>OZ037782.1:4854090-5194090 GCA_964035525.1 Porites cylindrica
GAGAAAAAAACTTAAAGGCGAGAAAAAAGTCGAGACAGAAAAAATTGAGCGCAAAATTTGAATGGCACTTACTGGGCTCCGTAAGAACCAGACCCTCTGAAAAATGTAGAGAAGTTGAGTTTAAACAAATCAGTATCTCACTGAAAGGATTAGAACAATGCACAATGAAGCTACCGAGTTCTGCTGAGCAGTTCACTTCAGTATAGCAATTTCTTGGTTTTCTTTCGTGTTTATTGGGACTTTGCTAATTTATTGATGTGTATCTTGGTTTTTAACCCATGATCAGGCAATTCTTAAGCGTTCATATGGAGATAATTGAGAGGGTATGGTCTAATTATCTGTTTCTCGACCCTCAAACTTCAATTGAAAACTGAACTGCGTTTGGCATCCTCAATTGCTTTGGTTTTCACATGACCTCATCAAAATTCAAACGACATGGACGCGACTGAATGGATCACTAAATTGTTGTGAAACCTTGCTTTCGTAACATCTGAAACGCCGGATTACTGTCCCGCAATGGCCTTTGAAAGAAGCGGTTGTAGAGCTGGTTGCAAAGCTGTGACCAGTTTCAGTTGGTCGAGGGTCATAAACACCATTCCTGTCGCCATTCGACATTTTGAGCATACTGTCACAGAACTCTTGATCAGTAATTGCTTGGATATTTCAACTGCTCCTTGATCTCTGCTTGAAGAAACTGTTATGCCTAGAAATTTACTCCTATCTGAAGTGATCCATCTAACAGAACTGTGCACTGATATCGTGACCACGCTGAAACCTTCCTCGCGGAAATCATGTTCGTGATTAGGACAGGCGTTTGTCGTGATCAGCATGAATGAAAACAAAGCCAAAGTTAACATTATGATTGGTGATCGCAGCATTTCTCGATCTATGTGATAGCTCTCTTTCAATTTCCAAGTCACGATAGGTTAGTTGGCATCGGTGGAAACAAGTATGCAAGCTTTCGATTTGGCTGGGCTCCTGCTTCCGGGCTTATAAACTACCGTGACGTCATAGCAAAGACATCGTACATCACCGAAAATATCTATGATGTCTTAGTATAAAAACACTCAGTGCGGGGCTTTAAACAAAAAGCCTCATCTGCTTGGTTGAAATCCATTCACTCGGCAGTCCATTGAAAAGGGTTTTGAAATAAACAGATCTTTTATTACCCCACTTCCTATGCCAAATATTCATTACAGACTTGAAGTACTTCCAGGTCAGTTTGCAAACCAAGTTTATATCATGTCAGCGAATATATTGCCTGGGGGCGCTCCACTAAATAATGTAAATGATGTTAGCCCCTTCAGACAAGGCCAAATTTGAATAACGGAATTTTTTAATCATATAATCAATAGCCATAATCAGGGTTCTGATTAGTCGTAGAGAAGAGAAAGGGTATCATGGTACTGTTGTCTTGATTCTCTAATCGTTTAAAAGAATCCTCGGTTTCCTTATTCAGCTCTCACTCTCTGGTGAATGCACGGTATATGCATCGCAAAAACAAAAAATCAAAACATAAAACAGTCGTTCGTGGAACTGCCAGTGCGTGGTTTTCTTTGAAAACCAAGAGGCATAAAATTAACGCGTGACAGGTCATGAACTGGGAATTTTCCCTTTAAAGCTCGTCATATAATGTTATTAAAAGCGTCCTGTTACCTTCCGAATTTTCATAGAACATAAAAGGCTTTCAGTTGAAGAGTCCAAAAGTGTGTTGCAAGCGCCAGTCAGAATGAGGGCCTCCACCTTTGCCGCCTTAGCTCTTATATTTTTCACAATTCTCCTAGCTTCGCCAGACAAGACTTCTGGATTCGTGGGCAAAGTCCTTCGTCGTTTTGAAAAAAATGTTCTCAGGAAGGTAGCGAAACCGGTGAAGAAAGTATTCAGAGAAGTGGTGGAGAGACCAGTGAAAAAAGTGCTGAAAGCCGTAGGGCTCAAGAGAGTTCGTAAAACCTACAAAGAATTTAAGCAAGAAGTTGTTCATTCTAAAGTTACCTTCACCGCTGATTCCTACCGAGTGGAAAAGATTGTTCCCTGTCCCGATGGACAGCATGATATAGTGGATGCAGAACAGCCCGTTGAGATTTATTTTGAAGACGGCGTGAAAATTGTGCAAGATCGATACTGCAGAAAATGTGGCCAGCATTTCTTCAGTGAAGGCGAGCGAAAGGATGAACTCTAAAATCAACCACAAAAACAGTTTCAACAAAGGAGTATAAACATTTTGCAACACGACCCTTGGAGGACATTTAAATCAGTAGCGTTGCCCTTCAATCTGTCAGATCTGGATTTCAAGACCCATACTGCAGAAAATGCGGATATCATTTCCGTTCACAGTGAGGCCAAGCGAAAGGGTGGAAAGAGGTAAACAATTGCTTGTTTTCAGTGTCACGCCATTCAAAATTGATCAAAATAAAAATCAAGACCCTTCAATAGATAAAGTCCAGATTCTGGTAAATGAAGGGAGGTACATATACAAAGACCCTCGCCAAGATTCAGGTCAGAGGAATATTTCGTATACAAGATATCCGAAGAAATGTTTTACCCAAACTTTAATATAGAGATTTGTATGGAGACGCCATGCTGGTGCTCACCTGGATGAGCTCCAACATGGCGGACGGAAACCAACAGAAACATCTGTTACCGAGTTTTGCTACAAAAGCGTGAATTTATTCCTCGAGAAACTCATAAACATTAAAGTAATACTTTTTCTATTACATGAACTGTTTAGACGGATAAAATTTCCTGAAATAAGTCCTTTTTTTAACCTACATGAGAACTCTCTTGGCCGTCATGCAAATGCCGCGTCACGCAAAAGCTTAGAAATTCAAGCGTAGTCTATCACCAAGAACCCTTTTGAAGCGAAAATTTGTATGAAAATTAGTTTTCAGCTGCTCTAATGCATCGTGAAAGTAAAATCTCGGTAGGATCGATAGTTTTTTAGTATGAATTTTAGTGACGTCATGTAAAAATCAACAATAGACCTTTTTACCGATACGGCGCCCATACTGTATTACTTAGATTTAAGGAGTATTATGGGATGCCCAGGGGGCATGAGTACGATCCGATATACTATAAAGCATTCAAAAAGAGGGTACTTTACCATTTGGAAAATTTTAATAGAGGACAAAAAAATAGCCTGCGCGCAGACGAAATTAAACTCTGGTTAACTCCGTCTGCGAAACAGCGCCGAAATCCTTGTTCTGGACTTCCAGCTGTGTACCCAGATTTGAGTACGCGCCACGATTGGCCAGTTAAAAAAGGCCTTTGTTTTGTTTGTCGTGATCGCCAATCAGGTTGAAGGGGAATTCGAAACACACTTCCGGTAATTCGTTGAGTCCGTTGGGGGTCCAGAACAAGGATCTCTGCGCTGCTTCGCAGACGGTACTAATCAGAGTTTAGTTATCGTCTGCAGGCAGGCTAACAAAAAAATGACCGTCGAATACTCGAGCACGCGTTATTATTGGTCAATAGGTGACTTTACATGACGTAGCTTGCCGGGTCGTTTGCCGCTCGTTGTCAGTTGTCAATCCACAGGGAGCCCACACAATCTGTTTGTGTACCCAATTGTTATTTTATTGTAAATGTACTGAATTTACCGTTTGCCTCACTATACTGATATATGGCTAACTATGTATGTAAATCAATGATAATTAAACGTTGAATTACCTTACCTGTGGTATATAGTCGTCCTTTTGCCTCAAAAGCGGTAGATTACGGCGATAACGGGGAGAGAAAAATAAAAAAGCGCGAAGAAGGTGCTTCTTTGTCAACCCGCAATGTGGATGAAGATTTGGTAAGATCTTTCTGTTTGTTTACTGTTAAGGCACCTCTTTTCACCTTTTCACGTATTAGGGGTAAGCTCATATGATTTCTAGTTCAACATAACCTTACTTCCTCAGATTTTCTGGAATGAAAAAAGCGTTTAATTCACGAGGAAGCTAACATATTTATTATACTACTGAGTTGATCATCATTAAAAAGGTGAGGCTGAGGCACGATGGAAGATGAGGAGAGATCATTCGAGATTCCTGGACAGCGGACTCACCCATAGTGGCGCAACGACGTTGTGTAAAACACCAGGGAGGCAGACAATCGCAACTTTTTCGCTCCTAGGGGGGCTTCTAAGCAACGACGTTTTTGAGCGACGCACGTCAACCGGAAGTTAACTTATTCTCTTTTAGTATGCCTTGTCGCTCCCAAATTTGTATTTCTAAGAGTCTTTTCTCTTCTAGAGATGATTTGCCCAAAAATTTGTTCAAAATCATCGCTCAAGAGTGCAAAAAGTCCACTTCCGGTTAACGCGCGTCCCTCAAAATGGTCGCTGCTTTTTAGACATCATCAATCAACAATCGTTGTTCCAAAAAATGGGAAATACTATGCAATGCACCATCCACGGGGAACCCTTGGAAGCTGTTGATCACCACAAATTCCTTGGAGTTGAGCTATCCAGTGATCTATTCTGCTAGGATTATGGTAAAAGGCCAACAGATCCCTTGGCGTTATAAGAAGAAACTTAAGTAAGTGTCAAGAAAACGAAAAAGAGCAAGCCTATCTTACTTTAGTTAGACCACAACTTGAATACGTGGATGTTGCGCATGGGATCCGCACGTTCAAAAACAGATAAAGGACATTGAGAGTGCGCAGAGACGATCGGCACTTTTTTGTCGGGAAAGAAATAAGTGATGCTTAACTTGATTATTTTGTGATCAAATATTAATTAAAATTGACACTTGTAGCGCAAAGAAGTTAGATTTCGTGACATTAGATTTCACAGTAATGTAGACAAAGTCCGAGTATATTTACGATATAAAATGATGTAACTGCATGCATTTTCTTAGGCTAAATAAGGTGAAAGAACGTGCGATTTTGTAATAGACACTTAATTTAGATACATTGCAATGGGAACTTTTACTGTACATGTGATTACTGTAAAAATACTGCCTTACGCAAGGATAGTAGAAAAACCACGGTACACTTAGAATGTTTTAGTTGATCGTTGATCCTTGATCGTTAAGTTACGTTGATCGTTGTGTTACGACCGTTGAATATGTGAGAATTGTACATCGCAGTCGATTGTTGGATTACATTAAATCGTGTTGTTACATCGAAAGATAGAGTCCTCTTGATTTGTTTGAACCAGCGGAGCGGGGTTAAAAGAATTCCGCAACAGTTTTTTAAAAAATGAATATAGCACAACTTCAGAACAACTCCTGGAACTATTACGAAAATTTGGAATGATTTGAAAACGCCAATACTCGGGAAGTTTCTTAAGGTTTATCATTTGCATGTAGTTCTGATCGCAATCCGTTACGGTGAAAAAAGGAACAAATATGTAAATCATTATACTTCACAGGTGTTTTCAATACAATAGATTCTCATCGTTTTTTTACGAGAACGAAAATAGAATAATGAGTCATCTATATTCACCCATGCGCAAATAACCCCAAAATGATTTTTGAAATTTCCTAACGGCATCGTAGTTTCGAGCTAGTCTCTCCTGAACGATCATGGATCGCTTGTGTTTAACGATACCTGATGAAAGTTACTGCTGCTGAAACTGTTCGCTCTATTGCAAGGTGCATGGTATAACACTAGAACTGTACCAACAACACAGTGAAGACATTCAACTCGCGAATCAATATGGAACTGATTTGAAAGTGTAAGTGCTACAGCTATTACTATATCTCTTGCCTTTCTCTTGTCTGAACGAATTGTCAAAGAGCTGCCAAGTGCACGCACTATTTAGATTGTGAACGTCTTTCTCAACTGAAACCTTTCAGAGTGTTTTATTTTAATCGACAGTTGTATGTTTTTCCTTTTTTTCCTTTTCCCTCAGTTTTGAGAACTAACATTTAGTGCATGGTTGAGTGATGAGGAACGTAACGAAGAGAGTTATCAGCTTATGGTAGAAAAACAGCAAGAGATTTGTAGAGGTAACTATCCAAGTAAAAAGTCACCTTAACCACGACAAGCGTTAACTGACAGAAGATTTAATATGGTGATGGAAAACTTGTCAGTTTTTTTTGTAGGATACCCTGATGTCACTATAACTTAGTTATGTTAGACCCGGTAACGAGTTGAAGTATGATTGATTTTCTCCGGACAACATTTGGTCCTGAGTGATTTTACATTTGGCAATATACTAATTAGTTTTACTAGCATCATCCCTATGAGCAAATAGACTGCTTTATATAAAGTTGTTATTACCTATGTATTTACTTCAATGTTTTTACGAACGTTAAACACATAAGAGCAAAATGGGACATGGGTGTTAGAGAATAAAGAGCAGAAATTATATCGTGACAAGTTCTCTTCTTAGTCTGCAACCATTTGTTAAAATGAAAATCATTTCCTTTTCGTTGGAGAGTCGTCCAAATTTGTATTTACCTTTGTACTGTTTGGTTCAGTATCATCCCTTCAAATCAATTCTTTCCTTTTAAAAGTGCATGTCTCGGACAAATGAAACATTTAGAGGAAACTCAGGCCCGCGGACAGAATTTTTAAGATACTTGGATTCTCTCCCGGGGAATATTCCCTTAAATACACTGTAAGCCACATAGGTATGTGCCACCCCAAAGGATATGGTTTTTGAGCTTTTTCGGTCTAAAAACCGGTATACACTTTGCTCATTTTGGTATGGAATTGGGTATGGTTTTTTTCTGCCTAGAGACCAGGACTAAAAAAAGGCGTGGAGAATGTCATTTTTTTCGTCTGAAATAAGGCCAGGAGTTAAAGAACAGGGCGGCTCGAACCCCACCAAGAAATCCCAGGAGCACCCCCCCCCCCCCCCCAAGAGATTTTCTTCAAGTAGTAAATAATGCAAAAAACGGTCACGGTTTACATACTAGGGCTAAATGGAAACAACGTGCGGACCGATTACGAAATGATTCTAAAACGCAAGTGCTGTAGCAACACTTCCGGCTCCGGCCCTTAACTTACCAGACTTACCACCATCTTTCTCTTTCCTTGCAATTCTTACAACTTACTTCAATGAATTTACGACTGTATATCTTTCTCAGTCCAACACATGAGACAAAAACAAATTTCCTCGCTGTGAGTTAGATAATCAATAAAGGGTTAGGAATTATGTACTAGCTAAGATAACACGGCTTGTGTTAGGTAATCACTGATTTCGAAAACCTATTACGATAAAATTTTGACTGCCAGATAAAGAGTATTTCAAACAAATCGTATCCAACTTCTTCTTTAAAGAGTTGTTTGTTATGCTTTAACTATTGTTTTTGTCTTGTTAACTCACGTAGGCGAACAATCTAACAGAAGTACAGTCATTAATTGCTAAGTGCGGACCCAACTAAATCGGACGATTTTGAAAACGGTAAGTACTTGTAACAACTCCGATCCCGATCTTTTGTTAGTGACTTTGTGAACTGACTACTCAGGTTCTCAGACTACAGACTTTGCAAAATGGCTCATTTGGTAACTCTTTTCCTCTTTACTTTTTACGCAGTCATCCAGGCGAGTCAAAATCAGTCAAAATCGCTGAAAATACCTTTTTGAAGGCAAAAAGACGACAATATTAGGTAAGGTAGGTAAGGTAGTACACTGTTTATTTAACATTTATCTATATACATAGTTGGCGATATATTGCTACTGTAGCTTACTGTAAAGATGAATTCGAAGCAAACCGATTTACCAACTAGCAGATTGTGTGGGTAACCTGTGGTATAGACCACGAAGGAAGTCCTCGTCCCAGGGTCTACTTGTGTCCCGGCCAATATGGCGGCTTGGAGCTGTTGGGTTGGATCTTCCATCGCTCACAGAGTCAGTCATCAGTGTAGCAGTGCAAACCTAATTTAAGCTTAAAAGTACCTACAAAAATTTCAAGAAAGGACTCTGCAACATAAAAACCAAAATACCCAAGAATTAGAAGGTCAGGACAGACAAAAAGGTATACATATTTACAGGGGGCTCCCAACGACGATTTCCTCCTAATTGCGTTGAAATTATGAAAGAATTCTCCTTATCGAGTAGATGGCTAGGATGTATTCAGGCTTTATCTTTCGCACCTTCCTGTAGTTCCCAAAGAAGGCGGCTCAAAACTCGAAGTAGCCAGTTTTTAGCTAGCCTCCCCGCAGACGTCCTTTCGGGTTCGTTTGTCACGCATTCATTTCTCTCCCAGAAATGAATGCGTGACAAACGAACCCCAAAGGACGTCTGCGGGGAGGCTACTTTTTAGCCGGCTGCCGGCACTTAATGAGAACCTTGTAGACTACAGTACTTTTAAATCTCTTAGAAGTGCATTCTAAGCGGGGCTATAAAATTTGTATCTGTTCTGTCATCCTAGGGGAACTTGAGGCTTTTCGAAATTACAAGGGCTTCATTTTTATTTTCCAGAAAGTATGAGACCGTAAGTTAATTAAGTTCATTTCTTTATCACCTAGAGAGATGCCATCAGATCAGAGGCACAATTTAAAAGATTTGACCAACAAGAAACAAGAAAGGTAAATACAATATTAAAATAATTTTATTCTATTTATATACATTAAGCAGTCTAGCAACACAGTGTAGAAGATACCAGAATTCATGATCAAAACAAACTACACTGTAAAATTCAAACTGCCTGATAAATGGCATAAGACATAATGCTGCCTCTCTCAAACATGCCAAGGAATACTCCAGTTTTAAACCTGTGAGAGCAACAATTAGGATGCCAGGGCATTATGTTTGATGCCCTATGATATATTCTAACTTTTACATAAAAACTTTGATTAAACAATAATATATACTTAGGGGCCAACTGGGATTCGAACCCAGCAAAGAAATGGGATACACATTCTCCCTGAACTATAACATGCAAAGTCTGATTATATAAGAAAATATGACCAACTCAACTGTTATTCATACTCAGCAAAGAATTGGGACGCAGCAGCTTTCTGAACAATTGAATACAAACTTTAATTAGTTTTACGAGCATTATCCTAATGAGCAAATAGACTAAAATGGGACATGGGTGTTAGAGAATAGAAAGTAGAAATAATATTGTGAAAAGCTGTCCTCTTAGACTGCATCCACTTACTAAAATTTACAAAATTATTCCCTTTTTTATTTACTGACAAGAGTCGTACAAATTTTTATTTAACTGCCTTTGAACTGTTTTGGTTAAATATCAACCCTTCAAACCAATTCTTTCCTTTTCAAAGTGCCTCGACCAAGTGAAGCATTTAAAGACACCCAGGCCCGTGGACAGAATTTTTAAGATACATGGATTTTCTCCTGGGGAGTAATCCCCCTTATATAAGCCAACTAGGACTTGGAGAACCGGGGGCACACCCCTGGGATTTCAGTCACTTTCGGGAAGTAAATAACACAAATAAGCAGCCACGGTTTAAATACTAGGGCTACGCGTGAATCGCGTGAGAGAGAGAGTTAGCTTCCTTTTTTATTGGGTACTTTGTTTTGCTCTGCACATAAGTTTTGATTACTCTTTTTAGATAACTCAATCTAAGAGAAGTGTAGGTATATTAAAGTTGTTTAAAACGTGCGGGCTCCCAAAACAAAATGATTTGAAAGATCTTAATTATGTGCCAGTAATTTTCCTTGCATTAAATTAGATAAATATATGCAATCATGGTTAGGGATATTATGTACTAGCTAAGGCTAGGGAACCTAACTTGTGATAGGTAATCACTGATTTCAAAAACCTATCATAATAAAATTGTGACTGCCAGATAAAAAGTATTTCAACAAGTCATATCTGAACCGGGGGGCCCTTTCACAGTCATATCTGACTTCATCATTTTGTTATGCTTTTACTAATTTTTTTTTTGTCTTCTTCACTCATGTAGGCAACAATCTAATAAAAATCTAACAGAAGTACAGTCATTAATTGTTCAGTGCTGACCCAACTAAACCAGGATATTTTCAAAACGGTAAGAGCTTGGGGCTTGTAACAACCCCAATCCCGATCTTTATTTAGTGACTTAACAAATTATGCCTCCTAAGGATCTTCCTTGAAGTATTAGAATACATAAAAATTCTGATATTTATAAAAGGCAATTTACATTTATAACGTCAACTGGCATTCCAACTCAGTGAAAATGGGAGACAGGTGCTCCCTAAACTATGACATAATACATAATATTTATAAAAAGTTAATAACCTCTTGCGTGTTATGCCAGATAACACTAAGAAAACACACAAAAAGTAATACTCCTCCCTGGACTAATAACTTAGCTGTCTATGATAAATGGCACTTACTATTTTTAACTTACGAATTTTAAAAACACTAGATAACCTGGCATTTCCAACCCAGCAAGCAAGGGAGACAGGAGCTCCCTGGACTGATACTTCAGTCAATAATAGATGAAACTTACTATTAACACTAGATAAACTGGGATTCCAACCCAGCAAGCAAGGGAGACAGGACCTCCCTGGACTGAAACTTTGGTCTATGATAGTTACAACTTACTATTAAAACTGTGTAGATAAACTGGGATTCCAACCCAGCAAGCAAGGAAGACAGGAGCTCCCTGGACTGAAACTTCGATCTATGATAGTTACAACTTACTATTAAAACTGTGTAGATAAACTGGGATTCCAACCCAGCAAGCAAGGAAGACAGGAGCTCCCTGGACTGAAACTTCGATCTATGATAGTTACAACTTACTATTAAAACTGTGTAGATAAACTGAGATTCCAACCCAGCAAGCAAAGGAGACAGGAGCTCCCTGGACTGAAACTTCGATCTATGATAGTTACAACTTACTATTAAAACTGTGTAGATAAACTGGGATTCCAACCCAGCAAGCAAGGGAGACAGGAGCTCCCTGGACTGATACTTCAGTCTTTAATAGTTATTACTTACTATTAAAATTAGATAAACTGGGATTCCAACCCAGCAAGCAAGGGAGACAGGAGCTCCCTGGACTGATACTTCAGTCTTTAATAGTTATTACTTACTATCAAAATTAGATAAACTGGGATTCCAACCCAGCAAGCAAGGGAGACAGGAGCTCCCGGACTGATACTTCAGTCAATAATAGATGAAACTTACTATTAAAACTAGATAAACTGGGATTCCAACCCAGCAAGCAAGGGAGACAGCAGCTTCCTGGACTGATAATTCAGTCAATAATAGATGAAACTTACTATTGAAACTAGATAAACTGGGATTCCAACCCAGCAAGCAAGGGAGACAGCAGCTCCCTGGACTGACACTTCAGTCTTTAATAGTTATTACTTACTATTAAAATTAGATAAACTGGGATTCCAACCCAGCAAACAAGGGAGACAGGAGCTCCCTGGACTGATACTTCAGTCTTTAATAGTGTTATTACTTACTATTAAAATTAGATAAACTGGGATTCCAACCCAGCAAGCAAGGGAGACAGGAGCTCCCTGGACTGATACTTCAGTCTTTAATAGTGTTATTACTTACTATTAAAATTAGATAAACTGGGATTCCAACCCAGCAAGCAAGGGAGACAGGAGCTCCCTGGACTGATACTTCAGTCTTTAATAGTGTTATTACTTACTATTAAAATTAGATAAACTGGGATTCCAACCCAGCAAACAAGGGAGACAGGAGCTCCCTGGACTGATACTTCAGTCTTTAATAGTGTTATTACTTACTATTAAAATTAGATAAACTGGGATTCCAACCCAGCAAGCAAGGGAGACAGCAGCTCCCTGGACTGACACTTCAGTCTTTAATAGTTATTACTTACTATTAAAATTAGATAAACTGGGATTCCAACCCAGCAAGCAAGGGAGACAGGAGCTCCCTGGACTGATACTTCAGTCTTTAATAGTTATTACTTACTATTAAAATTAGATAAACTGGGATTCCAACCCAGCAAGCAAGGGAGACAGCAGCTCCCTGGACTGATACTTCAGTCTTTAATAGTGTTATTACTTACTATTGAAATTAGATAAACTGGGATTCCAACCCAGCAAGCAAGGGAGACAGGAGCTCCCGGACTGATACTTCAGTCAATAATAGATGAAACTTACTATTAAAACTAGATAAACTGGGATTCCAACCCAGCAAGCAAGGGAGACAGCAGCTCCCTGGACTGATACTTCAGTCTTTAATAGTGTTATTACTTACTATTGAAATTAGATAAACTGGGATTCCAACCCAGCAAGCAAGGGAGACAGGAGCTCCCGGACTGATACTTCAGTCAATAATAGATGAAACTTACTATTAAAACTAGATAAACTGGGATTCCAACCCAGCAAGCAAGGGAGACAGCAGCTTCCTGGACTGATAATTCAGTCAATAATAGATGAAACTTACTATTGAAACTAGATAAACTGGGATTCCAACCCAGCAAGCAAGGGAGACAGCAGCTTTCTGGACTGATACTTCAGTCTTTAATAGTGTTATTACTTACTATTAAAATTAGATAAACTGGGATTCCAACCCAGCAAGCAAGGGAGACAGGAGCTCCCGGACTGATACTTCAGTCAATAATAGATGAAACTTACTATTAAAACTAGATAAACTGGGATTCCAACCCAGCAAGCAAGGGAGACAGTAGCTTCCTGGACTGATAATTCAGTCAATAATACATGAAACTTACTATTGAAACTAGATAAACTGGGATTCCAACCCAGCAAGCAAGGGATAGAGGAGCTCCCTGGACTGCTACTTCAGTCTTTAATAGTGTTATTACTTACTATTAGAATTAGATAAACTGGGATTCCAACCCAGCAAGCAAGGGAGACAGGAGCTCCCTGGACTGATACTTCAGTCTTTAATAGTTATTACTTACTATTAAAATTAGATAAACTGGGATTCCAACCCAGCAAGCAAGGGAGAAAGCAGCTCCCTGGACTGATACTTCAGTCTTTAATAGTGTTTTTACTTACTATTAAAATTAGATAAAGTGGGATTCCAACCCAGCAAGCAAGGGAGACAGGAGCTCCCTGGACTGATAATTCAGTCAGTAATAGATGAAAATAACTATTGAAACTAGATAAACTGGGATTCGAACCCAGCAAGCAAGGGAGACAGGAGCTCCCTGGACTGATACTTCAGTCTTTAATAGTGTTATTACTTACTATTAAAATTAGATAAACTGGGATTCCAACCCAGCAAGCAAGGGAGACAGGAGCTCCCTGGACTGATAATTCAGTCAGTAATAGATGAAACTTCCTATTGAAACTAGATAAACTGGGATTCGAACCCAGCAAGCAAGGGAGACAGGAGCTCCCTGGACTGATACTTCAGTCTTTAATAGTGTTATTACTTACTATTAAAATTAGATAAACTGGGATTCCAACCCAGCAAGCAAGGGAGACAGGAGCTCCCTGGACTGATAATTCAGTCAGTAATAGATGAAACTAACTATTGAAACTAGATAAACTGGGATTCGAACCCAGCAAGCAAGGGAGACAGCAGCTCCCTGGACTGATAATTCAGTCAAGAATAGATGAAACTTACTATTGAAACTAGATAAACTGGGATTCCAACCCAGCAAGCAAGGGAGACAGCAGCTCCCTGGACTGATACTTCAGTCAATAATAGATGAAACGTACTATTGAAACTAGATAAACTGGGATTCCAACCCAGCAAGCAAGGGAGACAGCAGCTCCCTGGACTGATACTTCAGTCTTTAATAGTGTTATTACTTACTATTAAAATTAGATAAACTGGGATTCCAACCCAGCAAGCAATGGAGACAGGAGCTCCTGGACTGATACTTCAGTCAATAATAGATGAAACTTACTATTAAAACTAGATAAACTGGTATTCCAACCCAGCAAGCAAGGGAAACAGCAGCTTCCTGGACTGATAATTCAGTCAATAATAGATGAAACTTACTATTGAAACTAGATAAACTGGGATTCCAACCCAGCAAGCAAGGGAGACAGCAGCTCCCTGGACTGATACTTCAGTCTTTAATAGTGTTATTACTTACTATTAAAATTAGAAAAACTGGGATTCCAACCCAGCAAGCAAGGGAGACAGGAGCTCCCTGGACTGATACGTCAGTCTTTAATAGTTATTACTTACTATTGAAATTAGATAAACTGGGATTCCAACCCAGCAAGGAAGGGAGACAGGAGCTCCCTGGACTGATACTTCAGTCAATGAGAGATGAAACTTACTGTTAAAATAAAGCATTTAGTGGGATTCCAACACAGCTAGCTAGATAAGTAATACCTGGAGTGATAGTAGAGTCTATGATGCATGTAGTTGAACCTTTAATACCCTAATTCTAGAACTAACTGCAGTGCATTACATCTTAGCTTTAATTATTATTTATAGTATTTATACTGTTCGAGCAGCAGCAATTCTTTCAATAAATTTAATAGCAGCCGTAAGTAGAAAAAGGGGATTCCCAAAACAAAGTTGGCCTATTGTTGCCAATACAGTGGCCTCAAGCCAGGTGGAGGGTTTCGTGCGTTCCACAGGGTGCTTGTCTACTTATGCGGTGAGAGTGGTACTGAGCCATCAGTTACACCGAGGTCTGGGTGGTCGCCTCTGACCGACAGGTGATGTATTGGGCGCCTGATAAGAAAACGGCCGTTGCACTCAAGTGCTTATCAACTCATTCTGCAGTGGTGCAGAGCTTTACGAGTGATACTGCACGGGCCGTAGCGGTGTACCGCTCATCGGGTCATGCCATATCTCAGCTTCTGTCACGAAACAAGTCTGTTGTAAGCGCTCATGCCCAGGTGTCCCGGTCTGGACGCAAGCGGAGGTCCCCCAATTTATATGGCCGTTGCACTCACGTGCGTCTCGGATACTGCACAGGCCATACATCCTTTTCTTTAGGTCATGCCATATCTCAGCTTCTGTAACGAAAAGGGGTTTTTTCCAGCCTTTAACTTTTTGTTGTTGTTGTATTTTAGGTATAATTTAAGGTTTTCTTGGAAAGAGTTGTTGCTTTAAGAAGATTATCACTGATTTTCAAAGTAATATGCACTTAGGGCAACTGGGATTCCAGCCCAGCCAGCAAGGGAGACAGCAGCTCCCGGACTGATACTTCAGTCAGTAATAGATGAAACTTACTATTAAAACTAGATAAACTGGGATTCCATCCCAGTAAGCAAAGGAGACACCAGCTTCCTGGACTGATACTTCAGTCAATAATAGATAAAACTTACTATTGAAACTAGATGAACTGGGATTCCAACCCAGCAAGCAAGGGAGACAGGAGCTCCCTGGACTGATACTTCAGTCAAGAATAGATGAAACTTACTATTGAAACTAGATAAACTGGGATTCCAACCCAGCAAGCAAGGGAGACAGGAGCTCCCTGGACTGATACTTCAGTCAATAATACATGAAACTTACTATTAAAACTAGATAAACTGGGATTCCAACCCAGCAAGCAAGGGAGACAGCAGCTCCCTGGACTGATACTTCAGTCTTTAATAGTGTTATTACTTACTATCAAAATTAGATAAACTAGGATTCCAACCCAGCAAGCAAGGGAGACAGGAGCTCCCGGCAGTCAATAATAGATGAAACTTCCTATTAAAACTAGATAAACTGGGATTCCAACCCAGCAGGCAAGGGAGACAGCAGCTTCCTGGACTGATAATTCAGTCAATAGTAGATGAAACTTACTATTAAAACTAGATAAACTGGGATTCCAGCCCAGCAAGCTAGGGAGACAGCAGCTCCCTGGACTGATAATTCAGTCAAGAATAGATGAAACTTACTATTGAAACTAGATAAACTGGGATTCGAACCCAGCAAGCAAGGGAGACAGCAGCTCCCTGGACTGATACTTCAGTCAATAATAGATGAAACTTACTTTTAAAACTAGATAAACTGGGATTCCAACCCAGCAAGCAAGGGAGGCAGGAGCTCCCTGGACTGATACTTCAGTCTTTAATAGTGTTATTACTTACTATTAAAATTAGATAAACTGGGATTCCAACCCAGCAAGCAAGGGAGACAGCAGCTCCCTGGACTGATACTTCAGTCTTTAATAGTGTTTTTACTTACTTTTAAAATTAGATAAACTGGGATTCCAACCCAGCAAGCAAGGGAGACAGGAGCTCCCTGCACTAATAATTCAGTCAGTAATAGATGAAAGTAACTATTGAAACTAGATAAACTGGGATTCCAACCCAGCAAGCAAGGGAGACAGCAGCTCCCTGGACTGATAATTCAGTCAAGAATAGATGAAACTTACTATTGAAACTAGATAAACTGGGATTCCAACCCAGCAAGCAAGGGAGACAGCAGCTCCCTGGACTGATACTTCAGTCAATAATAGATGAAACTTCCTATTAAAACTAGATAAACTGGGATTCAAACCCAGCAAGCAAGGGAGACAGGAGCTCCCTCGACTGATACTTCAGTCTTTAATAGTGTTATTACTTACTATTAAAATTAGATAAACTGGGATTCCAACCCAGCAAGCAAGGGAGACAGGAGCTCCCGGACTGATACTTCAGTCAATAATAGATGAAACTTACTATTAAAAGTAGATAAACTGGGATTCCAACCCAGCAAGCAAGGGAGACAGCAGCTTCCTGGACTGATAATTCAGTCAATAATAGATGAAACTTACTGTTGAAACTAGATAAACTGGGATTCCAACCCAGCAAGCAAGGGAGACATCAGCTCCCTGTACTGATACTTCAGTCTTTAATAGTGTTATTACTTACTATTAAAATTAGATAAACTGGGATTCCAACCCAGCAAGCAAGGGAGACAGGAGCTCCCTGCACTAATAATTCAGTCAGTAATAGATGAAAGTAACTATTGAAACTAGATAAACTGGGATTCCAACCCAGCAAGCAAGGGAGACAGCAGCTTCCTGGACTGATAATTCAGTCAATAATAGATGAAACTTACTGTTGAAACTAGATAAACTGGGATTCCAACCCAGCAAGCAAGGGAGACAGCAGCTCCCTGGACTGATACTTCAGTCTTTAATAGTGTTTTTACTTACTTTTAAAATTAGATAAACTGGGATTCCAACCCAGCAAGCAAGGGAGACAGGAGCTCCCTGCACTAATAATTCAGTCAGTAATAGATGAAAGTAACTATTGAAACTAGATAAACTGGGATTCCAACCCAGCAAGCAAGGGAGACAGCAGCTCCCTGGACTGATAATTCAGTCAAGAATAGATGAAACTTACTATTGAAACTAGATAAACTGGGATTCCAACCCAGCAAGCAAGGGAGACAGCAGCTCCCTGGACTGATACTTCAGTCAATAATAGATGAAACTTCCTATTAAAACTAGATAAACTGGGATTCAAACCCAGCAAGCAAGGGAGACAGGAGCTCCCTCGACTGATACTTCAGTCTTTAATAGTGTTATTACTTACTATTAAAATTAGATAAACTGGGATTCCAACCCAGCAAGCAAGGGAGACAGGAGCTCCCGGACTGATACTTCAGTCAATAATAGATGAAACTTACTATTAAAAGTAGATAAACTGGGATTCCAACCCAGCAAGCAAGGGAGACAGCAGCTTCCTGGACTGATAATTCAGTCAATAATAGATGAAACTTACTGTTGAAACTAGATAAACTGGGATTCCAACCCAGCAAGCAAGGGAGACATCAGCTCCCTGTACTGATACTTCAGTCTTTAATAGTGTTATTACTTACTATTAAAATTAGATAAACTGGGATTCCAATCCAGCAAGCAAGGGAGACAGGAGCTCCCTGGACTGATACTTCAGTCAATGAGAGATGAAACTTACTCTTAAAAGAAAGCATTTACTGGGATTCCAACACAGCTAGCTAGATAAGTAATACCTGGAGTGATACTAGAGTCTATGATGTATGTAGTTGAACTTTTAATACCCTAATTCTAGAACTAAATGCAGTGCATTACATCTTAGCTTTAATTATTATTTATAGTATTTATACTGTTCGAGCAGCAGCAATTCTTTCAATAAATTTAATAGCAGCCGTAAGTAGAAAAAGGGGATTCCCAAAACAAAGTTGGCCTATTGTTGCCAATACAGTGGCCTCAAGCCAGGTGGAGGGTTTCGTGCGTTCCACAGGGTGCTTGTCTACTTATGCGGTGAGAGTGGTACTGAGCCATCAGTTACACCGAGGTCTGGGTGGTCGCCTCTGACCGACAGGTGATGTATTGGGCGCCTGATAAGAAAACGGCCGTTGCACTCAAGTGCTTATCAACTCATTCTGCAGTGGTGCAGAGCTTTACGAGTGATACTGCACGGGCCGTAGCGGTGTACCGCTCATCGGGTCATGCCATATCTCAGCTTCTGTCACGAAACAAGTCTGTTGTAAGCGCTCATGCCCAGGTGTCCCGGTCTGGACGCAAGCGGAGGTCCCCCAATTTATATGGCCGTTGCACTCACGTGCGTCTCGGATACTGCACAGGCCATACACCCTTTTCTTTAGGTCATGCCATATCTCAGCTTCTGTAACGAAAAGGGGTTTTTTCCAGCCTTTAATTTTTTTTTGTTGTTGTATTTTAGGTATAATTTAAGGTTTTCTTGGAAAGAGTTGTTGCTTTAAGAAGATTATCACTGATTTTCAAAGTAATATGCACTTAGGGCAACTGGGATTCCAGCCCAGCCAGCATTAGGGAGACAGCAGGTCCTGGACTGATACTTCAGTCAGTAATAGATGAAACTTACTATTAAAACTAGATAAACTGGGATTCCAACCCAGCAAGCAAGGGAGACAGGAGCTCCCGGACTGATACTTCAGTCAATAATAGATGAAACTTACTATTGAAACTAGATAAACTGGGATTCCAACCCAGCAAGCAAGGGAGACAAGAACTCCCTGGACTGATACTTCTGTCAATAATAGATGAAACTTACTATTAAAACTAGATAAACTGGGATTCCAACCCAGCAAGCAAGGGAGACACCAGCTTCCTGGACTGATACTTCAGTCAATAATAGATAAAACTTACTATTGAAACTAGATGAACTGGGATTCCAACCCAGCAAGCAAGGGAGACAGGAGCTCCCTGGACTGATACTTCAGTGTATAATAGATAGAGGTTACTATTACAACTAAATAAACTGGGATTCCAGCCCAGCAAGCAAGGGAGACAAGAACTCCCTGGACTGATACTTCAGTCAATAATAGATGAAACTTACCATTAAAACTAGATAAACTGGGATTCCAACCCAGCAAGCAAGGGAGACAGCAGCTCCCTGGACTGATACTTCAGTCAATATTAGAAGAAACTTACTATTAAAACTAGATAAACTGGGATTCCAACCCAGCAAGCAAGGGAGACAGGAGCTCCCGGACTGATACTTCAGTCAATAATAGATGAAACTTACTATTAAAACTAGATAAACTGGGATTCCAACCCAGCAAGCAAGGGAGACAGGAGCTCCCTGGACTGATACTTCTGTCAATAATAGATGAAACTTACTATTAAAACTAGATAAACTGGGATTCCAACCCAGCAAGCAAGGGAGACAGCAGCTCCCTGGGCTGATACTTCAGTCAATAATAGATGAAACTTACTATTAAAACTAGATAAACTGGGATTCCAACCCAGCAAGCAAGGGAGACAAGAGCTCCCTGGGCTGATGCTTCAGTCAATAATAGATGAAACTTACTATTAAAACTAGATAAACTGGGATTCCAACCCAGCAAGCAAGGGAGACAGCAGCTCCCTGGACTGATACTTCAGTCAATAATAGATGAAACTTAGTATTAAAACTAGATAAACTGGGATTCCAACCCAGCAAGCAAGGGAGACAAGAGCTCCCTGGGCTGATACTTCGGTCAATAATAGATGAAACTTACTATTAAAACTAGAGAAACTTTTACTCCAACCCAGCAAGCAATGGAGTCATGAGCTCCCTGGACTGATACTTCAGTCTATTGTAATTATTACTTACTATTAAAAGTAGATAAACTGGGATTCCAACCCAGCAAGCAAGGGAGGCAGGAGCTCCCTAGTCTGAGAAGAAGAACACCCAACTGGATTTGCCCGAAATCTGTTAACTAGGACCAATGAGATATACCGTTAGAAAGTTTCCACTTGAGAAGATATGAGAACTCCGTAATGTCTTTGCCCGATATCTGCTCTTAACTAGGGCCAATGGGATTTGCAGGCACTATTATTTTATTTGAGGAGAGAACTTTTTTCACTTTAATTCAATTTATTTTTAATTGGGTATAATTTCATTTAACATGGAAGAGACACTTCATGGATCTGTTAAATAAACTTTTAATGGAATTATTACTATTATTATAATTGTTATTGTTATTATTATTATTACTGATATGCCATTCTATGATTAGATACCATAAAAAGATAATAACTGTAATGATTCAAATTGTATATTTCACTTAGTAAACATAGATTTGTACCTTGAAATTATTTAAGTGCTTGACCCTCCACTGTTATATCTTTGCAGGTTATAACAAGGCTTTTGCTGGACGCTTTATGTATATCTAAGTGGAGACGTCGGAAATGAATTTATTGTAATTATAGTGTAACTTTACGATTTTGCGCAGTTGTTGTTACAGGGAAAATGCTGTTTGAGGGTTCAGTGAGAGTGGACTTGTCTTTATTGATATGATTTTTTATGTCTCGGCCCACTAAGAATATCTGCTGATGGTCAGATATTTTTAGTGGGCGTTAAACTTCATTTCTTATCTATATCCCTTATCGGTGCAAATCAAAATAGGTTGTATTAGTTCAATTTAAGTCTTTTGGTAACATCCTCTAAGCGCTTGTTTCTTTTTCTTTAGCATTTTTATTTTCTAGATTGATTCTACGCGGTTAATTTTGTTCATCACGTGGGGAGGCGTTTTCTACGCGTCAGGTATAATGGATATGTTTCTTTGCATTAATCCCCGGTTTTCTCCTTAGGCCCAGATATCGAGCACCACGAGGAGCTCGAGGATTTCGGATTGATATACTCCAGAATAAGAGCACAACATCGTATGAGTAGTACCCAGCGTCGTTTGCTAACGCTATTTTTTGACCACTGGAATGTCGCTAGTGAGAGAATAGAGAACAAAGAAGTGAACTACTGAAATGAACTCATTTATCCCTATAGCAAACGGGAGCCAGAAAAATAAGTTTCTTGCTTATGTGTGCTTATTGCAAAAAGTACGGTTAAACCCGAAAATGGTGTTGGGTGTGGCAGAAGTACCTGAATTTTTTATCATTGAGATGCTTTATTTATATTTTGCTAACAGACATTTACTGTGGTCGTTATATTTACTGAGTTCAGGTTCTTTTTCAAATTACACTTTTATAGTGTACCAAGATTGGAAAATCGTCATCTGGTGGAACCTGTACTACCTAATAAAACAGCACCCACAATTAAAGGTACGTTATCCCTTGAGAAGAATTGAATAACCCCAGTTTTTACAACTGGGTTCGAGCAGGGGCAGTCCAAAAAATAACGGGCTGTTAGACTGTAAATCACTTAAATAACTAACCAACGCGAAAAACAAGAGCACAAAATAACCAGCACTCAAATTTCTCCATTTCTATAGTCTACTGATAAACATTGCACTTTCTTCTGTTTTAGGACGTGTTTCTCAAGTTGGACATCTGAAGAAGTGCCTGCGTCTTACGATACAGCTAAAGTGAAGATGTAGCGATCAAGATGAAATACTTTAGAAAATTAATCTAATAATTTTTTTTCCAGTAATATTAAAGCTAAATAAAACTTTGTAGAATTCTGCTACAGTAGCAGTCAACATTTTCGAAGGAGGACTTTCCTTCTTACGGAAACAACTGCTACTGGGCAACAATGGCTTTTTTTTTGTTCTGAAATTATTAAGGATAGGTCTATTCAAAATGTCGTTAATGTTGATCGAGAAATATGATGGGCTCTCGCCAACCTTTGGGACACTGTTGGTAACTTGCGAGTTCAATTGTCGGCTTCTTCGGCTTTCGTTAATCTTCGTGTTCCTAAACACTTAAATGACTGTAATGAACACTCTCGCCATTTTCGGGGGTACTTTCGGTAACTTTCGACCATTATCGTTGACTACTTCGGCTTGCGTTAATCTTCATATACTAAACCTACCATTACTTCCAACACGCGCTATGGTAAACGCTTACAGTAATGCCTTCACAAAATTACGTTCATTGAAATGAACACTGTCCCCATCTGTCGGGGATACTTTCGGCAACTTTTGACCACTATCGTTGACTTCTTCGGCCTGCGTTAAATCTTCATGTTTACTTACCATTTCTACAAACCAGCGCTATCGTAAATGGCCATATGCCTTTGTCAAAATGAATACTCTTGCCATCTTTCGGGGGTACTTTCGGTAACTTTTGACCACTATCATTGACTACTTCGACTTGCGTCAGTCTTTATACAACCTTATGAGTACCATTACTTCGAACGCGCGCTATCGCCAACTTGTGAACACTAAAATGTTAATGAACACCCTCGCAATCCTTAGGGGTACTTTCGGTAACTTTAGACCACTATCGTTGACTACTTGGACTTGCGTCAATCTTCATAGAGACTTATACCATTACTTGGAACGCGGCCTATCACCAACTTGCAATTGTGAATACTATAATATTAATGTTAATGGACACCGTTGCAATCCTTCGGGGTACTTTCGGTAACTTTCGACCACTATCATTGACTACTTCGGCTTGCCTTAATCTTCATTATAAACTTACTACTGATTACTTCGAACGCGTGCTATAGCAAACACTTAAATGTCTTTGCGAGCTTCGCGCAAAACCGACCTCCTGTAAATCTAAAAAGGGAATCTAGCTGTCACCATGATGTTGTAAACCAAATTTATACCGACTTGTTTAAAGGTGTATCTTCTTTTTAACACTAAGTATTTACATGAATGTTTTTGCGCTCTTGTTAACCTTCCGTCGCCGTTATCAATTATTTTATGCTTTGTTATGTATAGACTGCTTTAGTAACCTTTATTTCCATGACTAATACGCTTTCGATGGCGCGATTCCGTACACTTGGCGAACGTGCCGCAACTTCGTTAATTTCACGTAGTGTTACCCGATCTTGTAACTTTTCATTCTCGATCCTCAACTGTGGTCTCGGTTGCCTTGAGGGTAGAGGGTAGAGATTTGCTTGGCGTTTAAAGTGAATGAGACTTGGTTAATGTATATAACGTTATACATAATAAGCCCAATATGTAATGTAAAGGAGTTGATAATGGATAAGCCACATAAAGAATGTGGAATAGTGGGTTGTAAGCTGTTGTAAGCTATTGATTCTATAAATTTATACCAAGCTGCAACTCTTCAGTTAATCAAGGGATTGACTTTTAAAGAAACTGTAGTGATAAACTGGTGGGAAAATTAAATAAAAATTGTTTTAATCTGAAATTAAGCTGGTAAAATAATTTTACCACAGTAATGAGAATTGAAAGGTTGCTTCTCGAGCGCTATCCATTTTGTGCCCGCAGGTGTCTAAGAAAAAAAAAAGAAACTGAGAGAGCTGAGATATAGATGGTTCACTCGATTGAAGCTTATTGTTCTGGTTTGCTTTCGAACCACAATGGATTTATGCGGTTTTAATTCAGTAGCTGCTCTAGATCTCGTTACTATCGAATTTCGCGTAAAAATGCCTTTACAAAATTGTGTTCAGTGAAATGAACACTGTCCCCATCTTTCGGGGTTACTTTCGGCAACTTTTGACCACTATCGTTGACTTCTTCGGCCTGCGTTAAATCTTCATGTTTACTTACCATTTCTACGAACCGGCGCTATCGTAAATGGCTATATGCCTTTGTCAAAATGACTACTCTTGCCATCTTTCGGGGGTACTTTCGGTAACTTTGGACCACTATCATTGACTACTTCGACTTGCGTCAGTCTTCATAGAACCTTATGAGTAACATTACTTCGAACGCGCGCTATCGCCAACTTGTGAACACTAAAATGTTAATGAACGCGCTCGCAATCCTTCTGTGTACTTTCGGTAACCTTCGACCACTGTCATTGACTACTTTGGCTTGCGTCAATCTTCAAAGACACTTAGCATTACTTCGAAAGCGCGCTATCGCCAACTTATGAAAGAACACCCTCTCAATCCTTCGGGGTACTTTTGGTAACTTCCGAGCACTATCACTGACTACTTCGGCTTGCGTCAATCTTCATACTTCGAACGCGCGCTATCGCCAACTTGTGACACTATAATGTTAATGAACACCCTAGCAATCCTTCGGGGTACTTTCCGTAACCTTTCGACCACTATCACTGACTACTTCGGCTTGCGTTAATCTTCATTATAAACTTACTACTGATTACTTCGAACGCGCGCTATCGCCAACTTGTGAACACTATAATGTCAATGAACACCCTCACAATCCTTCGGGGTACTTTCGGTAACTTTCGAACACTATCATTGACTACTTCGACTTGCGTTAGTCTTCATTATAAACGTACTACTGATTACTTCGAACGCGCGCTATGGCAAACACTTAAATGTCTTTGCGAGCTTCGCGCAAAACCGACCTCCTGTAAATCTAAAAAGGGAATCTAGCTGTCACCATGATGTTGTAAAACAAACTTATACCGACTTGTTTAAAGGTGTATCTTCTTTTTAACGCTATGTATTTACATGAATGTATTTGCGCTCTTGTTAACCTTCCGTCGCCGTTATCAATTATTTTATGCTTTGTTATGTATAGAGTGCTTTAGTAACCTTTATTTCCATGACTAATACGCTTTCGATGGCGCGATTCCGTACACTTGCCGAACGTGCATCAACTTCGTTAACTCCACGTAGTGTTACCCGATCTTGTAACTTTTCATTCTCGATCCTCAACTGTGGTCTTGGTTGCCTTGAGGGTAGAGGGTAGAGATTTGCTTTGCGTTTAACGTGAATGAGATTTGGTTAATGTATATAACGTTATACATAATAAGCCCAATATGTAATGTAAAGGAGTTGATAATGGATAAGCCACATAAAGAATGTGGAATAGTGGGTTGTAAGCTGTTGTAAGCTATTGATTCTATAAATTTATACCAAGCTGCAACTCTTTAGTTAATCAAGGGATTGACTTTTAAAGAAACTGTGGTGATAAACTGGTGGGAAAATTAAATAGAAATTGTTTTAATCTGAGATTAAGCTTGTAAAATAATTTTACCACAGTAATGAGAATTGAAAGGTTGCTTCTCGAGCGCTATCCATTTTGTGCCCGCAGGTGTCTAAGAAAAAAAAAAGAAACTGAGAGAGCTGAGAAATAGATGGTTCACTCGATTGAAGCTTATTGTTCTGGTTTGCTTTCGAACCACAATGGGTTTATGCGGTTTTAATTCAGTAGCTGCTCTAGATCTCGTTACTATCGAATTTCACGCAAAAATGCCTTTACAAAATTGCGTTCAGTGAAATGAACACTGTCCCCATCTTTCGGGGTTACTTTCGGCAACTTTTGACCACTATCGTTGACTTCTTCGGCCTGCGTTAAATCTTCATGTTTACTTACCATTTCTACGAACCGGCGCTATCGTAAATGGCTATATGCCTTTGTCAAAATGAATACTCTCGCCATCTTTCGGGGGTACTTTCGGTAACTTTCGACCACTATGATTGACTACTTCGACTTGCGTCAATCTTCATAGAGACTTATACCATTACTTGGAACGCGCGCTATCGCCAACTTGTGAATGAACATCCTCGCAATCCTTCGGGGTACTTTCGGTAACTTCCGGCCACTATCACTGACTACTTCGGCTTGCGTCAATCTTCATACTTCGAACGCACGCTATCGCCAACTTGTGAACACTATAATGTTAATGAACACCCTCGCAATCCTTCGGGGTTCTTTCGGTAACTTTCGACCACTATCGTTGACTACTTCGGCTTGCGTTAATCTTCATCATAAACTTACTACTGATTACTTCGAACGCGCGCTATCGCCAACTTGTGAACACTATAACGTCAATGAACACCCTCACAATCTTTCGGGATACTTTCGGTAACTTTCGAACACTATCACTGACTACTTCGGCTTGCCTTAATCTTCATTATAAACGTACTACTGATTACTTCGAACGCGCGCTATAGCAAACACTTAAATGTCTTTGCGAGCCTCGCGCAAAACCGACCTCCTGTAAATCTAAAAAGGGAATCTAGCTGTCACCATGATGTTGTAAACCAAATTTATACCGACTTGTTTAAAGGTGTATCTTCTTTTTAACACTAAGTATTTACATGAATGTTTTTGCGCTCTTGTTAACCTTCCGTCGCCGTTATCAATTATTTTATTCTTTGTTATGTATAGAGTGCTTTAGTAACCTTTATTTCCATGACTAATACGCTTTCGATGGCGCGATTCCGTACACTTGGCGAACGTGCCGCAACTTCGTTAATTTCACGTAGTGTTACCCGATCTTGTAACTTTTCATTCTCGATCCTCAACTGTGGTCTCGGTTGCCTTGAGGGTAGAGGGTAGAGATTTGCTTGGCGTTTAAAGTGAGTGAGACTTGGTTAATGCATATAACGTTATACATAATAAGCCCAATATGTAATGTAAAGGAGTTGATAATGGATAAGCCACATAAAGAATGTGGAATAGTGGGTTGTAAGCTGTTGTAAGCTATTGATTCTATAAATTTATACCAAGCTGCAACTCTTCAGTTAATCAAGGGATTGACTTTTAAAGAAACTGTAGTGATAAACTGGTGGGAAAATTAAATAGAAATTGTTTTAATCTGAGATTAAGCTTGTAAAATAATTTTACCACAGTAATGAGAATTGAAAGGTTGCTTCTCGAGCGCTATCCATTTTGTGCCCGCAGGTGTCTAAGAAAAAAAAAAGAAACTGAGAGAGCTGAGATATAGATGGTTCACTCGATTGAAGCTTATTGTTCTGGTTTGCTTTCGAACCACAATGGATTTATGCGGTTTTAATTCAGTAGCTGCTCTAGATTTCGTTACTATCGAATTTCGCGTAAAAATCCCTTTACAAAATTGCGTTCAGTGAAATGAACACTGTCCCCATCTTTCGGGGTTACTTTCGGCAACTTTTGACCACTATCGTTGACTTCTTCGGCCTGCGTTAAATCTTCATGTTTACTTACCATTTCTACGAACCGGCGCTATCGTAAATGGCTATATGCCTTTGTCAAAATGAATACTCTTGCCATCTTTCGGGGGTACTTTCGGTAACTTTCGACCACTATCATTGACTACTTCGACTTGCGTCAGTGTTCATAGAACCTTATGAGTACCATTACTTCGAACGCGCGCTATCGCCAACTTGTGAACACTAAAATGTTAATGAACAGTGTTAATGAACACCCTCGCAATCCTTCGGGGTACTTTCGGTAACTTTCGACCACTATCGTTGACTACTTGGACTTGCGTCAATCTTCATAGAGACTTATACCATTACTTGGAACGCGCGCTATCACCAACTTGCAATTGTGAACACTATAATGTTAATGGACACCGTCGCAATCCTTTGGGGTACTTTCGGTAACTTTCGACCACTATCATTGACTACTTCGGCTTGCGTTAATCTTCATTATAAACTTGCTACTGATTACTTCGAACGCGCGCTATAGCAAACACTTAAATGTCTTTGCGAGCTTCGCGCAAAACCGACTTCCTGTAAATCTAAATAGCGAATCTAGCTGTGACCATGATGTTGTCAACCAAATTTATACCGACTTGTTTAAAGGTGTATCTTCTTTTTAACACTAAGTATTTACATGAATGTTTTTGCGCTCTTGTTAACCTTCCGTCGCCGTTATCAATTATTTTATTCTTTGTTATGTATAGAGTGCTTTAGTAACCTTTATTTCCATGACTAATACGCTTTCGATGGCGCGATTCCGTACACTTGGCGAACGTGCATCAACTTCGTTAACTCCACGTAGTGTTACCCGATCTTGTAACTTTTCATTCTCGATCCTCAACTGTGGTCTTGGTTGCCTTGAGGGTAGAGGGTTGAGATTTGCTTTGCGTTTAAAGTGAATGAGATTTGGTTAATGTATATAACGTTATACATAATAAGCCCAATATGTAATGTAAAGGAGTTGATAATGGATAAGCCACATAAAGAATGTGGAATAGTGGGTTGTAAGCTGTCGTAAGCTATTGATACTATAAATTTATACCAAGCTGCAACTCTTCAGTTAATCAAGGGATTGACTTTTAAAGAAACTGTAGTGATAAACTGGTAGGAAAATTAAATAAAAATTGTTTTAATCTGAGATTAAGCTGGTAAAATAATTTTACCACAGTAAGGAGAATTGAAAGGTTGCTTCTCGAGCGCTATCCATTTTGTGCCCGCAGGTGTCTAAGAAAAAAAAAAGAAACTGAGAGAGCTGAGATATAGATGGTTCACTCGATTGAAGCTTATTGTTCTGGTTTGCTTTCGAACCACAATGGATTTATGCGGTTTTAATTCAGTAGCTGCTCTAGATCTCGTTACTATCGAATTTCGCGTAAAAATGCCTTTACAAAATTGTGTTCAGTGAAATGAACACTGTCCCCATCTTTCGGGGTTACTTTCGGCAACTTTTGACCACTATCGTTGACTTCTTCGGCCTGCGTTAAATCTTCATGTTTACTTACCATTTCTACGAACCGGCGCTATCGTAAATGGCTATATGCCTTTGTCAAAATGACTACTCTTGCCATCTTTCGGGGGTACTTTCGGTAACTTTGGACCACTATCATTGACTACTTCGACTTGCGTCAGTCTTCATAGAACCTTATGAGTAACATTACTTCGAACGCGCGCTATCGCCAACTTGTGAACACTAAAATGTTAATGAACGCGCTCGCAATCCTTCTGTGTACTTTCGGTAACCTTCGACCACTGTCATTGACTACTTTGGCTTGCGTCAATCTTCAAAGACACTTAGCATTACTTCGAAAGCGCGCTATCGCCAACTTGTGAAAGAACACCCTCTCAATCCTTCGGGGTACTTTCGGTAACTTCCGAGCACTATCACTGACTACTTCGGCTTGCGTCAGTCTTCATACTTCGAACGCGCGCTATCGCCAACTTGTGACACTATAATGTTAATGAACACCCTAGCAATCCTTCGGGGTACTTTCCGTAACCTTTCGACCACTATCACTGACTACTTCGGCTTGCGTTAATCTTCATTATAAACTTACTACTGATTACTTCGAACGCGCGCTATCGCCAACTTGTGAACACTATAATGTCAATGAACACCCTCACAATCCTTCGGGGTACTTTCGGTAACTTTCGAACACTATCATTGACTACTTCGACTTGCGTTAGTCTTCATTATAAACGTACTACTGATTACTTCGAACGCGCGCTATAGCAAACACTTAAATGTCTTTGCGAGCTTCGCGCAAAACCGACCTCCTGTAAATCTAAAAAGGGAATCTAGCTGTCACCATGATGTTGTAAAACAAACTTATACCGACTTGTTTAAAGGTGTATCTTCTTTTTAACGCTATGTATTTACATGAATGTATTTGCGCTCTTGTTAACCTTCCGTCGCCGTTATCAATTATTTCATGCTTTGTTATGTATAGAGTGCTTTAGTAACCTTTATTTCCATGACTAATACGCTTTCGATGGCGCGATTCCGTACACTTCCCGAACGTGCATCAACTTCGTTAACTTCACGTAGTGTTACCCGATCTTGTAACTTTTCATTCTCGATCCCCAACTGTGGTCTTGGTTGCCTTGAGGGTAGAGGGTAGAGATTTGCTTTGCGTTTAAAGTGAATGAGATTTGGTTAATGTATATAACGTTATACATAAACAGCCCAATATGTAATGTAAAGGAGTTGATAATGGATAAGCCACATAAAGAATGTGGAATAGTGGGTTGTAAGCTGTTGTAAGCTATTGATTCTATAAATTTATACCAAGCTGCAACTCTTCAGTTAATCAGGGGATTGACTTTTAAAGAAACTGTGGTGATAAACTGGTGGGAAAATTAAATAAAAATTGTTTTAATCTGAAATTAAGCTGGTAAAATAATTTTACCACAGTAATGAGAATTGAAAGGTTGCTTCTCGAGCGCTATCCATTTTGTGCCCGCAGGTGTCTAGGAAAAAAAAAAAACTGAGAGAGCTGAGAAATAGATGGTTCACTCGATTGAAGCTTATTGTTCTGGTTTGCTTTCGAACCACAATGGATTTATGCGGTTTTAATTCAATAGCTCCTCTAGATCTCGTTACTATCGAATTTCGCGTAAAAATGCCTTTACAAAATTGCGTTCAGTGAAATGAACACTGTCCCCATCTTTCGGGGTTACTTTCGGCAACTTTTGACCACTATCGTTGACTTCTTCGGCCTGCGTTAAATCTTCATGTTTACTTACCATTTCTACGAACCGGCGCTATTGTAAATGGCTATATGCCTTTGTCAAAATGACTACTCTTGCCATCTTTCGGGGGTACTTTCGGTAACTTTCGACCCCTATCATTGACTACTTCGACTTGCGTCAGTCTTCATAGAACCTTATGAGTACCATTACTTCGAACGCGCGCTATCGCCAACTTGTGAACACTAAAATGTTAATGAACGCGCTCGCAATCCTTCTGTGTACTTTCGGTAACCTTCGACCACTGTCATTGACTACTTTGGCTTGCGTCAATCTTCAAAGACACTGAGCATTACTTCGAAAGCGCGCTATCGCCAACTTGTGAAAGAACACCCTCTCAATCCTTCGGGGTACTTTCGGTAACTTCCGACCACTATCACTGACTACTTCGGCTTGCGTCAATCTTCATACTTCGAACGCGCGCTATCGCCAACTTGTGACACTATAATGTTAATGAACACCCTAGCAATCCTTCGGGGTTCTTTCCGTAACCTTTCGACCACTATCATTGACTACTTCGGCTTGCGTTAATCTTCATTATAAACTTACTACTGATTACTTCGAGCGCGCGCTATCGCCAACTTGTGAACACTATATTGTCAATGAACACCCTCACAATCCTTCGGGGTACTTTCGGTAACTTTCGAACACTATCATTGACTACTTCGACTTGCGTTAGTCTTCATTATAAACGTACTACTGATTACTTCGAACGCGCGCTATAGCAAACACTTAAAGGTCTTTGCGAGCTTCGCGCAAAACCGACATCCTGTAAATCTAAAAAGGGAATCTAGCTGTCACCATGATGTTGTAAAACAAACTTATACCGACTTGTTTAAAGGTGTATCTTCTTTTTAACGCTATGTATTTACATGAATGTATTTGCGCTCTTGTTAACCTTCCGTCGCCGTTATCAATTATTTTATGCTTTGTTATGTATAGAGTGCTTTAGTAACCTTTATTTCCATGACTAATACGCTTTCGATGGCGCGATTCCGTACACTTGCCGAACGTCCATCAACTTCGTTAACTCCACGTAGTGTTACCCGATCTTGTAACTTTTCATTCTCGATCCTCAACTGTGGTCTCGGTTGCCTTGAGGGTAGAGGGTAGAGATTTGCTTTGCGTTTAAAGTGAATGAGACTTGGTTAATGTATATAACGTTATACATAATAAGCCCAATATGTACTGTAAAGGACTTGATAATGGATAAGCCACATAAAGAATGTGGTTTAGTGGGTTGTAAGCTGTTGTAAGCTATTGATTCTATAAATTTATACCAAGCTGCAACTGTTGAGTTAATCAAGGGATTGACTTTTAAAGAAACTGTAGTGATAAACTGGTGGGAAAATTAAATAAAAATTGTTTTAATCTGAAATTAAGCTTGTAAAATAACTTTACCACAGTAATGAGAATTAAAAGGTTGCTTCTCGAGTGCTATCCATTTTGTGCCCGCAGGTGTCTAAGAAAAAAAGAAAGAAACTGAGAGATCTGAGAAATAGATGGTTCTCTCAATTGAAGCTTATTGTTCTGGTTTGCTTTCGAACCACAATGGGTGTATGCGGTTTTAATTCAATAGCTCCTCTGGATCTCGTTACTATCGAATTTCACGCTGTAAATGCCTTTACAAAATTGCGTTCAGTGAAGTGAACACTGTCCCCATCTTTTGGGGTTACTTTCGGCAACTTTTGACCACTATCGTTGACTTCTTCGGCCTGCGTTAAATCTTCATGTTTACTTACCATTTCTACGAACCGGCGCTATCGTAAATCTCTATATGCTTTTGTCAAAATGAATACTCTCGCCATCTTTCGGGGGTACTTTAGGTAACTTTCGACCACTATGATTGACTACTTCGACTTGCGTCAATCTTCATAGAGACTTATACCATTACTTGGAACGCGCGCTATCGCCAACTTGTGAATGAACATCCTCGCAATCCTTCGGGGTACTTTCGGTAACTTCCGACCACTATCACTGACTACTTCGGCTTGCGTCAATCTTCATACTTCGAACGCGCGCTATCGCCAACTTGTGAACACTATAATGTTAATGAACACCCTCGCAATCCTTCGGGGTTCTTTCGGTAACTTTCGACCACTATCATTGACTACTTCGGCTTCCGTTAATCTTCATCATAAACTTACTACTGATTACTTCGAACGCGCGCTATCGCCAACTTGTGAACACTATAATGTCAATGAACACCCTCACAATCTTTCGGGGTACTTTCGGTAACTTTCGAACACTATCACTGACTACTTCGGCTTGCGTTAATCTTCATTATAAACGTACTACTGATTACTTCGAACGCGCGCTATAGCAAACCATTAATTTTCTTTGCGAGCTTCGCGCAAAACCGACCTCCTGTAAATCTAAAAAGGGAATGTAGCTGTCACCATGATGTTGTAAACCAAATTTATACCGACTTGTTTAAAGGTGTATCTTCTTTTTAACACCAAGTATTTACATGAATGTTTTTGCGCTCTTGTTAACCTTCCATCGCCGTCAACAATTATTTTATGCTTTGTTATGTGTAGAGTGCTTTAGTAACCTTTATTTCCATGACTAATACGCTTTCGATGGCGCGATTCCGTACACTTGCCGAACGTGCATCAACTTCGTTAACTTCACGTAGTGTTACCCGATATTGTAACTTTTCATTGTCGATCCCCAACTGTGGTCTTGGTTGCCTTGAGGGTAGAGGGTAGAGATTTGCTTTGCGTTTAAAGTGAATGAGATTTGGTTAATGTATATAACGTTATACATAATAAGCCCAATATGTAATGTAAAGGAGTTGATAATGGTAAGCCACATAAAGAATGTGGAATAGTGGGTTGTAAGCTGTTGTAAGCTATTGATTCTATAAATTTATACCAAGCTGCAACTCTTCAGTTAATCAAGGGATTGACTTTTAAAGAAACTGTAGTGATAAACTGGTGGGAAAATTAAATAAAAATTGTTTTAATCTGAAATTAAGCTGGTAAAATAATTTTACCACAGTAATGAGAATTGAAAGGTTGCTTCTCGAGCGCTATCCATTTTGTGCCCGCAGGTGTCTAAGAAAAAAAAAAGAAACTGAGAGAGCTGAGATATAGATGGTTCACTCGATTGAAGCTTATTGTTCTGGTTTGCTTTCGAACCACGATGGGTTTATGCGGTTTTAATTCAATAGCTCCTCTAGATCTCGTTACTATCGAATTTCGCGTAAAAATGCCTTTACAAAATTGCGTTCAGTGAAATGAACACTGTCCCCATCTTTCGGGGTTACTTTCGGCAACTTTTGACCACTATCGTTGACTTCTTCGGCCTGCGTTAAATCTTCATGTTTACTTACCATTTCTACGAACCGGCGCTATCGTAAATGGCTATATGCCTTTGTCAAAATGACTACTCTTGCCATCTTTCGGGGGTACTTTCGGTAACTTTCGACCCCTATCATTGACTACTTCGACTTGCGTCAGTCTTCATAGAACCTTATGAGTACCATTACTTCGAACGCGCGCTATCGCCAACTTGTGAACACTAAAATGTTAATGAACGCGCTCGCAATCCTTCTGTGTACTTTCGGTAACCTTCGACCACTGTCATTGACAACTTTGGCTTGCGTCAATCTTCAAAGACACTGAGCATTACTTCGAAAGCGCGCTATCGCCAACTTGTGAAAGAACACCCTCTCAATCCTTCGGGGTACTTTCGGTAACTTCCGAGCACTATCACTGACTACTTCGGCTTGCGTCAATCTTCATACTTCGAACGCGCGCTATCGCCAACTTGTGACACTATAATGTTAATGAACACCCTAGCAATCCTTCGGGGTACTTTCCGTAACCTTTCGACCACTATCACTGACTACTTCGGCTTGCGTTAATCTTCATTATAAACTTACTACTGATTACTTCGAACGCGCGCTATCGCCAACTTGTGAACACTATATTGTCAATGAACACCCTCACAATCCTTCGGGGTACTTTCGGTAACTTTCGAACACTATCATTGACTACTTCGACTTGCGTTAGTCTTCATTATAAACGTACTACTGATTACTTCGAACGCGCGCTATAGCAAACACTTAAAGGTCTTTGCGAGCTTCGCGCAAAACCGACCTCCTGTAAATCTAAAAAGGGAATCTAGCTGTCACCATGATGTTGTAAAACAAACTTATACCGACTTGTTTAAAGGTGTATCTTCTTTTAAACGCTATGTATTTACATGAATGTATTTGCGCTCTTGTTAACCTTCCGTCGCCGTTATCAATTATTTTATGCTTTGTTATGTATAGAGTGCTTTAGTAACCTTTATTTCCATGACTAATACGCTTTCGATCGCGCGATTCCGTACACTTGCCGAACGTGCATCAACTTCGTTAACTCCACGTAGTGTTACCCGATCTTGTAACTTTTCATTCTCGATCCTCAACTGTGGTCTTGGTTGCCTTGAGGGTAGAGGGTAGAGATTTGCTTTGCGTTTAACGTGAATGGGATTTGGTTAATGTATATAACGTTATACATAATAAGCCCAATATGTAATGTAAAGGAGTTGATAATGGATAAGCCACATAAAGAATGTGGAATAGTGGGTTGTAAGCTGTTGATTCTATAAATTTATACCAAGCTGCAACTCTTGAGTTAATAAAGGTATTGACTTTTAAAGAAACCGTGGTAATAAACTGGTGGCAAAATTAAATAAAAATTGTTTCAATCTGAAATTAAGCTTGTAAAATAATTTTACCACAGTAAGGAGAATTAAAAGGTTGCTTCTCGAGCGCTATCCATTTTGTGCCCGCAGGTGTCTACGAAAAAAAAAAGAAACTGAGTTAAACTGAGAGAGCTGAGAAATAGATGGTTCACTCGATTGAAGCTTATTGTTCTGGTTTGCTTTCGAACCACAATGGGTTCATGCGGTTTTAATTCAATAGCCCCTCTAGATCTCGTTACTATCGAATTTCGCGTCCGTTCACTGGCGTCTTCTTCGGCCTTCATGTTCGCTCCGAAACCAGATCCAGTTCGCCTCGAAAGCAATGCAAGCGCATAGAATTCTTTTGACATGCAGTTACAATATTTTAATATTAACTCCCAACGGTTTAACTCCAGATAAGGCAGCTGGCAATCAGCATCTGGCCTTTTCGCGTTATTAAAGTATCAGTGCTTCTCTCAGTCTTCTTGTTTCCTTATTTCCTTAGAAATCATCCCAAACAATGCACGTTCTTAAGGAGGGAGGTAAGGGGGAAGTTTTTGATAAACGCTGTCTGAAGTGTTTATCTGAATTTCTTCAAAAATTAACATCATTTTAAATTTATTGCAAAGTAGATATAACTCGGTTAAGTTGACAACCTCTATTTAACATTATCTGTCCAATACTGTATATTCAACAATTCCTGTCTTAAATTGTAATAAAATTTAAATTGTAATGAGTGTGTTAGCGTAAGTAATACTTTGTCTAATAATGTCTTAGTTTGTGTAATGGATACTACATGATCTGATGTAATGGCACTGCTATGAATATAGTTTGTGCAAGCAAATATGAACCAGAGTTTCAGATAAAGATAATTAAACCTCTTTTATCTGGGAAACGCGAGAATAACTGGCAAAAACTGCCCTATTGCAATGGTGGCGTAAAAACTGAACGTGCTGGTTTTCTTTGTCCTCTCGGGTAGCCTAGATATTCAAATTTTGGATACGCAGCCTCCACGTCGTCTGTGCAAGCCTCAGAGATAGGAGGAATTACGCCCCCTTCTCAAAAAAAGCGCCCAACTTCGTATTACCCCCCTACCCCCCACTCCCCCCCACCCCAGGGGGGAGGAGAAAGGAGAAAAATGTGCGTACCTCTGGAAAAATCCTGGCTACGCCCCTGATTAGAACGCAAATGATCGATTGATTCGTTATTACGGTTGGGATCCAGTCACGTCGTATTCCTTATCAGTCTTATTCATAAAGTAAAAGATAACATGTCTTTTTATAAAAGCAATAAAAAAGGTTTTCCTCTTGAACAATTTCCTTCGGCAAAATCAGGCGTCTAAGGTCAGAAAAAATCAAGAGATTTGTGGAGTCATAAACGACGAAGTTGAGCCAGGGGCCCTACATGTGGCTGAATACCCCCGGTAAAGGAACCCAGCACTGAAGACCCAGGGATAAATAAGACTAAGGAAAGGCGCGGAAAAAGAAAGGTCAGAGAGATCGATTCGAAATAGACTGCTTCTTAGTTACCAGCAAGAGTCAGATGAAGTAATAAAAGGGATATAAATTGACGTGTAGTTGGTGTAGCTGGTTGTCTCTTCTCTTACCCACTCGAAAAACAAAACTGCCAGCAACGCACGCTAAACCTGAACCGGAAAGACCGATCTGTTTGCTCCTTTCGCGCTGGAATTACAAACTTTTTTAGTTCAGATGTTATGAAAAGTTGTAACTCCGGGCGAGAGAGGTGAAGTGGTAACAGCTGTCCTAACAGTGTTGATAGACGTGGGACGGACAAACCGTGATCTGAGCATCAGGAAGGAATAACGGTCGAAAAAAATAACCGTGAAATGAACGTTTGGGTTAATTCAGAATACAGGCTCAGCGAAAAATTTGAACTATCCAAACTGCGTTGTACTTTCCTAAAAATTGAATACACGGTGACCATGCAATCAGCTAACTGAATAAACAACCGAGCCGGGAATTTCTGTTAATATTTATTTTGAGTGCCTTATTTTCAGTTAACAACCTACTAGTAGAACATCCTTAAGTCTTTTTCTTGATCGTCAAAATCAAGCAAATAAGAAAGACTCTGCTGGCAGGTTAATTGTTTATAGAATCCTGCCAGGGAATGGGCTGAATTGTTTAAAAAGAGAACCTACTCCTTCACGCTAGTACTTTTTTAAACATAAAGAATTGGAATTTCTGAACTTTTTTCCTTTATTGATAAAAAAAGTGATAAAAAACGAGTACACAATTAAAGTACAATTGAGGGTAAAATGTTACCCAGCAATCTAGAGTATAAATTCTAATTACACATTGTCGCAACACGTACAATACGAGCTCGGAAAGGATCTATTAAAACCGGCGTATCAGAACACAGTGTAAAAACTTGATGAAATCACTGAAAGGTTAGGTTGGCCATTACATAGTTCTTAGTCTACGTCAAACCGTACAATTGAATTTTGGCTATATAATTCGGTTATATAATGATGGAATTCCATACTCTGGAGGTATCAAGACATGAGACTTTACAGCCATATGTCAGAGGAACAGTCTCCTCCCGGTAATCGCACTTCATGTGCAAGGGGGGGTCCATCGGGTTTCTCTCCAAAATCAACGCAGAAATCAGGATTCAACTTTTGAGACCACCATTCACTATCTTTCACTGTATCAACGTCCACTTGAAGCAACATGCTACCTTTCCCGTGAAGAAAAGCGTAAGAGAGAAAAATGCTACAGTCAATCATCTCCACATCTGTTAATTTGGAGAGGGAACTAGGCGGCCGTTCTGGAATGGTGGCCGTTGAATGAATGGTTAATGAGGAAGTAGAAGCTTCTAGAATGGCAGGGTATTTTTAAGAAAATACAAAAATACTCAAGGAGTTGGCAACAGGAAAGTCATCAAAGGTTCAATTAGTTAGCACAAACACTATGCATTTCTTTGCCGTTACTGCACGACTTCGGCATAAATCGCCTATTATAATTTAAGAAAATCTACATCGACTCAAGTTTGCACCCAAAATCAGATATTCATTATTTGAAAAAGGTTCTTTTGAAGGGAAGACTCCATCCATGACATCTAGTAAGTTGATCGTAAATTGGGGGGGGGGGGGGGGGGGGGTACCACTGAAATTTCTTGGTGGGGGTGTGCCGCCTGGTTCTCCAAATCCTGATCCTATTTCAGACCAAAAAAATGTCATTCTTCACACCGTTTTCAGACCTGGCCTCACAGAAATTGTGTCATCGTTACTTACATTAGAATGCCCACAAAAAAGACTTCTTAAAATCCATTTTGAAGTCGCATATATCTCTTTATTCCAATTATAACTGAAACGCTAAATACGTTTATAGCCAGGGAGGGGGGGGGGGGGGGGGTACTCAACAACGTTTTGTAAGCGGAGGCTCCGCCCCGAGCTACAACCCCTTACCCTTTTATCAATTATTCTCTCTTGCTTTTATATACCATTTTTCACGAAAAAAGTACCCCTTTTTTTACACCTCCTATTGACAAATGGTACCCCTTTCACATACCTTGTTTGGAACTTTGCTTCCCTTTTAACTGCTGTAAATGCACTGTCATTTTTCAATCACAAATATAGAACGTTTTTTCGATTTTATGAAGCCATAAAATTCATCTGTTAGCCCTTTGGGCCCTTTCACAGACCCAAATGACAGATTTCCCTTCCCTTTCGTATACTTCCATGAGAAAATTAAAATCCCTACCCTTTCATATACCTGGAGCCAGAAAAAGGTACCCCTTTCGGGGCAAAGCGCTCCCTGTATAGGCCATCATAGGGAGTACCCCCTCACCCGGGGTTTATACACCCCCTGTAATTCTCTTGAAAACCATACCTGATTCCAGACCAAAATGGGCAAAGTCTACACCCGTTTTCAGACCAAAACGACGTAGAAACCCTACCCTTTTGGGCGCACATACTTATATGGCTTATATAAGGGAGTACCCCCCGGGACTAAAGGCTAAAAAGTTACCGTAAAATTCCGAAAATAAGCCCCGGGACTTATATTTTTCAAAGGCCCTTTTTGAGGGGCTTATATTCGGAGGGGCTTATCTACGGAGGGAAATTTGCGTTTCAGAATTGATTGGGCTAGCCTTATAGCTGGAAGGAAATTTACTGTTTTTCCTTTGTTTTACTTTGTATTTGAGGGCAATTTCCAAGTACAAGCCCCCGGGGGGCTTATATTTGCAGGGACGATTTAATGGAGGGTTTTATGCGTTGCGAGTTTGAGGGGCTTATATTTGGACTGGCTTATACATGGAAGGGCTTTGCCATTTTTCAGTACCTCTGCTTTGGTGAATCAATAATACCACTCTTTCTCAGCTGGTGCTATGACAATGGCATCAATGCTCAAATGTTGGTAAATGACCTACAGTCATTTTCTTGATGTGAGAGCCAGAAGGTTACCACAGCAACAATGTAGTTCATGTATCTTAATTTTGCAATCCAACTGATAAAAAACCTAAAAACTAGTTTGATGGCCTCTGTTATACTTTAGCAAATAATTGTAATCAACAAAGTTAAAAGGACCCTGCAGAAGAGGGTTCAGAGCCACCTTAAATACTAAGTTACCAAGTTATGTTTAAACTTGGCAAAAAGTTGCATTTTATCCCCAGAATCATGAATCATTTTGAGGTGGGAGTGCTAAAAGCTAGAATCAAGGGTGCTCTTGAACAGGTAAAATGTCACTATAGTGACCGGTTATATAAAGAAAATGAGTTAAACTTGTTCAGCAATGATTAGCTATCTGTTTGATACCATTGTTGTAAAATCAACTGACGTCGGTCATTCTAAGGAAGGAATCGCATAATAAATTTACATTAACACAGGAGCTATGGCACTAACCATGGAAGTATTCACATGATGAGAAAAGGCAGGGTAAATTTTCAAGAAAATATCAGCCCACTTCTACCACTTCCTCAAATTCTTCCTTTGGGATACTCATTTCCCTGCCGCACACACTTTCAATCCGACTGAGATATTCCGGAAATTTAGGTAGAACTAATTCCCAGACTTTTTCCGATGGACATTGGCTAACCAAACTACTTGTCTCTGTATCTTTTGCATCTTGAGAGTACTAGTTGTAATGACAAATGCATCCTCTCTTAAAACTGCAAACTCAGCTAGAAATGAATCATACTTATTTGGAATATAATATACTAAATTACGTGTCTGAGACATGGTGTTTAGTGAAGTCAGTGAAGCATCATCCACTAAAGTGCTGCTATCACTGGTTTCTGGTTCTTCTATTTGCAATTTCATTTTTATTTTTCGAAATATTGTCAATGCCTTGCCAAGAAATTGCCTCCAAAGCTGAAACCACAAAACAAAACACCAGTCAAACGAGCAGATTTCTCTGTTTAGATCTGTTGGCCTCCATGCATCTGATACGGGAATTTTGTAACACTGCCCCCAAGCATTTGTTGTTCTCATCAGGAATGGTGGAAACACACCCTGCCTTAATTTGACTCTGACATATCGTATAATTTCAATGCAGCAGGTTACAATATCTGGAGTACCTGAGCAAAGCTTCTCATATTCATGGAAAAGGACAGCAGTTTTAAACACATAAGAAGACAGGCTTATGTCTTTTATTGGCCTGTTAAAATATGTGTCGTGAGTCAGAAGATACTTTAGTACCCTGTAGCATTTTTTATGGATTGGATGTAGATGGCGCACGAGAAAAACCTCAGTGGTAGCATGGGAAATGTGGAGATAAGGTGCATTAGGGGACTGCCCTGACACTTTGCACACAAGATGAAACTTTAGGTTTCCTGTCATTCCAAATATATGCCTAGGAAAACCATGGATATCACTTAGAGGAGAAAAGTCCTCAACAGACACTGCTGGCATAATATCAACACCAATATCTAGTGAGTAGGAAGTTGTTAATGTAAAGTCTCTTTCACAAAGTCCACCATATACTTCAGGACCGTCATAGTTCTCCTCAAACTTGTGCCACTCTAATTTCAAAGCTAAATAGTCTGAACCTTTAATGACCATGACACCAAGTGGAGTCACAATCTTCTTCTTTGTCATGGCTTTAACGACCTCTTTCAGAGTATCCACAAACTCTGCACGCAATCCTTCATGGTGTATGCAGCAAATATCCTCATAGAGTAGCCTAGTTATGTTCGCCAAGGCCTCATCAAAGCCGGAGTTGAGAAAAGCCACCATGTAACCTGGTTGGCAACCTTCGGTGCCCTCAATTCGCACATTTTCCTTCTTGGAGAGAAAATCAAAACATGCTAAGAAGTCAAACTCATTTGGAGAACAAATCTTAGTTCCCTCTGCAAAACTGCCTATGCTTATTACTTCCTTAACATTCAGGTGAGGTTTTATTCTCCCTATGTCATCCACGACCTGTTCAACAATCTGCTGTGTTGCTCTGTACATATGATCCATGGTTTCAGCGTTAAAGTGATAGGAAAGATCACAGAAATTCCGTTCAACATGTTCCAGGAACATGCTGAGTGCCATTCTTCTGGCTTCTCTTCTGTCTGTGGTCTGTCGGTCTGTTGTCGGTTTCGGTAAGTGTTTCGGTCTGTTGTCTGCTGTTCAGTACAGATCTTCGTTCCCAGGGCCTCTCTCTTTCGACTACGTCGCACCTTAACATCGCAACGGGCCTAGTGGGGAATTAAGTGGGGAATGATAACAGGACTGAGTGGATGGCTAACCAGATGGTTGTTTGCACGTCAGTTCCTTCCTTTTGGCCCTTTTCCACTCAAATGGCTGCAAATTTCTGCAGGTTCGTTTTCAAGAATTGGGCTAGATATACATTATGCCAAATGGATGTTTTTTCCAATTTTTCTAGCATTTTTCGTGATCGAGAAATGTGATACTTGTTAATGAAGCTTCTGCTCGCAGTACATAAAAGGCTTCCTTTAGGAGAGGCCTCTGTAACCGTAGGGAGGGCTGGAGAGAGGGAAAAGAAAGCGCGGGGGGACGATGGGAAGGGGAAAGAGAAGCCGCGCGCTTTCTATTTTTTCGACAAGAGCCATAATGCATTGCTCTTGTTTTCGATTATTGCTATTTTTACTGGGATACCCAGCAGGAGCCACTGCAGAGGAGAGAGGTTCTATCAATATTCAAATTTTGTGCTTTCGAGTAAATTATTGTTTTCTTCAATACGAGCCGCTGATTGGCTCGAACAAACTTTCTCGGAATGTATTTGATAATTTTCTGTGATCTGATTGGTAAACTTTGCCGAGTAGGTAGCCCCGGTACAGCAGTACCAGTCGCATTGACATCTGCACCATATGGCTCCTAATGGAACTCAATGAGGATTTGAGGAAAACAAGTCAGAAAGATGTAAAAAAAAAAAAAAAAAAAAAAAAAAAATAGTAAAAAGAGAGTAGCTTCACTGTAAATCTGTGAATCCAATGTATAAGGCAAATAATTGGCAAAGAACCTAAGAGGTGACATTCGCGAGGTTTCCCAGCGTATTAACTTTCGTTTTTTTTATCAGTTTCCGTGCAAGGAGATCGAATCATATTTTCTGTAAGGGGATCATTAGAGGCGAACTTAGCCTTTTCGCAAGAAGGTTTTGTAAGTCGTCTGTACATAGGCACTCAAGAAAATTTAGTCATGCAAGAATATGAGCCGTTTTCTTTTCGACGTCTGAATCAAATCGGCCGTCCCAAATTAATTTGAGGAGGTGCTCCTAAACTCGAATTCGATTTGGCTCGATTTGATTCGATTTGTGAAGTACGACGCCCGCGCCTAATTCGTACGCTCCGCTGGTATTTGCGTAGTTTTTGTCTTCCTTACGCGAATATATATCATCTGGTGAAAGACTTCGTACGGCATATGCTAAAAACCCTGCCAGAATGAAACCTCTGCCAGCATGGTGAAAAAACATGTAAGGTAGCTGGCTAATATACAAAGTGGTTTTCCTGAGCCCCTTAAGCCTTTTTCCTGCCGGTGCAACCCTGATAGACGTAATATTATAACAGGAGTTTCATGCAAGTGTATCAATTAAAGATATTTTCAGAAATATTTATTAATTTACTAACTGTCTTAGTGTAAAATAATTACTCAAGTGATAACCTGGTATTTTGCCCCTTGGCCAACAAAAAAGGATAGAAACAAATACTGCGATAAAACACTCTGTCAGGGTAAAGAATCCAATAAAATGGCCGTCCCCCGATCACTTTGTTAAGTACAAGCATGGCCGAGGAATCGAACCTGTGGAAGCTAGTTGGTACAGCCGGGTTTGAAACTAGCGCGCGACTGACTGGAGTTGCCAGCTGTTCTTAGGAAAATAGTTCAGTCAACTATAATAGATGTAGAATAGTCAGGAGCCTATAGGCTTCAGTCTGGAATAGTCTTCTTTTAAGCTGAAATCAGTGGAAAAACTTTTGAAAAAATTTAAAGCAAGAAGTTTTTAAAAGGCATCACCGCTGTCTTTACCGTGACAATGTTGTCAATCATACTCAGTTGTCATAGAGGCTTTTAGCAGGCATTTTGCATGAGAAACCCGCGTCATTTTGCCAAAATTAACATGTGTTACATTTAGCGCGGCACATAGAAAGGCTTCACGAGCTTGACGATTTTGCCAGTTTTTAGCTCACTAAATGGTTCTTTTGTGGTAAGTATACTGGATTTCTTTAGTGGAACGTTCAAAGATCCTTAAAACAACACTTTTTCTTTACGGCAGCCGAATCACTCGAAGCTACCCGCTTTTTGAATTGAGTAAGAGAAAAAATATACAGGTGTGGTGAGAGCCAAACTTGCCAACGACAGGGATGACTTTCTGGGCGAGCTGGAGTCTTCAATTTTGATCAAAAAAGTTCCAAAAGGCTTTTGTCAGTTTTGTGATTTAAGAAAAAAGTATAAGAAAACGTCGTGGAACACTCATTGAACGCGACAGGAAGATATTTTAAATTTTGCGGGCCGACATTTTTGAAAGACCATTTATCACAACTGAAACTGAAAGGGGGGATCCAAACGCTTTGAAGTAACTTTCTATTTACAACAAGTAAATTTAAGGGACTTAGGCAGTAAAATAGACCTCCCTCCGTTTTCTGTAGCAGTTTCGAAACATTGAAGGCATAAATTTAGAAAAAAATATATAAATTCAGATAATTTTTGAACAATGCAAATTAATCGACTTTTTCTAGATTATTCTGTAAAAACTATGGATGACAGCCAAAGAGGCTCGTTCTGATTGAAAATGACGGAATGACCAGTATCACGGTTTGTACTGTCTTGCATGTGGAGCCAGATCTTGAGGGGAATGTGGGCCGATAGCGCAGTCTATAGAGTCTGAGCGTTTAGTTCGCTTAGAAGAAAATCGATGAAAGTAGCAGAGAAATTTTTAACGAGATTCCATTTCGATTTTCATTCAATTTGCCATTTTTGATTTACCCTGCAAGCAGTGGTTTCTCCAGGCCGGACACTACGCTACGAAGCGTAGCGTTCGGCTTGCAGAAACCACTGCTAGCAGGGTATTTTTGATTCGGTTGCCACCAAAGTTTGCATTCCGTTGGACCGATACCCCATGAATTGTCGGAAATGTCTTTTTAAAACTGACATACCCAGCTGTCTCGCTTGTTAGTAAATTCTGAATCATTGGTCACGTACAAAGATAGTTTTTCTAATTAAACCCGCCCTCGCCTCTTACACAAAGCCACCCACGCCGAAAAAAGTCCTTATCCGTAACTCCGGTCCTCCGGAAGTAGTCGCCAAACGAAGTCAACCCGACCGAAGTAAATAGTCGTGTGATTTTCGTCAGACTTCGTGACTTGGGAAGATAACTTGTCGGTTTATATTGTGTTATTTGTATTTTTGGAGAGTCTCTCGTTTTGTAAATTTGGACACGCCTTTTCACTTTTGTTTGCAAAGAATAGCTGGGCTGGTATCGAGGTAAGTTAAAGGATTAGGCACTCTGAGGATTAAGCATATATTTTGTCACGCTGAACGACGATGACATCACATGGGTTAGGGTCGAAAAGTCAATAATTCTCTTTTTGAATTTGTTAGTCGAACGGTCTAGCTTAACTAAGTTCCGTTTGAACGTCAGGAAAAAAATATGCTAAGCATTTTGTCCGAGCGAAGTTTACATGCCGCAAGAGGGTTTAGAAGCCGGTGTGCTTTCAGGAAAGCTCAGTGAAATTTATCTGTCTGTTAACAGAAATGGCGCGCTCGCCTGGTGACAGGAAGAGCAAGTTGTAAACTGAAGAATGGAAGATTCTACAACGAGCAACGGACCGGAGGAATTTTCTACAGAAGAAAGCGACGAGAATGAAGTTTGCTACAAACAAAGGTGTAAATATTTGGAAAGCCAACTCGAAAAATTTCGAGAGCAGGCCACCAAAGTGCGCGAAGTCATTAGTCAAAAGGTATGCATGTAATTTCTGTTCATTTTATGTCGTGTTCACCTGATATTCTCATTTTACGAATTATTTGCTTCTTTTGTTCTTGGGTGAAGGTGTATTCACAGCCTTTTGAAAGGTTTTCCTTTTTTGTTTTGGTTGTATTCTTCGCGGTTTCGGATTCGTATAAGCTTCGCTTTTATCGGTATTGGAATCTCCTCAGCTCACTCGTCGCCGCGTGGAGGTGATGTTTGTTTTCAAATGATTTTCATGCAGCAAAACAACAATGCACTGAAAATATTTCAAAATTTTTCATCTGTGAAAAGTTTTGAGCAATGTCTCCGACGTTTTCTTTGAAGTGAAAGAATCGTGAGGTTAAAAGAAGTTAACACCCATGCGTTTCTCGGCGTCAAAACATAACCGCCATTCTCGTGAAGTGAAATATGAGATAAAATTTCCACTTTCGAAGGAAACGAGAGTTTAATCGCCATAATCAGCTGCTGACTCTAGGAAATATCAGGCCTTAGTTTAATTCTTTTATTTAAACATGCAAGAACGGTTGGAAAAATATTTTTAACATCGTTGAATTAAAAATTCTGATCAGCTGTTCAGCCTTGTTGTCTGATCTGCTTTCAGCCATTCAATTAATGTTTCAGTTTTAAATTTTATCAACAAATCTAGAAATTGTAAATTAATCTTTACAGTAAATTTATGATCATATGAAACAGCTGCTGTAAAAGTGTAAACTGTAGAAATGCAAGTTACTCTTTATCATAAAATATTCTTGGCATTTTTGATAAATACTTTTCAGACAAATTTTAATAAATTTTTGGCTAAACTTTCTCCCATTTTTCGGATTCATTGATTATTGACAAAATCGAGCAATCAGCGAGCTATAGTTTAATAAAAATTTGTTTTGATAGTAAACTATGAAATAGAATGCGGCAAATTTGCTCTCTTTGTTTCTTCCTTTGAAATGAAATCACGAACCACAAGAAATGTTAGATTGTCTGCTGATGTCCGGCCACACGCTACTGTTTTGTGGAGTGTTTAGATGTCAACATTTCTGTAGTGTCATCAAGTAAAACCCTTTACCGAATAGTGACGTATTTTGATTATGGCTAAGGTAAACACTGTTGTAAAATAATTGGTTTAGGTACACTCCTGATCTTTACTTTTCACAAGGGAAAGTGAAACAAACACCAAGTTTGTTGCACACAAAACTGTGCAATTTTTTCCGGTTTGTGAATATTAGCTTGCCATGTTGCTGAAATTGGCTTTGTATTTTGTGTAGTATACAGTGTTTTCCTTAAAGGCATAGCCAAGTGAAATAATTGTCTTGCTAGTCTCCTGTTGTGGGCATTGTGTATCGATAAGTTAAATATTTTATAAAGCCAGTTTCAATGTTGATTTTTTATGTGGCTCATGGGACTTTGCTCTCCCTCATCACACACTTTATAGGCATTCTCTTGTTTAAGTGGGAATTTATGATTATTTATCTGTAAAAAATTGGTCTGTTAGACAGAGGTAGGAGAAAGTCATGTCTGGTCATCCAGGACATGTAGATTTTCCTTTTGTGCAAGTAACTTTTTAACCTCACTTGTCTAATTATAGGCAGACCACCCTCTGTTCATCTGGCCATTGTTGCTGTTGAATCTGAACATTGGTCTTTTGTACTCAATAGAAGAAATACAGACAGGGCTTCTGATAGGTCGCGGAAAAAAAGCTAAATTTTGCGGGATTTTCAGGTGCAAATTCGCTAAAAAATCGGCTGATTTCACAGGATTTTCGCGGGAAAAAAGTCAACATTCGCGGAAAAATCGGCTGATTTCATGGGATTTTCGCCGGGGAGAAGTCAAAATTTGCAGAAAAGTAGGCTGATTTTGCGGGATTTTAGCGGAAAAAAGTCAAATTTCGAAGGATTTTCAGGGGCAAATTCTTAGAAAAATCAGCCGATTTCACAGGAAATTTCGGGGGAAACTTCGCCAAGAAACAATCAGTAAAAAACAGCTGATTTCGCTGGATTTTTTTAGCAAATTTCGCTAAAATCGATCAGTTTTGCGTGGATACGACCAGTGTTGTTTAACATTTTTTTAACAGGGATAATCATTTGCTCTTTCAACAACAGTTCGCTCGAGAAATGAGCGAATGCTAAAGCTGTTAACTTTATGGTTAGTGCCCAGTTTTTCCCAACTTCTACTTCTATTTTACTTTACTTCTATTTTACTTTATTTTACTTCTATTTTACATTTTTTTAAATATTGAGGATCTCAGAGTTTTCATTTATGATAGAGAACCAATATTCACAGTCCAAAGTGTTGTGGGGGCATAGTCTTGTAATCGTAGAGTAGAAAATCAAATTATGAAACCTTTCAAGTGGATACTCAAAAATTTGTGCAAAATGCATAAAAAGGATATCATTTTTTTTCTGAGTGGAAATCTTTTTAAAAGTAGTTATGCCCAGTCCTCTTCTCAGAAGAGATCTCCTGTGGTTAGACTCTCTTCTCACGCCGGGTCAGCTGTCATCAAAAAGTGATCTCTTTCAAACTAGTTTTTCAATTTTTAACCGTTTGAGCTGAGACTTTGCACGATAATAGAACTTTGTTTTACCAACAATCGTATGTTTTTGGATTTTTTATTTTAACGGTTTTTGGCGCGAAAATGACGTCATAAGATTGACAGAAAAATATAAGTTTCAACTTATGCCATAACAGGTTAGCAATTTTGAAAGAGTACTCAGAGAAGAACTTGAATGTGAAAAAAGTTTTTGAAAACCTCATTTGGTTAAGAAGATATGACATTCTAAAGATCACCAAATTTCTAAAAATAGTAACAAAATGGCGGAAAATACGAAATTCACAGCTCAATAACTTTTCAGCCAATTAAGGTTTACAAATACTTTTTTCACATTTGAGCTCATCTCTGTAAGTTCTTTTAAAAGTTCCAGTTTTTTACGCCATAAGTCGAAAACTACTTTTTGCTGTCAATCTTGTGACGTCATTTTCGCGCCAAAAACCGTTAAAATAAAAAATCCAAAAACATACCATTGTTGGGAATACAAAGTTCTATTATCGTGCAAAGTCTCAGCTCAAACGGTTAAAAATTAAAGAACTAGTTTGAAAGAGATCACTTTTTGATGACAGCTGGCCCGGGGTGTCTAGATGACCAAGTCCAATTAGCAACCACTTTGCATTTGGATGGTCGCTAAAAAGAAGTTCAATGATATATTCTGAAACAATGTTATAAAGTGACTCTGTTTTACTAATGTCCCTTTGTGTGTGCAACAAAGGAATTAGGAGACTAATAGACATACATGTAGAACGTGCATGCTACTGGAGTACAATGTAGATGATTCATATCAATTTATGATCTTCTCTTGCACTGGCTGTTATGCTTTTATAATTTTTTATTAACCCATTTGCTCCTGGAGATTTTGCCGAAAAACGTGTTTTGAAGCTAGTTGAGTGGTTTTCGGGTCACTGTCTTGCTATTAAGAGCTAAGACTTACCACAAACCCGCTTAGTGAGGTTGTACATTTCACGGCCTTGTGATTCAGATACAAAATATAAGCGTACGAAGTTTGAGCATATGCAGAAAGCAAAATTTCGGAAGTGAGACGGCAGTCTTGACTTTTACTTTTCGCTTTCTCTCCTCCCCTCTTTTTTGCTTTTCTTGCATCATTTTTTTCTTGTGCTGGGCATTTTAGTAGGCTTCATTTTGGTGGGAAAGGTTTGTAAGAAAGCTTTTAGGATCTTAGGATTAGGTGAAAGGAAAGGTAGCTGGGCAGTGGAACAAGATTTTCATGGAAATTTTCAGGTCAATGTGACGTGGTTTTTTGCCTTTTTTTCTGGTGTCCTTGACTGAATTGTGCTCATTCTGGTTTGCTTTGAAAGATCCCTTCACTCTGCACAAGTTAGCGGACAAAGTTGACCTTGACCGTTAAAACTGATGATGTCACAAGGGGTAAACAGGATGTGGATCCGCACAGGCGGTTATGGGTGCCTCAGGGGCGAATGGGTTAAATATAAACTCTTCTTTTCATAGTCTGAATTTTTGTGGCCATTATCTTTTTTGTCTTTATTCAACCTAAGTAATGAAGCGGTTACTCCACAGTCAAACTTTATAAAACAAGGGAAGGAAAGAAAAACCATTCAATAATAAATAATTTGGTTCAGCACTTGAGTGGTATGGTATTTGGGCTCTGACACAGCAGTCTTGACTTTTACTTTTCCCTTTCTCTTCTACCCTCTTTTTTTGCTTTTCTTGCATCATTTCTTTTTCTATTGCTGGGCATTTAGTAGGCTTCATTTTGGTGGAAAAAGTTTTTAAGAAAGCTTTTAGGATCTTAGGATTAGGTGAAAGGAAAGGTAGCTGGGCAGTGGAACAAGATTTTCATGGAAATTTTCAGGTCAATGTTACGTGGTTTTTTGCCTTTTTTCTGGTGTCCTTGACTGAATTGTGCTCATTCTGGTTTGCTTTAAAAGATCCCTTCACTCTGCACAAGTAAGAGGACAAAGTTGTCCTTGACCGTTAAACCTGATGATGTTACAAGGGGTAGAAAGAATGTGGATCCGCATGGGCGGTTACAGGTGCCTTAGGGGCAAATGGGTGAAAGATAAACTCTTCTTTTCAGTTACAACAGGCAGAATTTTTGTGGCCATTATCTTTTTTGTCTTCGTTCAACCTAAGTACTGAAGTAGTTGCTCCACAGTCAAACTTTATAAAACAAGGGAAGGAAAGAAAAACCATTCAATAATAAATAATTTGGTTCAGCACTTGAGTGGTATGGTATTTGGGCTCTGATAGAGATAATAGTTTTTTTTCCCAAATTTTTGTAAATGCTTTTAACAAGTTCAGGGAGCTTATCCTGCGAATACAGATTTTTGACCATTTTCGTCTTTCCTGGTAGTCTGTCTACATGTGCAGTTTATTCTATTAACATTCCCTTACAAGCAGTTTCTTGGGACTGGATATCGACCCCTCCCTATCTTGGTCATCCCACGCAGCTAATCTCAGGAAAAAACTCTAAAGTGTGTTGCTTTTCTGGCTTGCAGACAGACTGCAGACTATTGTTTTTGGGGTTAGAAAACAATGGGACTATTCACAGGAAAAAATAACGGATTCCCATTTTTGGATATTTTTGGGTATTTAAAGAATACCCACAAAAATCCCAAATTTGGAAGAGTGAGACAAGTCCCATTCTGGGAACTTGGTTGGGAATTCCCTGGTTGGGACTTGTCTCACTTTGCCAAATTTGGGATTTTTATGGGTATTCTTTAAATACCCAAAAATATCCAAAAATGGGAATCCGTTATTTTTTCCTGTGATTATTGTCACGCACTCATTTGCATGGTGAAAACAATAGTCCGCAGTCTGCACTTTACACTGACCACAACACTGTAATATTATTATGCACTTTATTGAAATGAAGTATCATTCATTCATTCATTCATTCGTGTCTTAATGTACTTTTACTAAAAAGAAAATTAATTACAGCAATAATAATTTTCAAGTACATGTATTAATGTTACAAGCCAAGTTTAAATGAAGTTTGGCCTTTTTTGGGCTTGAATGCTTTTTTATATTGCTTAGAATATAATATCAAGAGGGATATTGGGGCTGAGTCATTCTTAAGATTCATTGTGGTTTGTACATGTAATATATCTTATTCAATCATTTCTATTTTGTTGTATTAGTTAAATAATTTGGAAGAAAAATCAAGAAGTGCTGATGCAAAAGCAGCAGAAAAAGCCCAACAGGTTAGCTGTTATTATACTCATACTGATCACATAACTTTTTAGAAGTTTCATGGCTCAATATATTCTGTGTTGTTATTTATTTGCATTTGCTTCAATCCATCCATTGCTGTAGTATGGACCACAGGACTTCAGACCAAACGTGAATTTTTCTTTAGTTTGACCAGTTGGATACAGCTGTTATTGTTAAGTCTTGTTTTGTGGTAACGTTTCCTTTTGATGAGCCTTTGGACTTTTTCTTGTAACAAAACTGTACATCCTGGCATACGCATTCTCTAACTTAAGACTATGCTCTAGAAGTCCCCGGTGATGTTTGGCATGCTAACTTTTCCTCCTGGGTGGCTTGAAAATCTGTTTTGTTTTTTCATATACATCACATGCTGGGCATCCTGTATTTCACAGGTTCACGGCACTGGGCTCCCTTCAATTTTCTTAGAGAATAGCCTTGTAACCTACAGGTATAATATCTTGTCAAATGAAACAATTTTTTGTTTCTTCTGCATTATATTTTATTGATGGTTTTACTAGGTGAAGCATTTGGAGAGCATGGTGACTGTGAAAGATGAAACAGTTGCACAATTAAGGGCTGAGCTGGAGGATGAGGTAATACAGGGTTCCTATTCTGAGATGGAGGCTGAGTGCCAATTAGCCACTTTAGAAACAAGAAGGAAACTTGGCCAAGTTAACTTTCACAAGACTTCTGGGACAGTCACTCTGGATAGGGAAAAACATTGGCTAATAACTGAACTGCATGTCCCCAGTAACAGCCTCAAAAACCATTGATCTCAACACTTTTTTGGCTCCAAGTCCCTTCATGTTTCTAAAGTGGCAAATGCACATTTGAAAATAGACTGTTTTGCAACTAGCACTCTATATTTTGTCTTGAAACCATTCTCAACATCAAATGCAAAGTTCTTCTTGCAGCTAAAAAGGGTTTAGTGTTGTTTAGTTTTCTCCAAAGTGCGTCCTCGATCTGAATAACCACAAATTGATTTTCTTTTGTCTGTAAATGTGATGGTTTCCTGCAATGTTTTGTCATGCCAGGCCCAGCTTTTTAGTATTTTTTGCAGGATATTAACTTTTGAATTAGCTTAACAGTCGTAAGACTGTTCTGTTATTGCCACTTTGTGAACAGGCAAGACCATGGTTTCGGTTCTCCACGCGAACCTCATCAGTTGCCGGGTTGACTTTGTGCTTAACTGGTTTTGTACGAGCAACTCAAGTTGTTCTGTGCCATGGCAAGACAGCAGCCGTTCTGTCTAGCTGAGCTTTGACTTTGCCCCCCTCCCCCCTCACAGATTGAAAATTCTAGACTTGAATACTTCATGTCACATTTTACCTCCCCAAATCCAACTTTCTGGGGGTTTTGAGCTAAAATTTCATCCTTGCAGGCTTTTAGACCAATTAAAAAGATTTTGGGTAGAAATATAGCTTCTTTGGCGTAAATTAACAAATTTAACTTTGAAGCTGCAATGACAAAACCTGCATTGATCGTTTAGATTCACTGTGATTTGTCCATTCCTGCCGTCTGTGCGTTGTTTACTAAAAAATTTTGACAAGTTGAGAAACTTTGTGTTGGTTCCACACATGTCCTCTAAAGTTCACTTCTGCTCTATGGAAGGCCAAACATTTTATTGGTTGATTTATGACAGCTGATGACAGCATCAAATGTGGGTGCATGCACTCAGGCATGACAGGCCAAGTGCGCGGTTTTAAAAATCCTAAGGTTTGTCTGCGAGTGTTTCCTTCCTTTTTTCCCCACCCCCTCCTCACTCTCTTACTTGCCACATTTTTTGTGTGGTCTTTGACTCACGTTCCTTGTTCTTTGCTCCGAAACCACCAGAAATGCTTGCTACGCAGGCTAAGTAATCTTGGGTTTTTTTATCTTCTATGTAGAAACAAAGGCGGATACTTCGTGAAAAGGAAGTTGAAGATAAGGCAGCCCACATCAAAACCTGGATGCATAAGAAGATTTCGGAGGTAGGTTGCATCAGCCATACTATTGGAATCCTGTGAGATGTTATAACATTGATCATAAAAAATAGTGGGTTTGACCCATTAACTGACCTATTATCAGTTATAATTGGAAAAATCTCTTTATAAGAATTCCAATTGATTATATTTTTATGTGACAGTATGAGGCAAGGTTACAGGAGGATGAAAGAAAGTTTCTGCAATACCGAGACATAATTAAAGAAGTTAGCAGGGAGAATGAGCAGCTTAGGAGATTACATACACAGGCTGTGAACATGGTGCGAGAAATTGAAACCAAACTTAATTTTTCTCAAGGTGGGTGCTGCATTTCTTTCTTCTGCTCCTTCACTAAAAATCCATGCCACTGCAAAATTGCAATAGGCCATTTATGCAGTGGCATTTATTTTGCCATAAGAAGGAACCAGAATTCATTTCATTTTCCTTTTCTTCTTCAATGTTATTAGTGATGTTTAAGCATCAACATGTAGAAACAAGGTAAAATAACTACAGTCAAATCCATTTTAGAGCCCATAATAGCGGAGTGGGAACTTATTTCATTCAAATCTCTGAGCTTGTTATATTTTTTCCTGGAATTTTGCTGACGTCAGTATTTGTGGGGTGTCTGTTTTAAAAACAGTGATATGTCTGCAAGGCAAAAGTTGACTGTAAAATAGTGGATAACTGAAATTGAAAATTTAATAATTTATTGTTATTATAAAATATTATAATAATATTATTTTTGATAGCAGTACATGTATGAGCTAGCAGCTCAGTGAGCCCGCATAAACAGGTGCAGGACATTGCACTACAGCTGTACAGTGTGTTTTGAAGGAAATCAATGTATTATTAACACTTTTATCATTTTGATAGTTAATACTGTATTTGTTTGTTTGTTTGTTTTTAACAGATCAAGTTATCAGATTATCCAGGGAACTTGCTAATGCCCAGTGTCAGGATGGGGACTATTCTGTCTTGGAACCTGATCCAGAACAGCTTGAGTCTGGATTTCAGTCATTTCAAACTGAAAGACTGACAAGTCAGTCCTCAGTTGATTCTACAAGCACTCTTGCACTCTCACCAATAGCTATCTCTCCTGATTGGGGGGCAAGAACTTCAGTAGATGAACATGATGATGCTAATTCAGGTTTACCTGATCAACCTGTTGAAATAAGAATAAAAAGGACATCAAGTGGCAAATCGCCATCTAAAATTCCTCGATTTGTTGGGAATGCCGAAGATCCCAGATCAGCGCAAATCTCATATTACATGTCACTCAAGAGAGGGCTAAAGGGTGGGTCTCAGTCCAAGTTTTTCCTTCAGATACAAGATTCACACAGTCCTTACATGCAGTTATTGTCACCAGAGAATGTTCCACTGAAGAAACATTATGATAGCCAGTCAACACTAGATTCTGAAGCTGACAATGTCTTTGAAACTTACTTAGAACCTGTAAATCACATTGATAATTCAGATGGTTTTCCAGCTCAGCTTGGGGAATTGGTAGCTCTTCGATTAGATCATCAAAGCACAACTCCCAGCATAGCAGGAACTGAGCAAGAGGATTTATCTGACCGATCATCTATAGGTTCATTTAGAGATCAATCAGTGACTCCTAATCCTATTTATCAAACTATTGAACAAACTATTGAAGAGTTGGAATCAACAAGAACATTTGTGGACGCTCTGACTGACAATTTGTCATCAATAGATAGTGGATTACCACAGCCTTCACCCCCGCCAGCATTACCTCCAAGGTTTGAGCCAGAAACTGTTTTACCACCTCCAGTTCCACCGATTCCTAAGACAAACCAACAGGGAGTTGTTAGAAGAGAATCTAATTTCACTAGCTACTTAACGGACACAGAGATTCGAAGTAAATCAGAACCACAAACAAGTAAAGAGAATACTGAGAATGTGACATCTTTGGCACAGATTGCTGTTCAGTCCTGGATGTGGAATGATAATTCAGGTATGCTTCAAGGTTTTAGCAACATGGGCATCCAAGTATCCTGTTTTTGATCCAAATTTTTTTATACATTTTTGACACCTTCAGGTGAGCTCGAACAAATTTTAATTCCAGCTTGTCCTTTGGGCAAGCAGCTCTCAAATTTTGCTTACTAAGGGCCACTTCCTGTTCAGTTTGTCTTAGTTAATGATTTTGTTAAAGAATGACTTGCCGGGACCCTTTCCCAGAAAGAAAATCTACATGTCCTGAACTACCAGAGGGGTCTTTTTGGAACCCTGACCTTGGTTTTAGAACTGCTGACTTAATGGATTGGTGATATGTTTGCCAATTTGGAAAAAAACTTTCTCCTGAGAGGTTCTAATAATACTGCTCCAAATTTGCTGGAGGAGGGTTTTCCTCTGGACTTACATAAACCTTGAGGGTGGGGTCTTTCCCCAAGGTCCCTTTTGTGGATGGTCACTATAACTTCCTGTGTTAACCCTACCAAGCATCAGCAGTTTCAATAAGCACCAACAAAATGCATCGACCAACAAAATGCATCGGCTAGTTTGCTTAGAGCAGTCGGCTACTTTTTTCCCCGAAAAAGAAGCAATTAATTTTTAAAATTTCATAAACAAAAAATATATCATTAAATCTGAGTTAAAATGTAAGTTGATTATGATGTGCTTTCAAGGTCCACTGATATGTTATGCTTTAGTTACACCTGACGTGCTTCTGGTCACACAAACACTGTATTTCAGTCAATTTTTCACACATTTCTTTGTAGGTTTAGGCAGAATTTGTTTATGTGCAAATGTACTTAATTTTGAATATTGACATTTGTTCATTGTTTGTAAGAATTGATTGTGTGGCTATGAAGCCTGAATGAAAACAGCATTTTCTTGAATGAAAAGCAGACTCTTCTGTTCTCAATTTAATCCCCGGAATACTGGAAATTGCATTTTAAGGTTTTGAAATTCCAAAATTTTCTGGGGGAACAAGCCCCCAGACCCCCTTAGAAGAAAGGGACTATTGGCCGCTTGTCGATGCAGTCGGTTACTCTATTCAAACCTGCTGGCTACTTCAATATTATTGAAACCCCTGCAAGCATACATGTACGTGTATGCATTGTCTCTTTTGGAGGTGTGATATTTACAATACCTGCTGTCTTCACATGTATTGAAAGATTGATGGGATGAATAGAGGCAACCATGGTTGGAGTTGTATATTTTAGAGAAAAAATACGCAAAAGTTATTTAAAGGCTTCTGATATTAGACCATGGTAGTTTTTCATAATACTGTATTGCACTGTTCAAGTTTACAGAGTTAAAAAAGGGGGAATTTTGCTTTAAGTATACACACAGGTGGAACTAAATTTTGAATGTTAAAAGTTTATCATGTTATTATTTTCAGGTTCAGATACCCCTCCATTTGGTACACTGGACAGAGCCCATAAAGAGCTCAACATGTTGACGGTGAGAAAACTAAAGGTGTTGTTACATGCTAACAGGGTTGGCATTGTCAGGGAAAAGTCAGTGCATTTTGCCCCAAGTCAGGGTCAATCTTAGTTCTGAACACAGCCAGTCAGGAAATTCTATTTTAAGGCTGCTGTAGCATTGTAGATGGGCAATAACTAAAGACATCATTTTGGGCCTGTTATTTATGATCCATGATCTATAACTGGTTTAATTCAGTGAAAAATCCAGATAATTTTCTCCACAAAAAATGTAATATTAAAAGATATGGAACAAGGCTGTGGTTTAAGAAGAGTTTCAAGGGAGCACTCCCATTGCTCTGAAACGTATAAAATCCAGGGTGCCTTGCATTAGTTTTAAGCAAAAACTAAACTTTCCTAGTTGCCCCTGCCAGTATCACAAAATCTTATACATTCAAGCATCCTCTTGGTTATTGCATTGTCATCTGTTCAATGCACCATTTTATTATTAGTCGTTAATAATTAATTTTATTAAGGTAATAGTTTTGTCAAACAGTTGTTTGTTTTTGTTTTAATATTATTTTATCAATGTAGTATTGTTATCCAGTAGTCACTTTGTGTTTTATCTTTGGTTGAATTCAATATTTTGTTTTTTGAATTTACTAACTAGTATTTTTTTATTCAAAGTTGTTTAACCATATTAATGATAACTTTTTTTTTACAATATATCTGTACTGTTCATAGTCATTATCATTTTTCCTTGCTTGTTTAATCTGACCAGTTATTTTTAATTTGTAGTTGTTTCAGTTGTTGGTTTTAATTTGTAGTTTTTATTTTCAACATACTCACAGGAACAAACCTGTCCTGTTTACACCACATTGAAAGGGGTATGTGTTTGTTTTGTTTCATGCTTTTTTGGCATGTAGTTCAGCACTCTCATCCTATTTCCACAAACACGTAACATACCATTTTTTTTATTACTTCTTATAAATATTGCCTACTGTTTATTCATTTTAGATTGCTTTGTATTAAAATTGTTGAATATAACATTCATCAAAACTCATCAGTTCTCAAAGTACTGTTAATTGTTATTATAATAATATTATATTAAAATCAATAATACAAATAGTTTGTTGATAATGAAAAAAATTAACATATTTGATAATCAATAAAACAGTTTTGTCAGGCCTTTGATAAGAGAATTTGAAAGAGCTTTAATATTATTTAAATGGGATAATAACTGCGAGGTCAGGAGAAGTAACTGATTATTAGTTTACTCATTTTGAATGTCACCTGGACGTGATTTTCAGTTTTGTATAAAAAGTTTGACTACTTAAATGTAAGCTTCTCCTCAAGGCCCTAATAGTTTTTGCTTAAGCATCATTCAATATTGTTAACAAGTTCATTGAAACTTTGTCTGACCTGCCTTGGCATCTTAAAGACCAGCTTGAAAATTAGCCGTTGTATTCCTGAGGTCAAAGAGAAAACTCTTTCCATGCCACTTAGATATAACTCTGAGAAGCACATTTGTATACATCACTAAATTGTTGAAAATCAAGTCATTTTTGATGATATAAGTCATAAGATCAAGTGCATTAAAATTACTCCAGTGGCCTTAAAACATCCTGGAAAGGTTGGTTTAATATTGAGTGATATTTTTTCTGTATGAACCATATTGATTTTGTACTGGTTTCTAACATTGTTTATCATACCCTGTTTTCATTACTTATTTCATCTAAAGGCAAGGAGGTGTAGTGCAATCTTTGTGGTAAGTGCACTATTGAATGAAATCCAAAACTAAAAGGTCAAAGCTTTACCTGCTGTACCTGTTTTGTGTGATGCACAGGACAGGCACTTGTACACCACTGATGGCCCCAGACTGACTTAGGTAGTTATTAATAATTAAACTGTCACCTCTTGACTTGAAGATTGGAATGAAGGCTTTTTGCTTTTGTCATTTGTTGTTATACCTGTCAAAACTGGAAAGATGGATGGAACTATCATTTTATGATGCTTGCTCAAGATTACTTGCGTTATTACCTCCTAGTTACCACATATTTGAAAAGAAAAAAAAAATAAAAAGTTAAACTTTAAAAAATGTTTAATTTAAAAATTAAAAAATTGCCTGTAGATGCTGTAGTAAAAAAAAATGTAAGATAGTTTTAGAGGTGAGCCCTTGAAAATATACATATATTAAAGGTTAAACAAAAAAGTAAACAACATAAAATAAATTAAAGGTTATTTTAAATATCAAAAGTAAAAAAAGGTTTTAAAAGTATATCAGTAAATGTATTCTAGCACCTGCTAACAAAAGTTTTTTTAATAGTCACTGTTAATGTTTGGATCTCCATTTCCAATTTTGAATGTTCGAAGACAAATCCAATTTTTGTTTCTTGGTCCCTTTAAATTATAGTTTTTGATAATAATATTAATTATTCAACAGAGAGCTTCTCAGCTGCGCAAGACACCATTTTCAGGAGAATCAACTGATTCATCTGACACTGAGAGCACTGCAGGGGATTACTGTACTCCACCTGATGAACTCTCCCCAGCTGAAGAACGTTCACAACTTAAAGAAAAAACAGATCAGGTCCTTGAGGAAACTACCCAAGTGTTAAAGACCTGTGCTACATACACCACTGTTAGTCTGAAAAAGGTAATGATTTATTTGTATGATTGAATTCACCATAGTCAATCAACACGTCAACCCAACCCCTTTAGCAGCTAGCGCCTAAAGAAATACCAGCCCTGTGACTCACGAATCTCCTCAAGTCACTCATGGATCTCTCCAAATTTGAAATTGTTGAAATCAGGAAAAAAATCCTTGTTAAGTGAGCACTGTGAGGCTTATGTTTATTCCTGATTATATAGGGAACAGGTGGATTCCCTTGTTTGCTGTGCTTCTGTTAAGATTTAGATTGCAGAAGTGGTCAAAATATGGTAAAATCATCAGTGGCTAACAGTGGAGTGGGCCTCCGTGGGTTCTGTTCTGTTGTTACCACTTTTGATGGCATCTGTAAATTTACAGCTGAGCCTACTGACACTGCAAATAATGCCTGCCATTCAATGGCCTGTTTTGTTAATTTTGTGATGAGTGAAGTAATTTTGGAATTTCAGTCTATCAGAGAGTGCAGTTAGGGAAAGAAAGTTTCATGTCTTTTTGTAGGGAGACCAGAAAAAGGAAGGCTATCTAACCAAGCTAGGAGGCCGTGTAAAAAACTGGAAAAGAAGATGGTTTGTTCTTCGTGATGGTAAACTTTACTACTATAAGACAGAGGTAAAAAAGTTATCCAATATTACTTTATTTTAAGTCTGTCTTTTAACCTTAGAGCTATAAGTTTTAAGATTCTACTAACTTGATCTATTCAAAGTAATTGGTTAGTTTACTTTAAGGTGAAACATGCAGATAAAAAATTTTAATCCAAATATATTTTGACCTGTTACATTTACATAAACCCTATAAAGTCTGTACCATATCACTTCCTTTCAACTGAATGAGAAAACTGCTTCTTAACTCATGTTGTTTTACCAAGTGAAGGAGATGCATTTGCACAACGCTGACTTTCTGCACATCACAAGGGAAATTCCTTACACATAATAGCCTGGTGTCCCTCTTAAGCAGATGTTCAGCATAGCATTGAATGATGTTGAAAAGTATGACAGCAATTGACTTTGTTGTTCTCTCATGACGTGATCAACTTTTCGAATTTTCTGTTGTAGCATGATGTAAACAGAAAACCTCTAGGACAGATTCCATTGGATGGGACTTGCAGAATTGCCAGAACAGAAGGTGCACTCACATTTGAAGTAAGAAACATTAATATTTTATTTCTGGCAAAGCCCCAGGCTAATACACCTTCGTAAGGGTTTTTAGTGAGGACATATCAAAAAGGGGCATTTCTATCCAGGGGAGGCTTTTAACTAGACTCAAAAAATCATTTCAAAACAAGCTATATAGCAGTGCTGATCCAAATACTTTTTGAATTTACTCGCTTTTTTATGCTTTGAAACATTGTAAAAAAATGGAATTCATTTCAGTACATGCTACAGGGGAGCTTATATCTGGAGGGTGGGGGCCAGCCTTATAACCGGCTGTATTTTTTTGGTTTACTGGCAAATGGTATAACTGGGGGGAATTACAAGTGTAGGGGTGCTTATAAGTTGAAGTTTACAGTACTCAATTTTTTCAGGCCCTCTTTTTGCAACCGTAAGTAGAAATAAGTAAATGAACTTCTTAACATTTATCATTCAGTTACATTGGCTACCATAAGACTCCTAGCTTAGGATCACTTTCTATAATTACCTTCATGTTATAGCTAATTTGCATACAATCCTTAACTTAAAGGTTGCAACGCCAAAGAGAACATTTTACTTAACTGGCGAGACAAAGGAAGTCGTTGATGAGTGGCTCAGAGGTAATAAGAATAATTATTATGAAACTTTAATAACATATAGTATAATTATTGATATTAAATTCATCCAGTTTAAGGTTATTTATTCATAAGCAGGGCTACATCACAATTATGATATTTAGATTAAAATCTGAATGCTTATGAAGCAAATTCTTTTTGCCCACTACAATTTGACTCCTGGGTGTGCTGAAATGACTATGCTGAAGTCAACAGAGACAATGCTTTCAAAGAAGCAGAAACCCAGATTAGCATTGAAAGCAGGATAAGCAGTGACTGGCTTTCAAACAACATCATTACCGTGCTCCATGCTTTTTATTATTATTCATTCTTTCATTCACTTATTTCTAAGATTTATATATTTTTAGTTTTGCATAATGTGATGAGAAAGTTTTCAAGCACTCCACTCTTGCAAGCTAGTGAAAAAGAAATCATGAAAGGCTGGCTAACAAAGGTGAGACTGATCAATCAAGTAAATTTTAGTCCCAGAGTTTTGCATACTCAGGTCTACTTGCTGGCTGAATGGACCAGTTTCAAAGATTCCAATATTCATGCTCGACTCTGAGCCTAAGGAAAAGAAAAAGAATTAATCTCAGTGCTATTTATTTTGTATTATACCCGCCCAGCCGTTGAGCCAAGTAAGAATTTTTATCGTTCAAAACCAGACTTTCAGTGCGTGAAGTCCTGAGTTCGATCCCCGGTGACATCACAACCTTGTTTCAACTTCTCTCCTTTCTGTGTAGCTTTGACTACTGAGCTTTAAATACCCTTAAAGCAGAGCATTGATGGAGAGAGGGGGGTGTAAAATGAGTGCACAGTTGACCTCAAGTTTATTAGTTATTACTGTCACAAGTTATCGACGTGAAATATGGTTGCTTTTCCTTTACCTTCAACCCGTTTATTAAATGGGTTACGTGATGGCTGTCTGAATAGTTAATTTTGTCAATAATGCCACATATACTTCCTTGTTTGCCACACATACATACGTACACTGTTTACAGGTAGCCATTACAACACCTGATGGAGGATCATGAGGTTATCCCTATATTAAGATCTCTCCTTACAGATAACCCACCCAGCCTGGGAAAGGTTGGCCACGCCACCAGGTTCTACATCCCCTACCCAACTTATTTATAAGAAATTACTTGTGAATGACAAATTCCAGCTTCGTGTCAAACATTATTGCAAAAGATTTTGTAGAGGCTATGAACTCAAATTGCAATTTTTGGACCTGACAAACGAGAAATTAAGAAACTGAAAAGTTCATTTTCTGCCTTTTTGGTCCCAACCCTTGACTCAATTTCTATTTTCAGGCAATGACAGGTCAGGATGTCATACAGCAGTGTTAACCCTTTAAACCCTAAGATCAAAATTTGAATTCTCATTTGTTGCCCCTATTCATTTCCTACAGAAGTAGTGGGGAGAAGTTGATAAAATATCAAGCAAATTTATCTTGTGTGATCATGTCCGTAATTCTCATGACCACTTTGTTTTACAAAGCATTGACATTACAAGGAGAAATTTGATGCTGATCACTCTTAGGGCTTAAATGGTTATGCTTATAAATCGTGTGGGAGAAAGATGAGACAAGAGTCCCCATTCTAATAGCCTACGTAGATGGCATGTGATAAATTTAAGGAATGAATAAAAACAGTTGCACTGCCCATGTCCTCCTCTATCATGCTCATCTTTTGTCTCACGCCCCATGTTTTTTTATGCACCTGCCATGCATATTATCATTCTAGACCAGCAGCTTATTAAATCCCAAATTTACACGGGCAAACCACTGTGGCGAAATAATTTATATCAATTTAAAACAAATTTCTCTGTTCTTGACATAGTATCCTAGGGAAATGTTGCTTAGAGAGAACAGAGGCAAGGCTCACCACTAGATAGTCTAAACACAAAGCATTTAACTTGGGTGTTATTTAGCTGCATTCCTATTACTGATTTTGTTTTGTTCACCAAAAGGTTAAACATGGTACCTCCAAGAAATGTTGGACTGTTTTACGTGGACAGTACCTTTGTTACTACAAGAGTGAAGATGATGTGGTAAGTAAAGGAGAATTCTGTTTCAGTTAATAACAACTCCATCTAATAATTTGAACACTCACATGTATGTATTATTCATTTGGTAAATGAACAAAAAATTATTGTAAAATCACTCACTCTGCCCTGAATCCCAAAGGCCTTCTCACTCACCATCTGCGAGAAGCGTAAAGAGCAAAGTGCTGGTCGGCGACCTTTCTCGCTGCTTCGCAACTCACTCTGGCGGCTCTGCTGCTCAACTCCCTGGCTCCCAAACAGGGAAAAAATCTCTGACACCTAGGGTATATTAACTCAGATAGCATTGTTATCAAGCTCCAAATGTTGAATGGACAAAATTCTCACAACATTATTGTGATGCTGTGAAGGGCTTGAACCCAGGAGTCATTTCAAAAGGTTGACTTTGATCGTCCGGGTGAACGTAGTCCTGAATAGGACTGTTGTTGTTGACAGATGGGTGTACTGTAATAATTAAAATCAATCAATCAATCAATTTATTCATGTCATAACATAAGATGGGGTTGCTCCGAGTATCCAAGCCGGAGACTCGTGTATAAAACGCATGACAAAATATTGTTTCGGCTGTAGAGTGAGGCGTTTAACTGTTTGTGTTAACTGGTTGTTGTTAAACACAGATGCCCTTTAGCATGACACTCATGATTGATGTGATAGTGGAGGACATGGAGTCACCTGATTCTGAAGATGGTTTGGATAGTGAACCAATACCTTACCGGCACTATACACTGGTGATGAAGTCACTCAAACAACCTGCTAGCACCTACTTGTTGATCGACTCAAAAGAGGAGAAGGTAATCTACAATGGAGGTTATTAGAAGGTGTGGCTTGTGGGTCATAAGTATTACATTACAGTATTGATGGGCCAATCGTGTTGCAGTATGACGTCAAAGCAAAGTATCGATGTGTTTCTAGAAAGTCAGTTTTCCGGCATGAAGTTTTTTCACCCGAGCGTTTGCTTAACCAACCAAAAGCCAAGCGCGTTTGTATCCGGTCGATAAACCAATCAAATCGCTCTATTTCCGTTAGTTTGTTGTTTCTGTTTTGTTCGCGCGTTTTTATTTCAAGGTCATACGAAAATCGCTCTATTTTCAATTATCCTTAAATCTTGATAGGACTCTTGGTTGTTCCATCTTAAAGTCGCATCAGGCAGCGGGATTGATGACATGGGCACAGAGTTTGAGAAGCACATCTTTGAACTCATCTCTCAAGACTGTGATCCTGGTAATACATATTTACTTTTCTCAAATAACCTTTCCATAAAACTTATCGTTTCTTGATTGGAAGTGTTTATTGCTTACTAACTTCGGGCGAGATGACTTTCGGGCAACTTGACCAGTTACCTGCTAAAAACTAGTATGCTAGACACCCTAGACAGTTTTGTCAGAGCTTAGCCTTAACACGATTTTTCCTCAGAGCCCAATTCATAAATAGCCTGCGAACCGCAGACGTATTTCCCGTCGTCGCTTCTCTCCTTCCTAAAAATTCGGAGGGAGAGAAGCGACAACCGGAAATTCGTCGGCGGTTCGCAGGCTAATTCATAAAATTTGTGGCACTGAAAGTGAAATAATTCATAATTTACTTTTACTGAACAGGTATAATCTTTTTTACCATTTGTATTTTATTTTATTTTCCAGAGAGTGAAACGTGGAATAGCTATGTTTTGAATCACGTAAAAGAATTAATCACCGAGCCGCTCACTACTCTTCCATCTAAGGAACTTGAGGATGAAGCCCTCAAACTTTTCAAGGTTGGAAAGCACACGATTGCTCTAGCTGCTTCAATTTGTTATTCAGCGTTTTGAAAATAAAAATGTGTTATTTTTTTTTGTTTCTTAGACTGCGAGCAGTCTTTTATTTTTCTTCTGAGTCACAGTAGATCGAGAGTACGCGCGAGGAACGAGGACGGAAGCCCCATCTCTCCTCCTTTTTTATCTATTTGAATTTCTATTGACGGTGTATACTATTTTCCCTAGTCCGTGCACCTGTTTACAACTGTGCAGACAGAAGAAGCAGCCATCGATTATCACGTGTCACTAGCCCAGAATGCCTTGCAGAAATGCCTTGATCATCCTGAACTTCAGAATGAGTTTTATTGCCAACTGATTAAACAAACCTCAAAACATGTGCATAGGGGACCTCAGGATTTGGGCGTAAGTGTTTTTGCTTCCCCATCCCTTCTTTTCTTTTTAACTGTTCAAAGGCCGATTATGGCTAATGTCGGGTTATTTAACGCGGTGACAACTCACATGGATTCTTTGCAATTAACCGAGGATTAGAGGATTAGAGGATTAGAGAACTCGGCCCCAAAGTATCTATTGCTTCCTTTGGGAACCATTTCCACTCATCCCCTCCCTAATCCATGTCCTAACTTTTTCAATCAAACCCTTACCACTACTCGTTCAGGAGCAAGTTTCTTTCCTTAGAGGCGTTGTAAGAGTCACAGAAGGAAAATCTTGATCACCACAAACACGTATAAATCTAAAAGGGCAATCGCTACTGCAAACAAACACTTGCTTGTGTTGAATACAGGTGCTGGTCTATGAAAACCTTAAGTTAATTGTTTTGTGCCTGATTTATCACTAAAATAAATGCAAAGAAGCTTAGCGCAGCACATCGCAGCTAAAGGCGCAACTTTAATATGTAGTTGCGAAAAGAAAGCTTAAAAAATTCAGGCTTGCCGCGATTGGAACCCTGACCTCTGCAATACCAGTGTAGCGCTCTAACTTATAAGAGCTTGCAAGTCAATGGGAGGTGGTCAAAAATTGGTCTGTAATATACCCGGGAGAGATGAAGATGAAATGATGAATATATGAATTTCATATTTTATTATGGCTCATAAATTACCGTTTGGACGCGCTGGAGAAAAAGAAAAAAGAAAACTCCTGGGACATTAGACCGCGGCGGAATTACGCTGCTGTTTTCTACACCTTGAACGAAAACAACATCTGTTAACATCCCTGTTCTGTCTCTCTGCAGCATTTCTTGGAGCATTGTGGCAAGTCATCGTGGTTGAGGGAAGATTCGTTCGACATTTCATCACAGGCCACCATCGATCTGCGCCCAGTTCAGGAACATGTCTATGTCCAGGCCTGGCAGCTTCTTGCACTCTGCACCGCGTTGTTTGCCCCTAAACAGAAATTTTTGCTTTTTCTCAAGGGGCATTTAAACAGAAGTTCGACATTAAGGTAGCTGTTCATGATTTCCTGTTACTAGAGACCTTTAGACGACTACTAGGACGAGATTTTCTCAATACTAAGGGCGTGAATCAGCGTCATTTTGGCGGGAAAACGCGGTAGTCGTCGTCACTCTCTGCCGGGTTTAGCCAAAAAATTGAAGTAGCGGAAACAAGTTATCAAATGTTAGAAGTTTTATCATTTAAAATTTGCGATCGGGAGAGGGCTTAACGTCCTTCAATAAAAGTAACTGGGTTAAAATTTCTGGTAAAAAAAAAGAAAGTAAAATGAAGCTTTTCGGGGTGCCTATTTTTGAGAATACGCGAAAAAAAACTGTTAAGTCAAATCTCGTCGTAGTCCTCGAATCTAAAAGTCTCTACTCTTGTTGGAAATGAATGGTGTAAAGTGAGACCCAGCTGAGTTCAGAGCACTATCACTGAATAAAATTACTACCGATACTTAATATTCCTCTTCCCTTAAAGGGCTTTTCAGAGAGTAGGAAGCAAGTAATTCAAATTAAACATAGCAGGTCGGGTTAAGAATCGCAACTGGCCGAAGGCAAACTAGTTGGCCACTTGCAAGGGTAGCCGAGTATTTGAGCTACCGACATCCAGTTAGCTCTTTGGGCGGGACTTGAACTCGAGGCCTCCGGATTGCAAGTCGGCCACGCTGCCTGCAGCTCCTACGTAATAATTGAATTACTGACAATCTTTTTGCATAGGATATTAGTAGTTTAGTGCGTGATATTTTACTCTTTTTCTAAAGATCTTCTTTAGGTAAGGATTTCCCGGAGGGGATTGGCTCAAAGTTGTGATCACGTGATTTCATTGGCCACTGAAACATACGGTTTGCATATCATTTGTTTTCCTCTGTAGAACAAAGCTTGGAAAATATGCCACCTATTGCCTTAGAAGCTTGGAAAGAACGTTGGCTAACGGGAAAAGAGAGGCAAGACCATCAAGAATGGAGGTAATGTGTAGGAATAAAAACTCCACTAAGACTTGCCTAGTCTGCACCAATAAGGGTTAGAAGCAGTGAAACAAAAGACGATTGTATGAATTGAACAATTGCTTCAGTAGATTTCCTTTCGCTGAGCGTTAAGCCTCCCCGTTCATCGAGGCGTCGTTTAACATTGCATGTGCGCACAAAATCTGGCAAGCCAAGATGTAGCGAGCTCTTCTCTGAAGATGACAGAGGATGGACCACTGTCCTCACAAAACTTGAACAGAAAAAGAGAAATGCTCATGTTTTTAAGTCGCTTGTTTGTGGCTTTAACATCCTGCAATATTTTTTATGCAATATGGATTGCTTAGTAAGACTGCTTTTTTCTTTGTTCCCTCCCTTTAGTTTTAGTGTACATAAATGATTCAGTGCATTTGTCTTCTTATTCATTTCATGGTCTTTTTTCTGCAGGTGTTGTCTGTTCTTCTCCACAGGCCATATGATCACTCTTGTTCTATGAGCATTCCAGTTCACTTTATCGACGGCACTACTCAAGTAAGTCAAACGTTGGGCGACTTGGTCTGTTATTATTAAAGTATTGTTTTACTAGTGCACTAAAGGGCCAAGTGTAAACCAGCGGATTTGCCCACAAAAAAAGAGTGGTTTTCGCACGGTTTTGTGGTCGATTCGCTACAGGCCCACAGTCGTCCAGTATTTAGATACCTAGTCGTTAACAATTGAGCACCAACATAACTGTCATATTATTTTTAGCCAGTACGGTCGAAAGTGTGAACACCATAACCGGCTAGACTTTCCTACGTCAAAGGTGTGGAGTCCTAGGAGTTTAAAACCACTTGAGGATGGTGTATTTGAAAAGCTAATGTTTCGGTATGTTATTGTAATTTAAGGTATTTGGTTTTGATGGCTCGACCACAGTTCAAGAATTCTCCCAGACAATCAACAGAGTAAGTTGTAGTGGCATGTTCTTGCTTTCTGTCGATGAAAATGGAAGTCTATGGTGTAAATAGACATTAAATTCACCCGTATCTAAAGTATTTACGTTTAAACATGTAGAGCGTTTTTTTTTTTTCAACTTAACCAGCTATGTCTAAAGCCGTAACAAAGGGCTGTTCGAGAAGTGGTTGTCAATGTTAAGCTGGATACTTGCGACCTGGTTTGGCAAGGCATTTTTCTTGTCGTTGATCTTCACAGTGTGGAGGAGTGTGTCATAACTTACAAGGCTGTGCTCTAATAAAATACGAAGGGAGCCTAGGGGTCATTTAAATAAAACTCTTACAAGTGTAATTTACAAGTGTAGCTATTTTTTTGAGACTCTAAAACGTTGGCTACACTTCTAAAGGTTTTATTAAATTGATCCCAGTTCTCTAAACCTGAGAAATCGAGGGTTCTCAGCATGAAATTTCGGTATGCACAAACTAAGCGTTAGTTTTCTAGTCGCCCAAGAGCAAAGTAAGGTGCCAGGGGCCACTGGGCGCTGCTAAAGCACAGTCCTAATTTAGCTTGCTACAAGTTTCTTTGTGCTTCTTACGCTGCCTTTTATGCCTCAACTGTTTCCTTATGGTCGCGCCTTTGGTTTAATTCACAAGCTCATAGTCTTTTGTCTTTTTCTTGTAGTGTTAAGTTATTTTGAATTCTAGGATTTTCTTGATAAATCCCTCCCTAGTTGTTACCAGTAAATTTATAGAAGTTTTATTACTTTCGTTCAGATGATGGGTATTCGTACTCCACCAGAGAGTGGCTACGCGCTCTTCACAGATAACCCCGTCAACGCAGTGGAACATTGCTTACAAGCCAGTGTAAAGGTTGGTATTGCAAGAAACGGTCCTGAACATGCTTTCACAAATTCGAGATAAAGTGTTATCAGTCACCAGCAGACGAGATAGTTGCGTTCCCTTCCTCCAAATTTGAGCAGCATCAATTTGATTATTTCGGGCGTAAGATTTATAATATTTCTATGCACGGATTTACACCCTTAGCTCACGTAATCGCAAAATGATGATCTATAAACTTCCGTATGTGGATATAAAACGTTTTGTCGTTTACCCAGGAAGTGAAGAAAATTTTTTATCGCTTTGAAGTCTCTCAGTCAGAAAAATTGATTGAATTTCGCGTAATTGGTGACTGCGTCCCTTCTCGCTCTGTGAGTTATAGTATACGTTTTTCCTTTATTTCTTCGTTATACAGCTGTGTGATGTGATATCAAAATGGGAACAAGCCATGCGTCAGAGCCAGGGGAGACTGGACACGAGTAGGGTCATCAAACTGTCCTACAAAAACAGGTGATTATTAACGGAAGCTCACTCGAAGAGAATTTCGTTTGACAGAATAGGCTTTTCCAAAAAATACCATAGTACTCTCTAATGTGCCTGGTTAGAGACGTCCTTGGACTTATATTCAGGAGGTTCTTGGCTCGAGCTGCACGTGCAAAGTATCAGATTTTGTACAATTTGTAAACGTAGAAGTTGCAAACGTGAACGAAAATATGGTTTTGTGCAGTGTTTTGTTTTCTTTTAGATGACTACTTTAAGTTACAAATAAGTGCGAAGGTTGCTTTCACCACCGAACAGTCGGTGTTCATGCAAAAGCTGTCCATGCACACAAACTCTGAATTCAGTCATGCTATGTCAGCGAAGGGCATAAGAATAGCTGCACCTACTGACCTAGGCGAGGCTAAACCCGCGCATTAAAGATTGTTATCGTGGTATTTTTCGGAAAGAGCTATTAGGTGGGTTTTTTGGTGACATTCATGGGTTTTGGTGACTATCAAAAGGATAGTCTGTGTCAGTAACATTTAATCATGGACATGACTGGCTCATAAAAATGCAGACTTTCAGTGGTCTAGCATTTGCCAAATAGACACCTCTTCCTTTACGGTTTAAGTTCGACAAATCCAATATTAAAAACGTCACCTTGCGTCATTAGGTCACAAAGCAAACGGCGTTTTCAGGCATCACGCAAACGGGTCTGTAATTGATGTTTTGTACTTTATCTTTCTCCCAAGATTACACTTTAAGAGCCTCAGCAGCACAGAGACGGAGAAGGAAAGATTTTTCCTAGTTCTTCAGGTGAGGAATTCTATTTTCTGTGCTCATGTAATATGCTTATCTCATGAGGTCTTAGAGTGACTCCAGCTCGGGGGACAAGGCATTTTTATCACAGAATCAGCTAATGATAAAAAAGCTCACGTAAAGCTGGAGTATAACATGAAGCTCGAACGACTCCGCCCTATCTTTGGCACGACGAGGCGCCCAGTTACTTTATTGCGAAAGTATAAACTGAACTTCCGGTCAAAACCTCTATCAATTGGCAGGTACATTTTAGCAACAACTAATTCAAAAAATCAAATTTTCTTTCATTGAGCCCCATGACACTCTCTCCCTGTGACAAACTACAGCTGGCTGAGCCTGGGGCTCTGGTGATAGCTTGTCTTATAGAGGAAACCTAAACCTTAACTTTTTGCAAATAGTTAAGTCGATCATATAACATGATGGCGTATAACGTCTGCGGAGGGACTGGCCAGTTCCAACTCGATTTTAATTTTGTTGGCACCCTATCCTAACTACGCGACTACTGAAAACTTACATGAGTATTGTACTGCAAATGGTAAAAGCTTTCGGTGTATTTCTTAACTTTTTAAATATATATGCAGTCGCTTCAGAAACCACAATGTTCTATTTCTTTTCAGCGATAATTGATTTATGGTTTTGATTCTTGCAGACAAATGCTAATGTTGTAAAAGGACGATTTCAAGTAAGCAAAGAGATGGCGCTGGAGTTTGCTGCTCTGATGGCTCAGGTAATAAACCTTTTCTTTTTACCATCTTTGTGCATAATGGTTAGTAGTTTCTCTCTTTTTGTTAAAAGAAGCTTAGGATTGAGGGTGAACCTAAAGGGCGATCGCGAAGGTGGGCGTTCGATTTTCAATACAGTATGCTGTTCATAAAAAAAACACGAACGAATTACAGCACTCGCGCTGCTTTGCAGGCTTTATATATAGGAGCTTTAAGAGAGGCACCTATATTAATATATCGACTGTTTTCTTCAGTTTATGTCTGATCATTTACGTTTGATTTTAGATCACTTACGGTGACTACAGAGCTCATACAAATTCGCTACCAAGTACGAGAATTGAAATGGTTATCTCTCAGTTTTGTGCGAAGACGTTGAAAGAAGAAACTGGCAAGCGGTAAGAAATTATTCAACGTTAGTGATTGATCTATAGTTTGTGTTTCGATACCGAGATCATACTTTCTTGTTTACCAGTGTTTCACTGTTGCCAAAGGCCTTTTTGTTTTTGTTCCGGATTTTCCTCTTTTTTGCGGACTATCCTTCAGTTTCTGGTCAGTTAGGTTCTGTGGGCTTGTTTTCCTATTATTTTTCCTTTTCTCTGTTCTCTGGCCGTTTCACCCGTTCTCTTTCTTGAACCTTTCCCCTTGTTTGTGTTGCCTGTCCTTTTTGTACGAGCCTTTCCCCTGTCCTGTGGGCTTTATCGCCCGGTGACGCATTTTTGACAAAGGATTTATTTTCTTCCTTTTTCAGATCGCTAACTTTGCGCATGGCCGAGAAGTGGTCGACACTGCATGGCTGGAACCAAAGGGAGTGTGTTGATACGTATCTGGAGAATGCACGCAGATGGCCGTTTTTTGGCTGCAAGTTATTCCAGGCACAGGTATGAGAGAAAAAAACACCTTCTTATGGTTGTAAAGCGAAGGCAGGTTTTCATTTGATCGCAGCCATAAAACAGATCCCTGTGCTTTTTTTAGCGGTCGTAGCGATTCAAATGGATGTGCTACCAAAAACCGGCGCAACGATTTCTGGGATGGTTTGAGCGGATAAGCGTTACATATGATTGGTTAGTGGTTGTCTTGAATACCATCGACCAATCATAATTAACCCTTGTCCACCCAAACGATACCAGAAATCGTTGCGCCGAAAGCTAGTACCCATGGCCCTTATAGTTTTGGAGTGGGGAATTGGGTTTTATGCCTTTTATGAACGGCACTGACAGACTGTCTCTTCGTTAACAGCAAAAGCATACAGTTTCAGCTGCTAAAAAGCGAGGACCTCAAACAGAGAGTAGCCAGCCGGTTTGGCTAGCAGTGGAGGAGGATAGCATTAGTATACTGGAAGGGCAAAGCTTAGTAAGTCTGTTGTTAGTTCGTTATTAAATAAAATAAATAAAATGAATAAATAAATAAAGATTTGGAGGTAGCACATCCACAAAGTGGTTCTTCGTCTACCTGATTCCTAGTCGAATTGGAATTTGGAAATGTTGGTTTTGGAGGAGAGGGGAAAACCGGAGTACCCGGAGAAAAACCTCTCGGAGCAAAGGAGAGAACCAACAATAGACTCAACCCACATATGGCGTCGACGCCGGGATTTGAACCCGGGCCTCAATGATGGGAGGCGAGTGCTCTCACCACTGCGCTATCACTGGCTCCCTATTTACCAAGAACGGTCTGAAAATAGTCCTGTTCATTCACTTAAATACAAATGGACAACTAGCTTGAATTTTCTGGTGATAAATGTCGCTCTTCATAATGAAATGACAGTGGTAGGTGTGAGGACACAAGAACTTTGAGGGAACGAATGTTTCGTCTGGCGACTTGGGGTAGAACACCACGTTCATCCACTCAGGAAAAGAAAAACAGTTTTGCTTTCTTCATCCTGCTTAGCTACAATCAATTACGAAAAGGCTCGAAGGATTCTCGGATCGTAGTCAAAAATTATGAGACAACTTTGAAATTCACTTGTATTCGTAAGATTTCTTCTTAAAAACTGTATGCCTGAACTGTGAAAAAGTACCCTCAAATATAAGAACCTGTTCAGCCTGACCTCGAAAATTTTAGGTTCTAAAATGCGGGTTTTTAATGTACTGACCTTCAGTTTGTGTGTTGATTTTTTTTCAGCGCTTGATGTGTCGGTACCGGTATAAATCAGTAGTGACGTTTGGAGGATGGAAAGATGACTTCATGTTAGTGGTGAACCAGTCCATCATGCGTGGCGGCGCTACAGTAGAGCAAGGAACACAGAGACTGTTGTTTGTAATGTCAAGAGAAAAGGTAACGGTTGGATAACAGTGTTGGGACTGTTTGAGTGTCCTTTGCAAGGTGGTGTCAGACTGTATTTGATATTTAGCAATTATTCCACAAGTGCGCATTGGATATGAGTTGGCTTTAATCATCTCGTATCCAACAAGCGCGACTGGAATAACTGTTTTATTAAAACGCCCACAAAGTATCGAGAATTCTTCCCGACTTTATTTGTAAAAACAACCCGATTTTTAGCTTGTTTTTTATTTTGGGCAGACGCGTACGGTTACCATATTTGGAGAGCATGGTATAATGGCTTATATACCATGATGGCTCGGCCAATCAGAGCTCTAGAATTGCATTATCCAATGATTCAGTTTTTAATAATGTCAGTTATACCCGTGTATTAGCCTGCGTGCAGACGTCTCCCCAGTGTTTCCTTTGATAGGAAACGTCTGTACGCAGGCTACCCGCCGTCTGTGAGTCGTCGCTCAAAGATCAACTCATAAGGCACGTCAGTCTCTTACTGTTCTTCAATGTTTGTGGCGAATCAAGCAAATCCGCATTTTGCGAAAAACGAAGGCGTCTACCTGAGAAGTCTGATTGGCGCCCTCTCTTCTTGTGTCGTGTGATACCCCATGACGGCGTCAAGAATAATAAAAGATTGCTCGTAAAGGGAGAGGCTTCTCTCCCGGTTCGTCGTCTTCTCTTTTGCTGTCTTCCGTCTCAACGTTACAGCTTGCTCCTTTCGACTCACTGAAAACGGACTGTAAGCTGTACTTCCGGCAGCCATGGCAATATGTCGTTAACTTGTTGAAGTCTTCTTTTGATGCAGACGTTCTTATTATTGCAGATTCTTGAAATCACTCTTCTCATGGCGAGCTACATCAACGCTATCATCCGACAAAAAGGTATAACTTGTAACGTCAATGAAACCGGGCCGGCTAGCAAACAAGGGATGGAGGTGAAGGTGTGGGACCTAGAGAGTGCCGAGTGGCCCATAGTGCCTGGCTCCACGGTTGGTCTTCTTTGACGTCACTGAAAACTCCATTTTTAGTATAAAAACAGCTCATGTTGAGTTAGTTATTTTTATTGTTGACACATTGTAGATTTCTTTAAAAAGCGACTCCGATTTTATGCTTTAGTGTTTTTAAACTTTTAGAGTCAGTTACATAAACAGAGTTTTGCAAGTGTTTAAAAAAAAACCGTTCTAAGCGATTTTCAGTTTGCCGAACACCATTAACACCATTTATTGTAAAGAGTTTCATGAAAGCATATGGCGTACACTAGACAAGCATTTGTCTTCTTAAATTGAACCACTAAGGAAGAGATCTGAAGGTCCAAAGATTTCCTAAACTGCAGTGTAAGTTAGAATTCGTTTAAGTAACCGACCCTTAGTGTCTATGATGTGATAATGGAGATATTGTAGACCTTATTAGCAGCCGCTGTTCTTAGATTGAGCCCGCCGTCTCTTCTCGGGGAAGAACAAGATCGGACCCGAAAGAGCGACGGGTATCGAGCCTATAGGGGTAATTTTTGAGAGGAAGAAGGAAGGCAATTTCAACTTCGTAGGAAGGCAACCTCCACGTGAAGTCTACCATGTTGCAACGAAAAGCTCGTGTTTCTTATCAGGAACTGTATCCTTTGGGCTTTGAAGTTGCTCTCTTTTTACTTTATCAGCTAAGGAATCGCCAAGTAAGAAACTTTGCACCCCTTTTGGTTTTGCTGCCATTTACATATCTGCTGGAAAAAAGTTGTAAATTATTGAAATTCCTTGGATTATACTGAGATGTTGAACATCGTGAGACCAGATGACTGCTACAGTAAAACCCCTCTTTACGGACATCTAATTCTATTACGGACAGTTTGGGTTGTCCCTGAGGAAAGAAAGCCCTTACATTTCTCTAAATTAAACCTGTTTAATACGGACGCCCCGTTGACACGGGAGCTTTCTATGGCCCCCTCAGTGACCGTTTTAGGGGCGTTTGACTGTACTTTTTACTCCAGGCCCTTGTGTTACTCTGTGGGGAGCAGTCTTGGTAAACATTTGTTGTTTCTAGTCCGGCCGACGGCGTCGTTTTTTCCCCGTCATTGGCTCTCTTATATGGGGATTGGTTTCTCGTTATTTGTAGTATTTATCTGTACTGATTCATTTGAATAACCGTATGTAAAAATGTAAATTTGACGTGGGTTATTTGGCCTCAACAAGGAAGCCGTGTGAGAGTATCGAGGGCCACCCACTACCCGTTAGTGAGAGTATATGATGTTGGAGCCAAGCTCGTTGTAAAAAATTGTCAAACTTCAGTTTATACATTTCACTGAAATGAAGAGTGTAGTTAGGAAATTAAGCAATAGTTTGCCGAAAAAGTTGATTTTATTTTCAAGAAAATATTGATTCTAAATCTAAACAATATCGCTATAGTTAGTATAGCGGTAGATATGAGATATATGTACCATAAGAGTGAACAGTGTTTTTCGCGCTTCTTTTCGCCTCTTCTTGTCGCACTTTCTTAAAATAGACAATGGAGTATATAAAAGTGGGCGAAATCGATCGCGAAAAGGTGAATTTGAAAGTCAAGGCAACCTACACGGTGACTACAAGAACCCTTCCCAAGAAGCAATAGGTTTAACGGCAACTCTGCACTTGCCTCACGTTAATTGTTGTACATTTCTTTGCCGTCACTGCATGTCTTTGGCGTGAAACGTTTCAATGCAACGTTTTTATGGAGAACGTAAACACGGAACACCAACTTTTCCTCTCTCTTTCTTTACTTCGATGGTTTGAGCTTGCTGGAATTATCGGGATAAAATTTAATGCTCTTTGTACTGCTGTAGTCGCAGTTGTGGTTGCTTAAGCCTTCTAAATATTCACCTTAGCTCAGAATAAATCTACTTGAGAGGGCTATAAATGTAAGAGAATTATGTTAAGAAATTATTCCTTTCTGCTGTGGAAATTAAGAGGGCTCTAGTTCTTGTAAAATAGTGCTTATCATATCAGATAATAATCTATACCTTTTTTAAATAATCACTGCCCGACGCTAATTTTGTTTGCATCATTTGTGGCATAAATCTTTAGTTACTGCAAAGAACATATCGATGTTGATGAAATCTAATACCCCAGTTGTGTTTATTATGAATATTTTAGTGCCGTTGAACTTCAGAGATCCATTAACTGTATAACAGAACTGAAGAAATACTTTTATCTGGGTGGAGTTATTTTCTGTTTGATCCTTGATCAGTAAGTGTTTCCTCTTTTTCCCGTACGAGAAGTTTGCAAATACTCGGCAAGTCTTTAGTATACCTCAGGCAAATAGACCCTTACAAGCCAGTTTTTTGTTTTTCAAGTTTTGTTAAAGAACAGTAATCAAATATCCATCTACACTGCTGTAAAGAGCGCCTTAAAATTAGGCAACTTAATAAGTTTGAGTCGTGTTGACAGATTTTCGCTAACTGGTCTCAGTCAAAAGTTAAAAAAAAACCTGGAAGGTTCTATTAGAGTGAAACATTAGTATAGAGTATTGCCGTTATATAAAATGTTAACTTGGTGGTGGCATTCACCCACCAACTGAGTTGTTGTTCGAGGACAGATTGAATAAAGAATAGAAAATAAAGTTTGTTTTAGAAAGAGGAAACTTGTTAACTGGGGACTACTTTTGTTCATCCATTGAAATGACGGAGTATCTCTGAGCATTAACCCCCTTCTCCGCCCTCTTCCTTTGCCGGATTTTAGCTACTAAATTGCTTTTCATTATCCCATGCCACTGGCCAACTCAACCGGATTTTCCTTGCCAAAAGGCAAGCAACCCTGGATTGCTTACATGAGAATGGTAAAAACTCAGACCGGTAGTAAACTTTTCAAATCTTGCTCCTGTTTAGACGACACCTCTCAGCCTGAAAAATCATCCTAGGTTGCGTTCACACTTGGTTCCTGGGGACTGGTGCCCGAGTATGATACTCCCTGGTCACTAATGTGAACCCACCTTTTTTAAAGAACCCGCGCTAGAATTCAGGCACGGTTCCGGTGCCCGAGTACAAGGTGTCGACCTTATACTTGGGCACTAAAGTGGGCACTGGGTCCCTGTGTTCACGTGTTTTCCGTCGGTTCCGAGGAGTTTTACCACAGTCAACTTCTTCGCTCCTTTTGCAAAAATGGCGTCTGCTGACGGAGCAAAGTGGACGAAAGACAACTTGGGTACCCAGAGTGTGGACAAAGCACCATTTTGTACCGTGCCGGGGAACTAGTGCCTGTGAACGCACCCTTAGACCGCGATGGTGAGCTCATTTGATTCTGGGAGCTACCAACACGAAACATGTACACAAAACTGAATCCGGTTGGACAACCCGCTCCGGTTGTTAGTCACGCCCCTCTGAGATGAATCAGATGTTCACGTTTGCATTGTGCAGACTCAAGCAATCAGTTTGAAGCTTGTATAGCGGAGCCAAAGTTATGTAGAATTTTACTGGTTTTGATTTCGTGACCGAGCTGTTAGAGCGCTTGAATTGTAATCTTAAGACCGCGAGTTTTGTTCTCGGTAGTCCGGAGATTAACTTGTTTGCCTGCGACCAGTTGTGGTCCACAATGGAAACTACTGGTTTACCAGTAATTGTGTTACCCCCACAAAGTCAGTTGTGAGCGGATTCCTGAGAGAGCAATGTGTGGAAAGATGAGGAGGGAGTTGAGAGCACTCCCCTTAGCCTCCACTATAAAGATCTGTAGAAAACTCTAAAATATGTACCTAACTGTTTATAATAGCAGAAATTTTAAATATCACTGTTCAGTACCCACTTAGGCCCCGTTGACTTGACAGCGGACGAATTTTTGAAAGGCTAAAGAGAAAATGACGGATAGTGATGTTCCCAACAGAGTTGAATATGGTGGCTTTGCTAAAACTAGGACATGGAGGAGAAATTCATCCAGTGTCACCACAGTCGCTCGTTAGATTATTCGGTCGCGTGCAATTTACAGTCTTGCATGCAGTTTCAAGTTTGACAAATAAACTGGAGCCATTCCTTTAGGTTTTTAACCGATGTTGAGGATCATTATAATTGTTTTACTAAAATTTGCAACGTAAAAATATTCTTCGCGAAACTGTGAGCAGGTTATCAAATCACTCTCCTTCTTTAATTTACAATGTATTTACAGTGTTAAATCAGTCTCCCTTTTTCGATTTACAAAGTTTTTACAGAGCCGAATCAGTGTCTTGATTTACATGATGTCTACGATGACAAATATTTGCTCGATACTGCAGCATCGCTAAACCTCTTATTTACGCGTTATTTACACGTTCCGAAAAGAAAGCTTTACAGGCTCTTTACAAAGAAGATACAGTAAATACGTGTAAAACATTTTGCACATTTTTACATGGTCTTCAGTCTATTACTGCCGAAGGACGCTGACTGTAAATGTTTTTTACAGTAAATTTAAATGGTGAGGGAAAATTGAAAATTGATGTAAGTTTAATTTTACACACTCTATCATCTAGATTTATAAAACATGTAAATTGTAGCCTTTTACAGGTTGTAAATCCATTTTATATGTGCCGGTAATTTTTCAACGTTTCCAGTGTTAATCCAGGGAAAATTGACCATGACCTTTAATTGCTGGCAAGAGAGAAAATTCTCATAAATGGACGATAAGTAATTAGTTTCTGAGTAAAATGATATCGATTACTCCAGAAATTACTCGTGCCTTACGTTACCATAGAAACTAATGGGTTTTTTTAAAAATACTTAAGTTTCCCTTCAGTTGCCGAAAAACAATTAGACTCACTATGCATCGTTTGCCACCAACAATTTTTAAAATAGATAATATACTGAGTGCTTTCATACTGCAAATTCGCTGTTGGATGTAAAAGACCCAAACACGCGAGTTGTCACTTTTTCACTTCTGCGCAGAACACTTAAATAAACTTAGTATGATATCCAGAATAAGGTTTTTTGATTATACAGACTCGTGTTTCGTCCTATTGTCTATAATCATTCGACCTTTAGTTAATATATTTTACGACTTTTACTCTTGAAGACCTTGCAAACTGCAGAAGAACAGATAATCCTGCTGTGGGATTTTCTCCTTTTAACGTAGATTAACGATTTTATGCGATCAGCTTGAGATTGATGCCGTCATTCCAGGGAATCGAAATCATGATTTAACAATGCAAAAAAGAGGAAACTTCTTCAGTTGATTCTTGGCGCGCTTGCGAAATACTGTCTTTCCATCTTCCGTGCTAAATTTTAATGCCATATTATATTGTTGATTTATAGCGAATGGTTTTGTTACTGACAGCTACATCTTAGATTAGCAAACAATGAATTTTTAACAAAGGAGATCTCCTTTTTGTTTGCCAATGTATTCATATGTGAAAGTTATTCGCCATGTGGGATTCTATTGGTTTGCATTGTTTTCACCTGTAATTGCTAATGAAATACACCAGACTTCAATATTGCACAAGGCGGTCACACGGATTTGAGAAAAAACTACTGTTTTCCGTCTAAAATCTGATAAATATTTGCACCGAAACAAGGAAACCTATCAACGATAAGGTGGGTTAGTAAAAAAAAAGTAACAACACTTTTTTGATTGATAGGACATAAAAACTACGTACTGATATTCTCTTTACAACAAGTGGGAGATAACAAAGATGGTTTTTGTATAAATTTAAATTATTATGACTTCTCTTCTAACAAAACCTGATCCTAGCGAGATCAAGTGATTTGCCGCGCATTCAACGAAGTTCTCGCGTAGATTCACATGTAATTATTTTGCAATTGATGTTTCGCTTTCGCCATGTGCAAAATCTGAGAGGACGAACAATATCTCGACCGAAAGAAAATGCGGCGTTCGACACAAATTGGTTGTAGCCAAGTTCTAACAGAATTAATTATTCGAAACTTTCGAGTTTATTTAAAGATTTTAAAAATCATTAAATAAACTGGAACTCCTTCGAAGCGTGGACTGCAGCTAGTGATCGTTTAAAAGCCATCTTAGTAATCACCCCTAACGCTTAGCGATTGTTTTTCCGACATATGTGATTACGATAAATTTAAAATAACGAAAACCAATCTTTGACAAGACCTGAGTTACGAGCAAAGCTGAAAAAACCGTCAAGTAGTAGAAAGGACTCACTTATGCATGTCGTCGACGTTTAATTGTTTGTATTTGCTGTCTTTTTAATATTTGCGTTAATATAATTCGGTACATTTCACTCAGTCCAAGCACTGAGTGTGTATTTCATTTTATTGCTTAGACAAAATATTATATTAGACTGACGGTTCACCTCAAGATTTCCGGTATTGTTCGCAGCAAAACGTTTTGAAGGATCAACTTTTAGCGAACTCTGTAAATATTTTAAACAGTTTTGTAGAACAAATCTTTGGGCGCAAATCACCATTTGCAGTGTAAATTTCTTTTATTAAATGTCAGTGACGGAAGAAAGCTAGCGAGTGCCATTATTTTACAATATTTATAATATATAATGGCATGCGATTCCGATTAAAGAAAACTCAACCTCATAAAATTCTGACAGAACAATGCAGGCCACTTTCTTCAAAAGTGAAATAAAAATGAAAAAAAAAATGCACTCTGCTTCCAAGACTCGGAGGTCTGTCCAAAATTTGAATAAAATTATCAGAACAATATACCTGACAATTCCAAATTGCAGCAGCTAAAAGTTTTTAATGAGCTAATTATGTGACACGTTATTAAAGAAATAAACTGGTATAGAAAAGATCAATGCTCAACTAGGTTTCACTTGAATAAATAATGCACGCGTACAATCGTGTATAAAATATTAAGGAACTGCGATCGTAAAACGGGTAGAAAATCGCAAAGCGACTATTTGTATTCGAGGCACTGTGTATCCGGAATCCGACACTTCCGATTGGCTCGTTTTGACAAACAGCGACAGGTGTGTTGACGATCTCTTGACACAGAGAACAATAGAGAAGCCCGCTCAGTGCATGGAAAGCCAATCAAATGACGATTTGTGACAGGAGTGGTGGTGTGATGCGGTGTGAAACGGAGCACAGAATTCCTTGTGAGACATCTGCCGCGGCTGGGCTAAAACAACCAGATTAGTTCCTTTTTATCTTCATTCAAGGTCTCATAGCTTTGATATTTTTTCCAGCTCATGATGTCGGTTAATTTGCGAAGCGTAGAGTGTCTTAATGAACCGGAATAATGGCACGCTACAGCAACTTTCATTTTTAATGATTTTGATGGTTTTGATTAGTGTTTTGAGGACAACAAAGTGGAAAGGATGTAGCTTCATCATTTTAAATAGTAACAGGGGAAGTTTGTTCATTCAACTACGGAATCTCTTAGCCTATTTACTCTCGTATTTGTTAGTGTAGGTATGTTTGTGATGTGGCACCGATAAACTAAATTGAGAGATCGGTGTCAATATTTTTCCTTCGCCTTTTGCCGTCGTTTGACAATCAGACAGTGCGAGTTCCAAATTTTTTAACTTTTTCAGAAAAGTCGCGCTCGGATTTATTGTAGGGTTTCACGGAGTCATGCCTTCATTTACTTGATACTTATAAAACGTTTTCACACCATTTATAGGTCCTACTCAGGCGATGTGGAATGACCCTTGTAATTCCCATGACAAGTTTGTGGTCGTTTACGATGGAAGATCAGTGTTTGGATGAGGACGAGACATTGCTTGCGGACGAATGGGAATCACCTTCTGAAGAACTTAATTTTCTTTGTAATAACCTAGGGGAGGAAGGTGAGTACATTTTTATACATCTAATTGAATTCCCCTTTTCTTTTTAATCTCAAAACAACACCTTATTATGCATGAAAAGTACAGCCAAAGGCTGAGTGCATATATTCATCCTTAATTCGTATGCATCTATCAAGCCTGACTGATTGTTTGAGTTAAGCAGGATCCCTTTGTCTTCGCTTGTTTAATTTTGCAAAGTTTAGTCTTGAAAGGGTCTCGGGTTATTTAAAAAGCACTTAATATTTGTGCCCTGACCTATTTACTTATTCATCTCCTGTTTCATAGATATATATCGCGTGAAAGACAGAGGAATCAAAAGGAAGGAATCCAGTAGTAATGTTGTAGTAGGAAGCGAAACCGCTCCAGTTTCGCCGGTGGATCAACGTCGCTTTATATTACAGGTAACGTTTGAAAAGTTACGGCGATTAGAAGACCCGGAAGCCTGTCTGAGGCGAACAGTTTTGATAAACAATACGTTGAAAATGCTTCACAAGCAGATTTACGCAGAGGAAAACCCATTTGTTTGCGGTGGGCTCGCGACACTACAGCCAAGCGAATGTACAGCCAGAGAGGAAGCATCCCCATCAAATCCCAAGGTGATACGGTTAAGTTTTGATAACAATGTCACGGAAGAAGCTCGGACAAAACGCGTTGATAATAGCACGGCTTTGACACCAGGGGAAAACCTCTGCAGTGGATGTACGCTTTCAGATGTGTATACGGAGGAGGTTGAAGACGATGTCTTTGAGCCAGCGGAGGAAATTTCGTCCGACCGAGAGTCAATATTTGGTGAACTCGACAATGTATTTCATAGCTATATTTGCGCCCTTGAAACGTGAGTTTTAAATTTATACATGCCCTTTTGGAAATGGCTAATGTTTGTACTATACATTTGTGTATCACCACGGAGTTTATTTAAATTTATACCTCCCGAGGTGGTAATAACATAAGCTTATATTTATACATCTTTGTACATAGCAGCTCATGTAAATTGCGCTGATCCCTACATAAAGATCAAGAGATATTTTATGTACTAACTTATTAGGCGAAAGATCGATCTATATTGCATGTTGTGTAGAAAAGTCGTCCTGCAAATTTGTCATATTTACTTCGTCCGCATGTAGCTGTAAGCTGTAGTAATTATTCGTGGAAAATTGCAATATCGACTATCGTCGTGTCAATCACGCATGATAATCACGCGTAGATGTTCTCGAGGGTATTATCTCTCTAAAAGGCAAATCATTTGTGTTTTTTACACTTTGAGATAAGGAAATAACACACCATAGAGAGTCAATATTAACACGAATAGCTTTTCAAATCAACTCATCCCGAATAAAAATAAATAAGTGTTGAATAAAACTGACGCGCCAAATTTGTGCCAACATCTAAAAAATAACATCTTTCAAAGTCCCTTTTTTGCGACGCATAGCCACTTAAGTGCCAAGACAGGAAAATGTGTAAATTTGAATTTCAGCTCCTTCACTTTGTGGTTTTAGAAGATTTTCCGTTGCAGTTTTCCTTCATTAAAATGTTTTGATAGTTGCGTATAGTCCGTTTTTAAAGTAACTCTTCCGACATTTTTTTCGCTTTTGAATACTGATTGCCCTAACGAAAGCCCTTTTGGAATTCAGTGAAATGAACAAGTGTATAGGAACGTAGTTACACTGTAGTTGTTTGCATCGTTGATTGTGAAGTACCGAGAGATTTTGAAATGCCGTCTTATTTTTGAAGGGGAAAAACGCGCTGTATTGTAACTAAACTATTTTGTTCAGCATGATCTGAGCTGGTTGACTTAACCCAGGCTGCCCTTGTCTTCTGCAGTTCATTTGTATCAAACTCTTTTGATTTCCAAATGGAGAGGTCCCCTGCTATTAAGGTGCCAAGGTGGGGGGGTGGGGGGCATACTCTTAGGAATTCTTGGTCGGGGTGTGCTGGTAGTGCCCAGTTGTCCAAATTCTGACCTTATTTCAGACCAAAAATGTCTTTATTCACACCTGTTTTCAGACCAGGGCCCAGTTGTTCGAAAGCCGATTAGCGCTTAACCCGGGGTTAAATTTAACCCGGGTTTCTTTTTCTTATGTTCAAAAGCATTTTCGCGGATAATTTTCTCTGTAATTTTTAGAACTTCCAACCATCAACTTGTGGACAAAAAGTATTAAAACTAAAATGCTTTTTAAGCTTTCAAATCTGAATTCAAATCTCGCACTAACCCTGGGTTATCTTAACCCAGCTTTGAACAACTGGGCCCTGGCCTCTAAAATCCATCCTCGATTTCAGACCTGGCCTCTAAGAAATATTTTCATCATGATTACGTAGATTAGAAAAGCAACAAAAAAGATTTCTTAAAATCCATTTTGAATTTGCATATTTTTCTTTCGTTCTTAGTCATTTGGAACTGAAATGATAAGTACGTTCATACACCCTCGGTGGTTCGCTTGAAAACCATACCCAATTCCAGACCTAAATAGGCTAAGTCTATACCTGTTTTCAGATCAAAGTGCCACAAAACCCCTACCCTTTGGGGAAGCACTTATCTTTGTGGCTTAAATAAGGGAGTGCCCCCCCCCCCCCCGCCCCTGGGCCATGCTAGCAAGGACTCCAGTTCTGTGATGTAAGGTGTTGGTAGTGCAGGAAAGCAAACAAGACTTTGCTGGCAGAGAAGAAGAGATTTTACTCTTGGGCTAGGAATGCAGGGTTGGTTGGGGCTCTTCTGTGGTGTTCTCTGCATTTAAAAAAGATAATTCCAGGTGTTCCTCCCCCTTTTCTACGGGCCTGTTTATATGAGATGAGTTAGCCTGGTTAGCCAGGCTGGCCTGGCCCACTTTACCCAGCTGGCTCAGCTCATGCCTTGTTTCCTCATAAAATTGTTGTTTTTGTGTGCAATTCCTTTTATTGCAGATGTCCTGCTAGTGAACAGTTACATATTATAGATATTTCAAGCAACAGCAATTTGCAGTCTGTCCTTTTTTAATTTGTGGGAAGGCAGGCTGTCCCACTTGTGATTATCTCAGCTCAAGCAACCAGGATCACAGCAAGTGGGCCAGCCCACCTTCTCATATAAACACAACAACATTTTTAACAGGAAACAAGTATGAGCTGAGTGCTGGGCTGGCTCATCTCATATAAACAGTCCTTAAGTCAGAGTGTAAACAAAATTTAACAGAAGTTGAAAAAATATTGGGTTAAGACAATGTGTTAAACTACTCAGAGGTGTTTTAAACACATGAAATGCTGATCTAATTTTCAAGTCCCTGGATGAAATTTTATGGTGTCATCATTAAAAAGAACACTCTTAAGAAATTAGCATTTTTTTTATTTTGTAAATTTCACTTGTGGAACATGGAAGTCATTAATTTTCTGTCAGAATGGCAAGCTGTAAAACTGACTTTCTTGGCACACTTCTATGGTGGCATTTATTTCAAAATCAGATTTCTTGCTTTGACAGCAGTAAATCATTTGTAAATTATAAGGTAAAACAGAAATGCATTAAAAGGTCTATGAAGTCTCACTTTTTTGCTGTGATAGAATCATCTGAAATGGTGTACATCAGTGAGTTGCACCAAGTTTTTTCTCATATGTTTGTCAAATAAATGCCCCATTCTTCTTATTGGGTGTGGCATTTATTGGTAATTTCACTTCCATCTGGGGCGTATAATTGAGGGCAGTGTTTATTCAAGGGCTGCATTTAATCAAGTAAATACGGTATTGTGTGAAAATACTAGCTTTTGATACTATTTGATTGGCTGAAAGTAGTTGTATTTTGAGCAGCTTAATTTGAAATGCCTACTTTAGTTACAGAGATTAAACTTGTACTAATGTGAACTAAATAATTCGACAGCATTAATACTGGGATGAAAGTTGATTATAAATTAGGCTGTGAGGACCATTATGTATTTTTCACTTACAGTGATGATGCTACATATAATTCCTTACGGCCGATCAACATCCTCAGATCTTGTGAATGATAATATTTTTGCTGTCCTATTGTGTATGTACATGTAATGTATACATGTTGCTTTTTATAAAATAAAAGGCAGATATAAATATAAATAAATGATTGCCATCTGATCGAGTTTTTTGGTTAAGATATTGTGTAAAGCTTGGGTCAAAGTAATTTAATTATGGTCAATAAGTAATTTATTATTATTGTTATTAAGAAATTTGTATATTTATACATGTTTGTGTGGACGATATTGCATTGTAGATCTTTGACAACGTAGATGTATACAACCATTAGATATTGTAGAATTGTGTTTATTAATGTCACATATTTAGTACAAAATTTATAATTTATGGTTGGAGAAATAACTAAAGAAGTTCTTTATTGTCATGAAAAATTGAAAACCAAGAAAATTATTATAATGTTATATAAAAAAGTTTTAAACATTAGAGGTATTTTGATTTTCCAATTAACAAATCATTGTTTGTATTTTTGTTCATTTCGTCGTCTAAAGTTTAGAAATAACAATGATCATAGCATCTTTTGGCTAGGATCAACCCTAAAGCGTGGTCAAAATAAGGTAGCACATCGATGCAACTGCTTATTCTACCACCATCTTAAGCAGCAACATTAGAGTGGTTAAGCAACGATGACAGCGACGGCAAAAACGCAATAGGGTCAGATTGGCAAAGCAACAACTTTGCACGTGCATCATGCTTTTTTGTACATTTCTTAGCAGTCATTGCACGACTTCAACACAAAAGTGCCTAATTTCACATTTTGTCGAGGATGGGAACACAAAACAACAACTTTGTTTTCCTTTTCCTTAACTTTGATTCATTCCTTTAGAATTCAACTCCAAAAAAATTTGCCAACATTTAACAAATTAAACGAAATGGAATATTAGGCGCAAAAAGGTTTGAGACAGAGCAAATTCACTCTTTAGGTGATGTTCTCGAAGCCGTCGCTGTTGTCATTAATTAATAATTGTTGGAGAATTGCTCTTTATAAAGTTGTTAAGCGACAATTTTTTTGTATTATGTTGCTCAAACAGTTTTACCAAACTTGTTGCCCACATTAACATCCATCTATTTTTTAACAAAAAATATTTATTTACTATAATATATTTTACTGTTTTGCAGTGCATTCATTTTGTTACTTAAGGTCCTGTCTGTAAATCATGATCACTATTAATGATATCCTACTTTCACGTGTATGCAAATCTTGTAAACAACCTAACCTTGACTTTTTGAGATTAAAGATACTCAAACTTGATTTAAAGTTGGTTTTTGAAATATTATGTTGCCTTTCGTATAATGCAATTATTTCCAGAATTTAATTACTGTATTAAAATATTGTTCTGTTTATTCAGTGTTGTCTTTTAAAGCACTGAAGCAGTATACATTTACATTTTTGAGTTAAATTAACTGGGCGTTTTTACTAGAGGCTATTACACACAATTTATACACTAATTCCATTGTCTTCTTTTGTTGACGTAGTTGTTAGTATGTATACCTGCCAACTCTCACGCCTGCGGGTTGAAAACTTCGATCTCACGCCCGCTCACGCCTGCGGACCAATTTCTCACGCCTGATTGAAAAATGTGAGTTGTCGCCGTCTTGCTTGACACATTTTCCAAAAATATGTTAACTCAGACCCATGTAAGGAACGAAAACCATGTGTAAAATGAATAAATGACAATACCTCCCTTGCGATCTCTGATTTTGTGGATAAGCGTTTTCTCGATAACTTCGCCTTCGGCAGACTTCGGATGTCTTCGGAAGACTTCGGACTTCTTCGGGAATCTTCGGAAATGATCATGTCGTTTTCAAAAATCTCAGCACTCCCAGGACAAAAATCTCACGCCTACATCTCAGAAAAAGTTGGCAGGTATACATCTGTTCTGTGGATTAAGTAAAATCACTCTAGCAAGTGTATACTGTTGATATGGTAACTTACTCTATCATAAAAGACCCATAAAAGTGGCCGTAAATTTTTCATCAATTATACTTATTATGCAGTCATTGATTGGTTTGGGTCATCGCACAAATAAGAAGGCCCTTTATTTGTTTATGTTTGGCAAAAATATTTGGAAAATCCAGAGGGGTATGGGAAGGGTTTAAACTTTCTGTGCTGGGCAGGGGTGTAGCTAGGGCGGTCAGCGTAAAACGTAGACTGCGGACTATTGTCTCTACCATGCAAATGAGTATGTGACAACAACAGTCCCATTGTTTTCCAACACTAAAAACAATAGTCCACATTCTGCATTTTACACTGCCCCTGTAGCTAGGGAAGGTCCTGAGGTACCCATGGACCCCACTTTGTGAGAGGCATTCCTCTCCTTTTTCTGCAAAATAATTATTAATATGCTAGAAAATTGATAAACCAAAGTCCATGCTAAAATCTTAAAACCTGCTGTTTTAGAACAACTTTTTCTGGCAAAAAGTTCAACTAGGAAATTTTTGTATTAAAGCAATTTTGTCAGCAGGGCAAAATTTTGCTTTAAACTGACTTTACCCCAGGAGGTACTTTAGGCAAATTGGGGTAGAAATGTTCCCCTGAGGCCTTCAAACCCTGCTTCTGTTTTTTGCTACCCTGCCATCCAGGCAAAAGACCTCATTGTATGACCCTGATTAGTTTCATCTTGCCCACAGAATTGAGTAATGTTTCAAACTAAGATCATGGAATTAGATTTGTTGGAAAGATATTTCTGGTGCTACAAATGAAGACCATTCATCACCAACATTTACACTTGTTTAAAGGCTTGTGGTCCAAAAAGATACTCTTAAGACTCTAGACCTTAAAAATCCCTGTTCAGTGGCACATACGCCATAGGCATTTAGGTCTCATGGCACAGCACAATAAGGGAGTTCTTCCCCTGGCAACAGTATTCAGTTGTCCTTGCCCCGTGACTCAACTATGCAGCTATTCTGTAGATTTTTCCCTCTCCCCCTCGCCCAACACTCGCTGCATATCTGAAAAATGTCACTTTTAATAAAACACAAACAGCATACATTATTATTTAAAATGACAATCTGGTAAAACCCCACGGTGTGACACAGTGTGTCCACCGCATCTTAACTATGCCCCTGGGTCTCACGCGTAATGCAGATGTATGCTTTAGTGTTACCAGTATATAATTAAACATGCCAGCAGGCCAGTCAAGTACCAATGCTAGGCAGCGAGCGAGAACGAGACCAAAAATCATAACAAACCTGGTAGCATGCCTAGCAGATGTTGAAAGGGTGCCACACAAGCTAAAATTCTACTTAATGCTCATTACTAGCAGTGATATAGATCAGGGTGCAAATGGATCTGAAAGATGTAACCAGTCTTCATATCAGTCACAATTTATTCAAGATAAACTCAAAGAAGTAAAGCCTCTGAGGATGTAGCCATATACATACAGGGGCTATAAAGGCATGTGGGGAAGGTGAAGTAGTTTAGCCTGGAATAGGTTGTAGAAACTGGTCTACAATAAAGTACCATGTTTATAGAATCGATAGTAATCAGTACATTCAACTCTTTCATAGCGACCACTTCTCCTAAGCAAACACCTCCCGTAAGCAACCACTTATAAAATAATAACTGTTTTGTTTTTCAGTTGAATACTGTTTCAAAAACTCTCTCATAAGCAACCACGTGTCAGATGTTTAAAGCGACTGCTACCACTTTTAAGGCCAGAAATTTGACATATTCTTTTGTTTTCTGTTCCTGGTGACCGCTTAGCACGATCACTTATCATCCCTAGAATGTCAAAAAAGTTCAGTTTTGAATAGCACTGAATAAGCTTACTTGCAAATTATAGCAGTTGATCTTTACAAAAAGGATGGCTGTCACTACAAAGGGATTGTTAAATTGATGCAAAATGTTAAGTATAAAGTTTCTACAGTTCCAAGCTCAATTCGACATGTCAAACATTATTGCCAGTTGTCTATTTGCCTCATGTTGGCTTGTAAGGTAATAACTTAATGTTTGTTAAACAGGTCGAGTTTGAGCTCATTTTCTTGATTATTCCCGTAGACAAAACCACCTCCCATAAGCAACCACTATGTTGTGCACCCAGGGTGGTCACTTACAAGAGAGTTGACTGTAGCATAAAGAATTGGGAGACTAGAATAGAGTAGGATTTCTTTGATACCCTGTCAAGGACAGATGATTAAACAGTGTACCGTAAAATTGCGAAAATAAGCCCTTCCATGTATAAGCCCCTCAAACTCGTAACGCAAAAAACCCTCCGTTAAGAGCCCCTTCCCCCCCCCTCCCCCCAGGGGCTTGTACTTGGAAATTGCCCTCAAATACAAAGTAACACAAAGCAAAAACGGTAAATTTCCTTCCAACTATAAGGCTAGCCCAATCGATTTTGAAACGCAAATTTCCCTCCATAGATAAGCCCCTTAAAAAGGGCCTTTGAAAAATTTAAGCCCTGGGGCTTATTTTCGGAATTTTACGGTATGGTATATATCAAGGGTTTCGAGTCCCTGAGACTCAACCCCGTCTACAAATTCCAGGCTTCTACTCAATAGCAGTGATTGTGCCTGTTAGTTTCACTAAAAGTCATTCAACAAGAGGAAGTTGGGAGCAAAGTGATCATTTAAGAATTGCTGCTTAACAGTGTACTTTGAGTCAACAAGTAAGTAACCACTATTACAACAAACGGGACGTAACCATTGCCTCTAATTGTACAGCATTTCTTTTGTGGCTCTAAAATTTCAAAATGCTTGTTCTAGTTAGCAATTAGTTCGCTTGCTGGGGCAAACAGGGCAATTGCTTCTTAGTGGCTGCTAATTATTAATCATAGACAGGTCCCATGTATTCCAGACATTGTCCAACTAGCAAAATGTATAATTTATTAATACTTAGTATACATATAATAATTATTTCACTAGCTCTTAGTAACATTATTCATTTTAAATCACTGCTCTCATTATCATACTAATCTTGGGATATAACATCCATAAATTAAAAAATGCATTGTTTGCAACAATCTGTATGCAAGCCTTAACAAATTTCTAACAAATAGCCTTATGTCGATTTTCAGTCGATGACTTTGGATTTTGTCATAAAATATCTTCAAGGAGGTTTAAGAAGCACATAATGGACTGCAAACATCGCCTTAAAGGCTTCCCAATCCTACAAACTTTGCCATGTTAGATAATATATTTACACAGTGATATTATGGTACAGTATAAATTACCTACAAATATACGATGCAAAAATACTCTTTTCCAACTTCAAATACATCTCCAATTCACATAAAATATTCATTTCAAACTGCATATAAAACGATGTGGATTTAATCGGCAAAACCGAATATAAATAGATTACAACTCCACAAGCGGATTCTAACATCTTAAAAGTTCTAGCAAAAATATTTAAAAGATCCTAAACAGGATTTGCTCAGGTAAATGTGAAGGCAAAGCCTTAGCAAATTTCATTACGAAATTTTGATCGCTTACAACTAAGATCCAACTAAAATTTGCATTACTTGATCTAGTTCATCAAAAGCGTAATCGTTCGCACGCTCAAGCTTTATGCTATCGCTGCACCTGGAGGATAAACTTTTTGTAGCTACACTGGTTGATCCAAGGTTCCAAGCGGTGCAAAACTCATCGAAATCGATGGGAAACGAGCCGTTCGGAACGTCAAAGTCATATAGTGATACATCTACATCTTTAAACTCTAATTCCTCTGTCAATTCCATTCCTAAAAGACTTCCGCACGTGATTTCTCTGATAAATTCTTCTGCATTGTAACTGACTTCTTTCCCGTGGTGTTGATCGTTGTCGTCGGAAAGAAGCGCAGAATTGTTGTTCGAATCAGGCGCGAAAGAGAGTTGCTGCCCCTCCAGGTCTGATTTCGCTTTGGCGGGTATTTTCTGCGCGCTGTTCGCAGATTTCTCCAAGTCAAATTCAAGTTCTTTTACCATTTTGTCGCCCAGGATGTTCATTTCTTGTTCAAAGGTTAGAGAACGTTTCAAAGTCTCACATTCTTCGCGTGATCGCGTGCCTATATTGTGACCAACGTAAGCCAGTCGTTCGCTATTGTCATTGACTGCTCGTGTTTGCCCGTCGCTAAGTTCGCTAACAACAGTCATTTCCAAAGTCTTGCGCTCTTCTCGGATGTCTTCTTCGATTAGACGAAGAGTGTTTGAGATAAGCACGGTTCTGCAAAGAATAGGTTCTGACCTGGTGAAGCTTTTCTGCAGTTTGCAGATCGAAATGTTGAACACCGTCTGCCGTTGAATACAACGGCCATGAAGCACCTCATCGTCGCCATCGACCTCACTCAGCTTTCGTTTAACGCCTTGTGCACGTTCAGTTATCATCCTACAAATATAAAACGCAAACTTAAAAATTTGCAAAGAAAATAAGGCGATATTTGAGAACATATCGCAAAAGAAAGGAGTAAAATCTCGAGCTGAAACCCAAAATGGTTTTCATCAAACTTCTTTACGATTTCGCTTCAAAACAAATCAAAGTTCAGAAAAACCAACTAATCCTGTTCAAAAAAAGGACAAAGACTGTTCACGATTTTTCCAAAACAAATGTCTCCTTCGAAGAATACTTGAAAAACCAGCGATCGCCGGAGTACAGATCGCGGTGGCAACATTGTCAAAATTTAGCAGGTACTTGATGAAGTAGTAGCCTAAAAAGTTAAAACTCACCGAAACTACTATTCGCGTAGAATTCGCAGAGATATGAATCCGTTTTGCAGGTAATACTTTCCAATCTGTACACTTCAAGACTGAAGTTCAAGAAAAATCCTTCACTGCTTACAGAAAAAGGTTAAATCTGTGTGTCTCAGAAGAAAATCAGGCCGGCGAAATTCACCTTCCTCCTTACTCATCCAAGTTCAACCATCAAAACGGTTGACGTCAGTCGCCTTATTTGGGTAATAATGACAGGTATAATTGACATATATGCCATATTTGGAGGAAAGCCTGGAATGTAAACAGCGTGCGAGCGTAATCGACTTCCGACTTGATTGCAAAATCCAGTGAAACTTTCGTTTTCAGTTTTCACTTTAGCAAGCACACGCAAATAAAAACGCTGACAATTGCAAAAAAATTTGCAGTTGGAAATTTTTGCAAGGTAATTCCGCGTCCATCTACTACATATGCGCCCATCTAATACAACAAAAGTTGCTTGTCATACTCAAAAACAAACATGGAAGTAGAGCACGTACGCACGTGTGCTTAGTTTTTAACAACCTTCGTAATCTGATGTTCTTCTCAACTTTTAAAGAAAAAAATCAGCTAAACTGAACAAGAAGACGTTGGATGTCAAAAGGATAAATCGGACCACAGAAGGGTTTTAACGTTCGACAAAGTTTTCGCAAAAATTGAGTATGTATTTTAAAAAATCTTTAAAAAGCCTTGAGGGTACTTGTTTTGTTGTTGTCGCTGTCAAACTGAACTTTAATGCCATGCTATGTGATTACACACTCCCCTATTCAACCGTCTCGCTTTGAAAGAAATTTCGTCCGAGTTGCAGAAGCTGATCAAAACTTTTTTATATAGAGAAGTGACCCTTACGTCATCAACAGTGAGGCTTGACACGACTTTGAGTTTCAGCGATAAAGCATTCATTGAATAAAATACTTTGTATCTTGAACTTTGCAGGCATCCGTTAGGGTTGGCGGAACATCAGTATCAGAAGTTTTCAAAGTGCTTCAACTAAAATATTGTTTTCGCCACTTCTCACTAAACTTGACTAAAAACAGGAAGTCCGATAAACAATATATTGACTAACAGGGTCCCGCTTTATTGATCTTTGCTGCACTTATTACAAACGACTATCGTTTTAACCGGGCTTGAATAAAGACATGACCTTCGGTGTATAAACTTCGAGATCTTAAAAGAACTGAAACAACCAAGGTTTATCGCAGCTCTTCAACACAAAAACAGACGCAGGACTGACAGAGGAGAATACTCTCCTCCCCCCACCCCCACCACCCCATTTCTCCCGCTTCCCCCGCAAAGGCCAGGATATTACAGGAACTCGACATAGTCGCTTTTGTCACCACAACACCAAACATACATTTTTCAGTATAGCCGGTCCTTTTAAGTTAATCCCATTCAAGAAAACAACACAATCCAAAGAAATTTAACAGTAATGCTCAATTCTCTCCATTCTGTTACGGGTTTTGTGGAATTCGAGGGTGGAGCCGATTTAACTCAAATATTTGTCAAACTGTGGGGTATACAGTGGTTCTACACGTTTAATCTTGAAAATTTGAAAAATGTGCATTTTTTAGAAAATATGATCTGTAAACTCACCTAAAAATGATTTTTCTTCAAGCTTGATCTGAATAGAAGCGTAATTTACCATCCAGAGAAGCGGTAACAAGCTGCAGTAAACGAAAAAAAAAAAATAAACACGTTGAGGAATCTGTCGGTTACCTTGTTTCATTGACAAAGAAGGGAACTTTTTGATGCTCGCTACTTCGTCTTACTATAAAAACTGATACAGGATGTTACTGGTTTGCCCGTTATTTTAAGGAACATTTCACGATTGGTGGAAGGGAAATAAACATTTATTATCGCCCCCTGTCTCAAGTGGAGGAATTGTTTTTGCCTTTTACTTCTTGTCGTTAAGTTTCCCGCTTTTCAATCGTGGCTGTCAATTTTGCGACGTGAAATACTCGCGTTTTTGCAATTTTGCTCCGATGAAGCTGGGCAATCGAGGACGCAAAAAAAAAAAAACAGTAAGAAACTTATGATAACACGAAAGTTTCAACGAATTGTCCACCTTTGAGAGAGATCGAAAATTTCTTAAACTAAAAAGCTCCACTGAAAACAATATTATTTACATAATATTTCAATATTTTATCTAGCACTTATATAATTCAGTTGAAACTTCCTGTAAGTTACAAATTGAGTAAACAGGAGTCTGCGCAAGAAGTTTTATCCTTTTTTAATGGTTGGGGATGGACGCCAAAAATAACTAATAAACTACAATGAAAACTCCGACGCAATCACCGCTCATCCAGTAAACCGAGCAATGGGCGGTTGTGTCATTAACTGGGTTCAAGAAAGTTCCTAAAGAAACTGCGTTGCTACGTCGATGTTGAAGTAAAACGAAAGAATTTGGAATGCCGTGACTTTAGCCCTTTGAAAGCAAGTTATTTAAGCTTTGGAATCACTTTATATTCGCAAAATTCCACAAAGTGTCACAGTTCATCATTAAAACTTAAAAAGTCTCATGAATTTTGTCGCTGTTGTAACGAAGCTGATCAATGAGAACATCGTTTAATTTAGAGCAAGGGTGTCTCTTCATTTCGATAACTTATAGGTAGGGTCTCTTAACTTCTTGTTTGTACGTAAATTTTTTTCAATCTTTTCTAGCGAATGAAACAAGTACAGTAAATAGAGAATCGGCTGTAAAACTCATCTTGATATCGATTCCCAGCCGGAACAAATTTGGCAACAAGATACTTTGCTACAACGAGCAATGGGCAAGTCATGTGATTGTTTTGAAAACTCAACACTCACGACATTTGCTCTAAGAAACCACTACAATTCGTCTTTCGCCCGTGAAATCGAATTAAAACGCCATTTTTATAAAATGTAAATGATGTCAAAATTCACCGGAGGATTTGCACGCTGTATGAAAAAAAGTGAAATAGTTAATTTTTAGGTAATAAATTAGGAAGCGGTTGGTATTCTCAGCAGAAAGGACAGTTAAATGTATTTTCATCCAGTTAAGAGTGGAAAAAAAAAAAAGATGATATGCGCAACCAACATTTATTTTTTCTTTCTGTTTGGTAGCCTGCGGTGCAGCCGGCCCACGTATCACATCTTTTTTCGGTGCTTGGCACTGCTTCAGACATAATGAGTGTTTCGCTTTCAACAATAAAGGCCGACTCAGTGTGCAAAGAAAGTCGTGGCTAGATTATTTTGCTATTGGGCTAGTGAATTCTGTTCTTGCCCGACGGGTAAGTGAAGTTTTTGGGGGAATTCAAATTACAGAAGAACTGTTATCAATCCTGTTGATCAAAATATGTTTTCCGGGCTAGTTGAAATGACTCCTGGGTCAGTACATGCTATCTACAGCTTGCCCGGATGACAAGCTGTAAAACTGACTTTCTTTGCACCCTGCCGGCTAACAGAAAAACAAACAAATGAAAACCAACAACAACAAAAAAGGGACTAGAACACTCTTTTAGCGTCCGTTTTTATACGAAAGCTCCGAAAAAAAGACAACCTCTCAAAGTGTACCTGAATTATCGCAATTTTCTGCATTCGATGTTGTCACCGGAATTTCCCAAATTTTCTGTTGAATGTTCTCTTTCGAAATTTTCCAGTTTTTGGAGGGATTTTTGGAGAAAATTGTCTCTAGAAAATCTCGCTCTATTCATTCACATTTCAAAATTTCCCAAAATGTTGAAAGACTGGAAAGCGGCCATTTTTTCTCGCGCTTGGAATTACTTAAATGTTTTTTTCGTGCTTGGAATTGTTTCAATGTTTCATAAACTTGTGACAAATCAAAATTCTGTTATTTATTTATCGAGATCTACATTTACTTTCTTTAATTATTTATCACTGTACGGGATGAATTTGATGTTGATGATCCTAGATCCCGTAAGTAGGGCACAGCAATTTCGAGAAAGGTTGTCGGAAAAAAATGTGCACGCGACAATCCCGAAAGGGGGGATTAATCAATACACTGTTCCTTACTTTTGTTGCCTTCCATTAGCACTCGCGAACATATGTCCGTGGCCTCTTGTGCCATTCTTTCAAATTTCTTTGTAGAACAGTGAAGATCAAAACCATCCACAATACCTTTCAGGATTGTCACGTTCACGTTTCTCGAAAAAGCTGTATAACTGTAAATACCTTGCGCAATTTCTAAGCCTCAATATTTTCGCGGTGCGGTCAGTGCGTTACGTATGGGTCACGTGCAGTGTTTCGAGCCAAACGAGAGCCTTTCGATTCAGTTACGTCACCATAATGAATATTTCCGAGCGAGTCTGGGGAAAGGAGAGTCGGACTGGAACGAGACAAGTATATGGCATAGTTCCGTTTACCCGGAGTTCCACTGTCGCTCAGAGCTCAAAGTAACCAACCAACAACCAACATTCTTTGATACCACAAGATCGAATTCCGACAGACACTCAGATTTTTCATACGTCCCAAGCTCGTGACAAAGATAGCAGTATTCTCGCCTCTTGTTTCCCGCGCGAATAAATTGAGAAACATTCGCGTCCAAAACAACATCTGAGGGCCTGATTGGAAGCCTGAGTGTCTTAGTGTTGCGGACGGGTGTAATCACCAAATGACGTAATACAAAAGATTGAAAAGACACTGAAAAATACCCACAGAACAACTCAATTGCTAGCCAACAATAGCATCCGCAACACCAAGAAACAACCCCATTTGGTAACGGCAGATGGGCTCCTGGTAACGGTTACTTTTAAAAGTCGGTTGCTAAGTATACGAAACGTCAATTCCACTAAAAACAATGCGTTGGTTTACAGACTTATCCAAGGTGTTTGTGTTTTGTGTCCAGTCATTATAGTGTACTCATTGTATACGTCGTTTCTGGGAAACTGCCCACCTACCCCTCCCCTAAGCCAACTTTGACATTTAGTTCTCACTTAGGGTAAACTGTTTGCTTAGGGGAGGGGTAGGTGGGCAATTTCCCAGAAACGTATAATGACCCCGAATGGGATCATTAGCCATGAAAATATTGCTGTTTTAGGTCAATTCTGTGCTGGAGTCATTACTTAGTACCTTAACTAATACACAAAATGCTAATGAAGAAGATACCAAGCAACTTTCATCAGGAAGACTAACCATAATAATAATTTTTTGGTGATATTTGCAGGCGTAGAATTAAAACCGTGAAAAAGTTGGGCCAACTTTTTAAAAAAGTTTCAATCCATGTCCATCCTTGTCATCCATCGCAACAGATGACAGGAAGCTCTTTCAATGCCTAAATATGGTCTTCAACAACAAAACTGGACCATTATTTTTGGAATTCAATTTATGCAGAAAAAGGTTTTGGCTTTTAAAAAGAGGATAGCAAGTAGCGTGTCATAGCAGCATTACAGAGCCGTCTCGGTACTAATAGATTGTGCATACCTGAGGTCGAGCAGGATGGAATGACACATCTGACACCACATCTGTATGGCCTGTGAGACGATGACAAAATGAATTGCCTCGAATGTCATACAGATAAGCCTACAAAAAAGCAGAAATGGCAAGGTTAACAGTAATAACACCAAAATGGGGAAATCAGTAGATTCTGCCCAGGCAACGAGATTCGAAGCAGTGCCAAAACAAATGGCCGGTTTAGAAATTGCCCCTCGCGGCGTGCTCGGTATTTGTTCCTGGTAAGTTCAGTTTTATGTAGGTGCCTGGGAGCCACGTGTGGGCTCCTTAGTCTCGCACTCGCGACTTACTTTTGCTGAAAGGTATACAACGCCGCCTGTGCAGCGAAGTATCTCCTAACACTGACACCTTGCACTGCCGGTAAGGCCCGGTTCAGACGCCGAACATCCGGCGAATAGACTTAAGTGCGGGTGGACTGCCGTTGCGCGAATCGCCCTTCGGGTAGAACGACCTGGTACCACGCATTAGTTAGGACATAGGACACTTTATTTTACGTGATAAATACGCTTGCACATACGGCTAGTTTTAGAATGAAGGCAAAACTTTAATAAGATTATGAATTAACTATAATATTATAATAATAATAATAATAATAATAATAATAATAAAAACAATTAACGACTTACCGATCTGTCTTCTGAACCGGTGGCGATATATCTTGCGCAGGGACTGATGTCAAGTCCAACTGGCTGCGACCTGTTCACGTGACCATCATACCGACGGACACACCTGTTAGTGCGCAGGTCCCATAACTTTATTCCATCAGCCACTGCAGCCGTCAAAAACAAATCATAGGCACTGGGAGGGTGCGAAACGAACATTGAACCCTGAGTCATGAAGAGCATAACAAAAGGTTTTAAAAGTTGAAATTATTACAACCCTTTTTCTTCGCCTACGAAAGCTTCACCAATCATCAGGCGAAACGAATTTTACGGCGAATCATAAAGCCCTGTGCAGACGGACGCAACATTGTTGGCCAACAACTCCCGGCATTGTTGGATGTTACATGTCGCGTCAATTTGCAGACCCTGTTGTATGTTGTTGCGCAAAGTTTGAAGCTGATTTTGCATAACCATTGTTTCCATTTTTTCAAGGGTGTTGCATACAGTCGTACCTTAGAGAAACTGAAGACAATGTTTATGCATTTTTTTCGGGGGGGGGGGACAAGATTAGCTATGGGCAATGTGAAAATGGCGAATACGTGAGTAAAAAATCTTGCCTGACAGGAGGCAAACCACTTGATTATGATCCAGTGACGACGAGAAGATGATCTCCGGACTACCAAGAAACATATCGAATCGGGAATCGAGGCTTTCGGATTTTATGTCCAGGTTGCTGCGTTACTTTGCCAGGTTGTGACCCACGCTGTCCAAACCGCACGTGCGTTACTGGTCCGGCTCACACACTGTCACGTTCTGTCGTCATGTAAAAGAGAGTGACAGAGAGAGGATCCGAACTGGACTAATGCGTTACTTACCTCGTTCTGACAAATCGTATGAGCAGGCCGAGTGTGGGCGTCCAGGACCACGCGGACAGAGCGGGCGGCATTCATATCAAACACCTCTATGGATTTGTTGGAGCCGCAGCACAAAACTATATCTGCACAATCATCAAGGAAAGGATGATGAGTAAAGTCCTTGAGAATTTCTTGATATGTTATGCTACTACATGCAACACCGGATGAAGTTACCACGCAACAAAACATGTGATTATTTTTACGAGCTAACGCCCGGTGTGGTTCATCCAACCTCGTTCCCAGGGTTCTGTCCAACTCGGCCCCCGGAGAGAGATAGCGGAAAAGGATCATGAGAACGAGGTTGCAGTCCTTCATGTAGTCACTACTGATGAGTAGGAAGAATAATAAACACACAAGATAGAGGATACAGGAATGGAATCCATTTGTTGCGGAGAAGCAGGTGATTTGTTGGGCTCTTTCCTGTTGAAAGATCTTCACCAGTTTGTACTTGTTGTTCGACTGATACCTATACACAAGGAAAAATCTCATCGTCATTTATGATCAGAACTATGAAAGCAGAAACGAAAATTTGGATACTAAGTTTAAGGTGCGCCTTTGCCGAGTAACAAAATCGTTTTCACAGGCTTAACGGAAACTGCAAGTAAGATTAAAACAATTTGCGTATGAACATTATCGTGATTTCACCTTTTCTTCCCACTAATTAAAATTAAGTCAACATAGGGAAAGCCTAGCCGGTCTGTCACTTTAGTACTGTAGCTCACTAAACCAACTGACCAAACTCCGTGTCTTTTTCTCCACTTGGTAATCATTCAAGTAGCTAGCTACCTTTAAGTTTGTCTGTTGATTTAGTTTCGTTGCCCTCCTGTTATCATTTCAAGGCAAAAAAATTGCTTTCTTTTTCCGCATATAGTCAAACCTCTTTAATACGGACACCAAAGGGACAGAACCACGTGTCCGCTTTACAGAGGTGTCGGTATTATAGAGGTAGGGAATGTATGATTTTTGGCATTTCTGGGACCAAACGAACTGTCCGTACTAGAGAGGTGTCCGTATTATAGAGGTTTCCGTAAGGAGAGGTTAGACTGTAGTTCAATTAGCGTGCTTTGCGCTTATTATTCCCAACCCGTATCCCTTTCCTATTGGTCAAATGTTCATCCATATAAACATAAACAAGAACCCAAACTGTTATCAAACGTCGCATGCGCCAAAGGAGTACACTGCTGACCTCACCTTTTGACGTCATCTTTGTTTCCGGCATCAATATGGTATTTATACATATGTAGCCCGTTTCCGCAGGCAAGAAGGATAAATTTGTCAACATAATAAAACTTTGCCTGGGTTATTTCTTTAGGAAACAATGGGTTGTCCTGTGAAAAGAAACAGAAATAAATGAATCGATAAATAAAGAACCAAGATGCAGTAAACAACAAGTTCAGTGTGCGTTCCTGCGGTATGGTTCAGATTAGGGTTTATATCATGATTACTCGGATCAGTGCATCAAAGGATTTAGCGTTTCCTTTTTCGCACCACTATCACACTATCCGAGTGATCTTGGATCATCAATCCTGATTCGGATCATTCCAAAGAAACCCAACCATTAAAATTACTTCCGAAAATAATTTTAAATTTTTCTTCATTTCTTTCGAGACTCCTGTTTTCGTTTACCCAGCTTGGACCAAATCTTAATGGAATGAATGTAAAGAAGATCATCGCAGTTAAAAACGCATCTTATGCAGTGACGTCCTTGACTACGATGATCTTCCTTAAATCTATTTCTACATTCCGCGGTTCAAATGTATGAGATTAATATTTTCATCACTTCAGATCTTAATGAGTTAAGAAATTCAAACAAAACTGACTGGATTTCACTAGCTTGCGATCAAGCTCTCCAATTCTGGCGAGCAAAGCGACCAGCAAGAGAACAAGCGAGCGGTGAAGCTGAGTTTCCTTTCGTGTGAGGTTTTCGCGTGAGTTCTCGTGACTCCCCCATACACTTCGTTACATTTTGTTGCCCCGAGGCAAACAAGGGATCTCCAAAGTATATCAAACCACAAACCTTTAACTTAGCAGAGCTACCCAATTCAGTGGCAAAGTTATGATTGACAGATGACAATGTCAATAAAGGATCCGACTGACTATGACTCCACAACCTAACTGTCCTGTCACATGATGACGTCAGAAGCCAGTTATTGTCGTGGCTAAAATTTACGCTTGTGACTGAGCCATCATGGCCTACAACAGGATAAATAACAAATTCGAAGGCGTCAGTTCCTTCTTGATTATTATGTACCGCTCTCGTGATATGTTTTCCAAATTTTTGCCAGCCTTAATTTGAGATAATAGGCAACACTCAAGCACCGTCTGGTGAGAAATAACTGCGTGGCAGTCATGCATTTGAAGGGTAAGTAAAGAGTGGAATAAAGGCGCTCCATTGGGTTTGATTTCCGCCGTTCTCTCGGGTTCGCCTTTTCGGGGGAGGAGCGCGGGCTCATTTCCCGAACAGCGGCTGGTATCTACTTTCATCATTTGTACCAACGACGTTAAGATTTGCGTACGCGCAAGACTTGCAAACTTCAGGCCACTTGAGTGTCCATCACTCTCAGTTTGCTGTTTCTTGGGTGGTAGTGTCAGACGAGTTAGATCTCCCGTTTCAAAATGGATGGGTACGCCCTTGTCTTAAGTACATGAACTTAAAAAAGGGGAAAAAGCAACGCAGACGCTAATCACTGAGTACCGCATAGCCTGGCCGTAGATCAACAACGGATCACTCCAACTTAAACTTTATGATTATCGCTCAAATAGCAACTTATTGATTCAGTAGTATACATTTCAGGCTGTTGGAACCCAGCGTCAGTAAAAAGCTCTAAAGTCAGCTGACTCTCCACAAATCCCTTAGTCTGAATTCAGCTCATTTTGTGTGCGAGCTTTTCAAAACGAGCAGATGGTGTTATAGTGACCACAATAAATAACCTGACCAGTGAATACTGTCTCTTTGCTTGAAGGTGGAGTTCTTAATACGTGAGCGCTCTTGTTCGCCAGTGCACAGGCTACATGTCGTCCATCCCCTGTGGAGAAACATTTCAACAATGAGGAAATAAGACAACTTGAGAAAAGAGTGAACTAAAATGATGATCAGTAAACCATTTGCCACTATAAAAAACAAGAAGGGAGCTGGAATCGAAACGTGCCCCGCAGTTGTTTCTGGGATTGTTACTGGGGAGGCGCCAGCTTTAACTGTCCCAGAAGCCTCTGGGAAAGTTAACTCGGCCCAGTTTCCTTCTCGTCATGGGACTCATGCAGTATAAATTTTGCAGCCACTGGTTCCGAGTCCCAGATGTTTGTTCGTACTTAGATTCAGTTACCGGGCCACAGTTAAAAGATTTCACGCCATTGGCACTAGTTTTACCGCGCTTTGTTTAGAGTAAAATCTCCCCAACATGCCTTGGTCGATAGAAGACAAAGTTGCGTTTTACTCGCGCTCGATACGAGGGGCGCATTTGCCAGAGCTTGGCAGTAGATGCACCACTAAATTAACTATTTTGAGTTTGAAACTGGGTCGACGTTGTATCGAATTGCACTATGGGACTGTTTTGGGGGGACGAATTTTGACCCAGTTTCCTGCACAACCTTCAAATGGAAAAGAGAAGAAGCGAAGTCCCACAATGCAATTTGACAAAACACCGACCGAGTCGCACACGCCCAACCTCGGAATGGCCTAAGTTCTAATGGTTTACTTCGCTGTAGCTTGCAGTTGTTCTGCGCTGATAACTGATTTGCCTGGTTTGGATATTACCGGATATAAAAGTTTTTAATTTTGCTCCCGTACCTGAAAACACAAGGCTGTTTACAGGAGTTGGCTGTTCCGTAAGCGGTATTTTATGCTGCAAATTTGTCGGAGCTTCGCTGTCCATAGGGTACTCCTTGTGAGATGACCTATGATAAAAGGGAAATTTTCTACTGAAAAATAGAAAGCCTGTTACTTTATAAGCCACAACTGGTCATAGAAGCAAAAATGCCGCAAAACACAGTGATCTAATTAATGAAAATTCATCAGTTCGTAAAGGATCTCATTCGTTCACTTGTTCCTTTATTCCATTCCAAGAGCTTCCACCACTGCTCTAGACCTGGGTGACAGCGTTATAGACTGTCCCGCTATTTATAAAAACATCTTTCGCGCCAAAAAAGACCTCTCAACCAATTAGAGCAGGGTATAGGATTCCCAGTAAATGAACAGCAATTCTAGATAAGTCTCAACCGAGGGTAGCTGCTCCAATTAATTCTATGAGTTTAAAGTCATCGGATTCTAGCGAAGGGAGCAATTCCAGCAGTGAAGGTCAAAGCAAATTTCCCAGAAAAGGAATCTAAAAATAGGCTTAAAATCTAACGCCCTTGAACACTTACCTATAGCAGATAGAGACTACAGTGCGATGGACTCCAGCTATAAATTTTCATTCATCTCAATTATAACTCACCTAACACTTGAAGAAGAGGCATTCGTCCTTTTCAAAGAGACCGACGACGCTCTGTTCGACATGTTGGTGTTTGGCGAGAACATCTTAGATCTGTGAAATGAACACGAACGTGGCTTCATTATATTCGACATTATTATCGACGTTTGCTTAAGCTAAAATAACGAAATATAGTCCGGGGTTTTGGACGGAAATATACATCGGGATTTCCTTTATATTCGTAATCCCTGTATTTCCCGAAGGATAAATTCGAAGTATAAGTTTAAGAATATTTTCTTTTTTTGGTACAGATCACTAATTTTTTCCAAAAGAAAGGGACCAGTAATAAGTTAACACTTAGAGCTTATCTAATAATCTACGAAAGTACCGGTAATAAACTTGGCTTGTAAACCTGTTGAGGAATTCCGCCTAACATTCTTTGACAAGTGGCTTGCCGCGCGCCTTACCGTCTTGGGAGGACAAAAATCATAGTATTTCGAGTGGTGTCAGTCTTACGGAAATTTCGATTTGTAATTACAATCTAACCTGTGTTATCTAAGCGAACCTGTATTAAACGGCCACCCACCAAACTACTGTAAAACTGTCGGTGTGACACTTAAAAGTGGTCACCTCTTTTACGAAGTCATTTACAAAGTCTCGTAAATAATTTTTTTACGGTCACCCTCTATTACGTGGCTGCGTCACCTTTTACCGAGGTCCCAACGAGTCACTATTCATTTCTTCATCTCCTTTAACCCTCAAGCCCCAGTATCCACATACAAATTCTCCAAACTGATCTCCATACATTTCCTTTAAGAATTAATTGAGAGAATTTGATAATAGATCAAGGCATTTTCTCTTGGGTGATCATTTTATTAAGTCACATAACTCATCTTTTGACATTTTATGGATATTGTTAGGAGAAAATTGATCCTTGTCACTATTGGGACTTAAAGGGTTAAATATAAATTACAATGCCAAACTATACCTTGGAGCAGCAGAGTAACCAGACGATTTGACCTTTGAGTGAAAAGTAAGTGGTTTGTCGCGAACGCCTAATGTTTTCCCTGAAACACCAGATACAAAACCGTTTTATGGCATCGTTTTGACATACACTCACAGAACCCTTGTGACGAGACTCGCCTTAACCTAGCTTCTTAAGGCATTAAAATTACTTTCTATGTGCATACGAGGAACACCGAAACCTTTTTCTTAATTTCATGTAACTTTTGAGTTCATTAGTTTCTCGTGTACAAAGTGAAGACCGTTTACCACGAACGTGAAAAAGTATTGGTGAGCGAGTTGGAACGGAGATATGGTCGATATGCGGGCATGACAGTTCATTGAAGTGATCTGGCTCATTCGCTTAAATTTTCGTCCTTCTTATAGTACCTGTTGAACTTAAAAAAAAGTCCTTGGCTCTCGCTTTGGGTTTCCTTAAATTCAATGGTAATTAGCGATGGTTTAACTGTACAAGAAAAAAAGCTTGGAAAATAAATAGTACTGAACAATGGCAATTTAACTCAGTTGCCAGTTTGAAAGCGCTGTGAATGATATGTACAGAAACATTTTGAATGCAATCATGAACTGGTCTATTGCAATAAACACACAAAAAAATCGGTCTTGTTGGTAGAGCAATTACAGTGCAATATGGTTTAACAGTATCCCTTGGAATTTGGTACAAACACTACACAGGTCACCAAGTACCTTTTTGTGACGGTCTTTTGTGTTGGTGTTGTTTCGTCGCTGTTTTTGGAACAAGCTCCGCCTTCAATGGCGAGTTGCTGCACAAGGGGGAACTGCAAGAAATTTAATTGCTTTATTTTAATACTTCAGTCACACTTGTTTTAACAAAAGTCCTTTATTTTCCAGGTGTCAATATAAAGTTTGGAAAGTTTTATTTCGGAATTGAATTGGTTTCCTGTTATTAAATTCTCTGTAATTGGCTCAAATCCAATCGGGATTTGTTCGCGCGCACTCGTTTTTCCCGCGCTTTTCGCCGGTTGCATGTATTTACGTCGACTTCTGATTGGTGCACTGGGTTTTGTCCACTTTGGCCTAGACGAGGTTTGAGTTTTTGACAGTCAACTGAAAAAGAGTCTGCAGTAAAGACGCTTAATTCCTGTATGGCTTTCTTTATCCATTTCTTCGCTTGCATCGCGTGACCCATCCCAAAAGCATCGATCGCGCGAAGCAAAATTTTGAGGCCTAGAAACTAGCAAAAGGCTGTCACCATAATACCGATAAATTGCAATAATCTCAAGAACATGTTTACTAGCTTATACTAATACATGAGAAATTTCTGCAATTTGATTGGCTTAGAGCAGTGGTATTTCAGCTTAATTTGAAATACCTACATGTGAAAATTACAAACCTTTTGAGGGTAGTAGTATAAACAAATTATACTACTACATGAGAAATTTCTGCAATTTGATTGGCTTAGAGCAGTGGTATTTCAGCGTAAGTTGAAATACCTACATGTGAAAATTACAAACCTTCTAACGGTAGTAGTACAAACAATTAATAGCATGATTTGTACGTGATATTTTGCATAAATACCACTCGTGATATTTCAAAATTGTCGCAAATTTCACTCGCCTAACGGCTCGTGAAATTACGTATAACAATTTTGAAATATCACTCGTGGTATTTATGCCAAATATCACTAAAAATTATGCTATTACCCATACGAAATAATTAAGGAAAAACATACTTGGAAAGGACGGTGATAGTGGTCGTTGACGTCATCTCTGCTCCTCTTAAGCCTGGTGTCTCCTCATCTTGGTTACCATGGGAACTGAGACCTATTGACTGCGAAAACCTTTGAGACAAGACCTAGTAAATAAAGGGAAAACACTACAAATTAAGAAAAAATTGCGTTTACAAACTGTTCAATTTTAAAACTCCACACAGAAAGCTGGGGTCAATTCAATGAAACTTTTACAAGTGTTGCTACTGTTTCAGAGTTTGAAAACATACCTACGATTGTACATTACACCTGTAAAGTTTTATTGAATTTACCCCTTTATAGAGAAAAAAAGTTATCAAGAGTTACCTCAGAGACACTTTCGTTTTCCTTGTTAATCATTGGCAGTTTAATATTCACGACGTTAACAGTGTTTTGGAACAAGCTGCCGATCATACAAGTGACCTGAAATGATATTTAAAAAAAAAATACTACAGATTGAAGTTGATAAGCTGTTCCAAGGTGAACTTGCCTGATTTGAAAACTTGTTACTTTGTTAAATCATTTAAATGACACAGGGACAATTATTTTCATTGATGATGAATCTATAAACTATCAGCGTGTAAGTCAATGAGGACTCATAAAGAGCTGTTCAGAGCACGTAATCGGTTTGTTCGACAAGAAGCTTGCTTTCATTTTTTCTCCTCTGCATAATTCTTTAGATCAAACGAAAACCGAACACAATCAGTGCTGTTTTTTTATTAATTCAAAATAATTCAGACTTTAAAAAGAAGCTAATACCTTTATCAGGATATCAATGGATATTTAAGCTAGCATATATTCTTTAAATAACAGAAATGACAGGTGTCATCGGTCGAGTTGTATTTTTACTTTTCTTTCCATGTTTTTAGGCCGCGGTTCGGCTATTTCTACCTCTCAAAACGTTTGAAATTCACCGCCATTTTCTCCAGCTTTACCAAAACAGCTAATCTAATGCAACATCGTACCGTAGAGCCTCCTGGTTGCCATACATTTTTCTAGCGATATCCGGCACCATTGACGTCATTTTACCTGATATTGCAAACGTCTTTCAAATTTGGTCAACGCTAGCTGGACGCGAAAAATTAGCAGGGGGTCTGAAGACAGTCAGAAACAGAGAAATATATCTTGAATGAAAAAATCTCATTCCATTTATGCATGTTAAATAGTGTTAAACCAAATAACAAAATTTTAAAAAAACTTACACTGCCGTCGGGTCTCTGAGCAAAGGCAAATGAACCAGGAGTGGAAATGTTATACTGAACTTCATCCAGCTCATTACTGGATAAAACAGGCTCTGTAACAATAAAGAAACTGCTTTTCAAGGTTGGTTTAAAGAGGTCTACCTAACGCTATTTGCTATCTCTATAAAAAGCTAAAACTTTTATGAAATCAATATAATACCAAAAATAATGGTCCAGTTTTGTTATTTAAGACTATATTTATGCATTGAAACTGTTTCCTGTTTCGTCTGTTGCAGCAGATTGCAAAGATGGATATGGATTGAAACTTAAAAAAAATGGCCCAACTTTTTCAAGCTTTAATGGTATGGCTGCAAAAATTACCACAAAATTATTACGCGAGCAGTCTCTCCTTTTCTACAGATTTAGTGAGGGGAGTGCACGCGCGCGCGAGCGTCGAGCGGCGAAGTCTCGAGACGCGAGAAAAGAGGGCGCTCCCATCTTCTGAAGCTCCCATCTCGCGCCTTCGGTCCCGCGCGTGGTCATTTGCGTGTCTCGCGCGTTTTGCTCGATGGACCAAGAATAAAGGGAGACTGCTCGTAGTCTAGTAAAGGCACTATTAAGGTAACGACTTTAGCACAGTAAAACTGCAAATTATGTCCTTGTGAAATAGCCCCCTTAAGGCTAAGATTTTTCCTTGTTCCTTTAAAAACATTTTGAGCGATTTCCAACATAGCAGAACTTACTTAAGAACTTTCTTGGTCGAATTTCTGTATAGATCATTAAATTAAGAGAAAAATAGAGAGGAAAAGTGTGACATTACGTTTAATACCATGGTAGCAAAATTTCTAGACTCAATAATGTTTCTTGACAGAGACGGCCTATTGCCTTGTGAAACGATGGAAGAAAAATATGGGCTATCGTTTTGTCCCTGAGTGCAATCATGCACAGGAAAGTCATAAATGTCAATTTTTTCTTTTTTTTGTTTGCAGGACAACAGTTAGTTGAGATCCAGAAATTTTGCTACCATGGCAACATGACATAACAACTTCTCCTCTCTATTAACGACAAGTGAATTATTACTGCTCAAAAGAAATCAGAATATAGGTGTCTAGCACCAAAGGCAGCTGTTTTAAGATTAAAGTGACAGACATGGTCAAGATCAGTTTTACAACGTTACACAGTAGTTCACCTTGAAAGTCCAGTATGTAAAGTGGCTCTCTGCTATTGCAGTTTAGAAGGATAATGCAGGCCGAGGTTGCTATGGCTACAATGGAGGGAACATGGAATACATCTCTACAAAAATAAAAAATAGGTTATAGTGAGACAACATGTGTTATATATACATTTCTGTAAACAGGAATCATCTTAATCTCAAATACATGTACATTAAAAACCTGTGAGTAAGAACCTGGTGATTTTCCCAGGGTAGCCATAGAAACAGGTTCTTATGTAATTAATGGTAATAAGCTGCACAAATTTAGGCCATTTAAGTTCTTATTTTTATGAAGAAAAAATTACACTGTATCCAAAAAAACCTAGCGGGATAAATATTATTGTAATTTGTGACAATTCTCACTTGCATTGATGTTTTAAAAGTAGACAACAATAACAATTTGGAGGCGTTATAAATAGTTTATATCAACTAAGGGTGCCTTGTTAAATCTGGCCCCATTGCCTCATTTTAAAACCAAAATTTGGAACCCTGTAATTAATTTTTTTTTCATCATATAACCCACTTGATGTTTCTTACTTGATAGCTGCTTTATTTTGTGGCCCAAAAACAGCTTCATATAAGGCCATATCACTTTGTACTAAAGGATTTGGCTGCTCTGGATTCTTGACAAAATATATTCCAAACACAGCTGTTCCAGGTTCTAGTTCAATTGCAGTCCCTTTATCATCCTCAGGAATCTGCTCTTTCTGCCAGGCTGGTTGACTGCTTATAAATGATGGTCCTTTGTAAGATGTAGCAGCAGAAATTTCCTTCTGATCCCAGTACTTTTGCAACAATTTTCCGATGTCCAGCTCAAACAGACAGTGGAAGCCGCCATCATAAGTTAGATCATACATATGAACCTACAAATAATGGAGGAAATAAAAGATAATTATCTAAATGGCATTTTTGTCTGAAGCGTTATCTAGCTAGGTCAATATAAAAAGTGTGTGCTGAGAAATAAGAAATTAAAATTATAAGGTAAAATACTCAGTCAGCATCTTTTTAAAACTATTTACAGAATTGGCACTTTTAACTTAATTGGGTAAAGAATTGATGATAATTACACTCTAAAATTTTAATCTGTGGATGACATTCTATGGTGTTACCACTGAAATGAAAACTTCCTCTGCAGAACTTTTGCATGGTGCTTTTTATTTCTTAAGATTTTGCTAAAGGGAATATGAATTTTGGTTCCTTGGCTATAATAATATTAGTAAAAAGGAAAGTGTTAAGAAGACACTGAACAACAACAATTCCCCAATGCAGTCTGGCTACCAGTGATGGTTTCTTCAACACAAGTAAGAAACTCTCAGTTAAGCACTACTACCTTTCCGTCTGCAGAGCCAATAGCCATCTGGTCTTGGACAGGATCAATAGCCAGAGATATGAAGGGATGAGCTGAAAGACGTTTAGAAGGGTCAACTTGAAAGAATGATACATGTACATGTATTTTAAAAAAAGGGATTATAATCGGTTACAACAAGCCATGTGTACAAGACACAATCAAAATTGCATCCAAGTATATCCTCAGGTGCAAAGACTTTTAATATAAAAAAAGAGATTAACAAGGCCAGAAAATTAATGGGTGCATCAAATGTTTTTAAAACACTTAAATGACTTGTACCTGACAAAATGGCTGACTGATAGACTAGGCATGACTGATCTATATCCCAAACCTGCAAATTGTAATCAGGTACTCTAATAAGCATGCACATAAAAAATTTGTAATTTATATTAATTTATATTTTATAAAATTATTTAAACCATTTAATATTTCACAAAATTAATAAATCAACAAAGTGAAAGTGGTAATTTACTGTGAAGTTTAATTTCATAAATTACATGAACATGCTGAGAAGCTGAAGACTGTTAGCCACATCAAACACCCATACAAAAACACGTTTTGTGCGACATATTATGGACAACTTGAAGAGCTAGTAAAACAAATAAATTAATAAAAATAATAATAATAAATATTAATAAATGGGAGCAAGAAACTCCCTTGTGCCATGCAATGGTGTTTACACAGTCCAGTTTATTTTTTAGATCGATTTTCCCAAAAAGTTTGAATATCAAATACAGTGTAAGTCTTACAAATCAGTCATTTAGAACCAGAGACCAGAAAAAAGTATTTCTGATGTTTTGATACCATATACATCTTCTGTTTGTAATGGTCATGCTATCAATGCAAATGCATATGGAACAGTGCTTCCATTTTCATGGGAAAAAGTGCTCAAACTTAAATGATGCTAGAAATAACTTCATTGGTGAAAACTCTATTGCATAGGCTAAGTATGGGAGTTGCAGGCTCCAGGTTCTGGGTTCCTAATTACATATAATTTTTTCAACCATTCTCCAGTGTTCAGCGATAATTCTAACACTGTTCACTTGTTTCTGACACATGCTTGTTGCCAAATAACATCACTGCATTTGATAACTCTTCATGCTTGTTACAGGGACAACAAAAAGTTATTATTTTAGTACATAAAAATTTCATGACCTTAAATGTTCTGTCTTCACTTATAGACACAATAATTGATTCTTTATTGGGGCAAAACTGTGCACAAGTCACCAGACTGGTGTGTCCTTCCAAAAGAGTATCCAACTTGCTGGTCTAAAATCAGCAAGAAACAGATCAGATGAATAAAAAATTCACTGTAAGATTTCAAGTTCATGTTTACAGCACCAAACTCTAATCAAGGCATAGTACAAGACATTAATAAATAATGAGGAATTAGATTGTCTGACAAGGGATGAAAAAAGTCTGTTTCCCACAATTTCTTCAAAATGTTTAAAGCAAACTAAATGTGAAACTAACTAGTGCAAGTTAGAAATATATATATTTTTTATGTCAAGCTGATATCAATAGACTGGAGTTCTTCAAGATTTTCAAATTATTTGAAAATCTTGAAGAACTCCAGCCAATTTTCTCACTTTTCACTAACTAAAGTAAGAATTCCCAAGTCTAGAATCTAGTCTCTAAAACTGTCCATTCCAAGCCCATTATCAATAATTGATTTGCAAAAAAACATCCAAGAAAAAAATACAGTTCTACATGTACATTGTGTCTGTAAACTTATGTTTTTTCACACTTTACATGCCACAGTGGCAATTTGTCAATATAAAAAAAGAAAGCCATTTTTCTGAAAGCCATTTACTGAGATGAAAATACTATCCTGCCAATGGATTTTTCTGTTAGGCATCCGAGTCATTTTATAGAATACAACTCTCCTATAACCTTAGGTTTTATCACCCTGACTACTGGTATGTCCTAATGTGTAGCAACTCTAGTTTGCTACTAACCTGGATATTAAGGACCCATATTTCTTTTTTAATGCACACTGTTAACAGTCTGTCTGTATGACTGAAACTAAGGTGTTGGACATGCCCAAGGTCTTTGCCCACAGGGATACCACTACTATGATCACTAGCTATGGAACAAGATATCAATAATTAGTAGGAATTTAAAACAATGTAATCACCATACCGGTGAACTCTGCTACAGAGCCTTTCTGCATGAACGAAAAGAAAAAAACTGGCCCAAGTTGTTAAAAAGCTTGATAACACTATCCATCTGATAATCACTATCCAGTGGCTAACACAATACGTTTTCCAAAGAGAAATACTTTTCTTCTAGATAGTGATTTAATCTATGTTTTCATTTGTTTTGCATGGTCATACAAGTCAATATAGTTACACAATGGATCTTTGAAAAGGTTAATCCTTATAAAATTCTTGGTCTTGCTTTTGCTAATTTTGGGAATGCTAACGCACTCACAAAACTCACTTTATCAAGAATGTCACTATACTTATCAACAATGTAAGTTACTATTGATATATAGGTGTAAAGTACATAGCCCCACAGGGCCAATTGCGACATGTTGCATTAACTGAGTTTTACAACACTATCGTCTTGTAAAACTTTCTTAAAATTTTTTAACCTTTATGTTGATTCCCAATTTCCTTTGTTTTCTAGCCCTAATTATTCAGGAATTAGTCTACGAGACAAAGAAAATTGAGAATCAACCTAAGTTAAAAAATATTAACCTCATTGTAATTTGACCTGTAACATATGCACTCACTTATGTTATCAACAGCAAGAATTCTGTCAATGTTCCAGATAAAGATGAAGTCCTCAGAGGCTGAGCAAAGGAGAAGTGGCCTGGTTTTCTGTCCAAAGCAAGTTGTACTAATCACTTGGCTATGTCCTGATAACTGCAATGGCTTAAAAATATTATAATAAATTGTTATTGGAGATGAAACCAATGTTACAGAATTGCACATTATTGGGTTCAAATTTACTCCAAAAAAAAGGATATTACCTTCATCTCACTTTCCGTTGTTAGAGGCAGTGTTGAAATCCACCCTCCCCAGTTACACAATTTACCGTGTTTCCTCGAACAATAGCTGGGGGTGATTATTTCTTTTTTTGCACAAAAAGAGGGCAATTATTTGAGGGAAGGTGACTACTCGAGGGAGGCGATTATTTCAAATAATTCTTGCTCACTGACACTGGAAGTTGTGCCCTAAATAGATTTTTTTTCCATTAAATCCAAAAATAATCATGTCAAATAACACGCACAGGGGCTTTTTAAGTGTTCCAAATATAGTTCCTTGATAATTTTCAGAGCTTGAATCATCACTGACCAGTTTTGCTGATGGTCTTTGCTGAATCTCATTGCACTTCAACTTGACAGGGAGGGGATAAAAGGAAGAGAAGATGGTGAGAGGGGCAGGGGAGGGCCGATTATTCGGAGAAGGCGATTATTTTAAGTATTTCTGTCAAAGGAGGGGGGGGAGCGATTGCTTGAGGGAGGTGATTAATCAAGGGATGTAAATTGTTTGAGCAAAAAAGGTACTCCAATTCTCTCGGACCCCCCCCCCCCCCCCTTCCATCCCTGACATTTTATTAGTTTGACTCCCTTAAGCTTCACGAGGTTCTGCAAATGAATACACTAATATACTTTCTAGTAGGTATCCTAATGATGAACAGTTATGGCCAGGGTTTGAGCTAGGATTTGATCACTGGGGGACAATTTGTCCCCTTGGCTAAAATTTTGGGGGACATTTTCATTTTTAGGGGGACAGAAATTTGTACACCCTTCTGCTGATGCAAAGGGGTTTGTCTTCTTAGCAGGGCTTCTGATAGGTTTTGGAAGAAAAAGTCAAATTTCGCGGGATTTTTAGGGACAAATTCGTGGAAAAATCGGCCGATTTCGCGGGAGTTTGTGGGCCAAACTTCACCGAAAAGCAATCGGTAAAAAACGGCCGATTTTGTGGTTATTTTCAAGGCAAATTTCGCTAGAAATCGATCGGTTTTGCGCTGATCAGATCAGCCGTTTTAACGTTTTTCTAACAGAGGTCATCATTTGCTCTTTCAACAACAATACGCTCCAGAAATGAACCAGTGGCAAAGCCTCTAACATCATGGCTAGTGCCCACTTTTTCGCAACATAGTCTGTCTGCACGTTTCAGTGACGAAGTTCCAAGATAAATTTGCAAGTTTACGGCAAGTAAATAGCCCCTATAGCTGAAATAAGTTTCAAATATGTTGTACAGACATGTATTTGATAAGATTTCTACCAAATTTCGCGGTATTTTTCGTGTTTTTGTAAATTTCGCGGCTCCGCGACCGCGCGAAGAATCAGAAGCCCTGTCTTAGATTTCCGACAAAAATAGCAGTAGAGCGTGACTGAAACGTAACTTTGGAATGAACTTTAAGGGTGCGATAAAATATACTCTCCACGTTCTGTTTCAGCTTGCAATTTCTGTACTGAAATAAATCTCTTCGTGTGTGCTTCCTTTCGAGTTTTTTCCCTAAATTTTGAAGGGGACAAATTGTCCCCTTGGCCGTTTTTGAAAGGGACAATTCCAATTGCAGTGCGGGATTGGCGCAGTGGCACGGCCTGGCTCAAACCCTGGTTATGGCATACAGATATTTCCAGCAACATCGATAATTATTTGCAGTCTGTCTCCTTTGAAACAGTTTTCAACACTTTATTGACTGCATTAATACCCACAGTGAAACTCTCAAAGGGTAAAAGAGGCCATCCATAAAAGACAAAGTAGGCTGGACAGACAGCGTGATACCCTTATGCTCGCATGAAGAGTGCTGCTGCTGATGATGATGATGAAAAGGATAATCATAATGATCATGTTAGTGATGATGATGATGACGACAATGATAATATCTTCGAGTCTGAAGATGACTACCACACAGGTTGTCAAAACTTCAGGCAATGTCAACAATAGTCCTCCTCAAAACTACACTCACAAGAAAAATCATGCTCCAGGCAACTTACTTATAAATACTTTATCCTAACCACAAATATATCAAGAGTGACAATAGACCATATAACAGTTTGTTATACCCCCTTGATGGCTAAGTATGTGCAAGATATTTACAATGTTAGGTATGTAATGTGAAAATCTGATGTTGAATAATTTTGCTACAATGTATAACATCTGTTGTTAAAAAAAATTGAACTGTAAACTAATGCTACAAGGCAGAGGTATCTTCTGCACCTTGCTACAGAATTTCCATACATTAATTATAGTAAACTATTCAAAGGAAATTTGAGTCAGCCGGAGGGAATTTTTTACAGACAATTGTATATAATATACAAATAATAACACTCTTTTTGAAAAAGTGATTTTGGGATTCGCTTTTTTTTCTAGAAAAGCCTATTCACTAAAATTATTTGACATCAGATTCTCAGACATACAAATGATGACATCATTTCTCACCCGCCTGCCTACTGAGCAAGATGGTTTCAAAACCCATGATTAGGTCTATGGCACTCGCACTGAGACTCCAAAAAGAATGGATTATTCCATTATCAATACAACAGCTGATTTGTTCCAAAGCAGACAACTAAGGAATTCAGTGTAAATTACTGGTAAACTTCTGACCTACCCCTCTCCTAACTCAAGTTTAACACAAACTACTTACCAAGGGCAAAATGTGGGGTGAGGGGAGGGTTAACTACATACAATATAAGCATAGAGCTGTTGGTGCATTCCTTCTAACTCAAACAGTGAGGACTGCAACTTTAAGAATCAAAAGCTAAAGGTAGGTAGCAATCAAAACCAACAGAGCTTCTGATGATCCTGCACAGCGATTCTTTCCATGAAGATCAGTGACATGACCAGCTGGTCTGTTATAGACCAGCGCGTTCTAACACGAACATCAGTTACCGGTCAAACAGTTGACACACGGTAACTAAGACCATAGATCGGATATTAATAATTTAAACAAGACAGTAACATACCTTTCTTGATAAGTCTCCAAGCCACCAAACACCTATTATAGTTTTTGTAAGAGGCAAAGCGAGGAAATCGCCTGCACAGGACATTTGCAGTTGTCCTGGGCAAGAAGACACTCGAAGCAAACCATCGTGGCTTACCGCCATTTTGTTCAAATCTGACAGCAAGTACTTCATGTATTTGGCCTAAATTCTAATGGTAGTTACCGCTGAAGTAGTGGCTAGGGGACACAGTAATCAATATGGCGACCTCGGGAGGGATGGATGCTGAATACATTGGGAAATATATCAAGATTGTGAAGGATTCACTCGCGGTGAGTCATACGAACGTAAGCTTATATCGCTGTGATGAAAATACAATTAAAGAAAACCCGTGACGACGTACAGCTGTAGATAATAGACCCAGCATAGCCTGTACTATCTGATCATCTTCAATTATGTACCTCAGCCTCAATTTCAGATCAGACGATTTACTTCAAGTCGTTTTTCTCCCTCAGGGCTCGAAGTAATGGTCTGAAATCAGGCTAGTATGTGCTAGGTTTTACTGTTAATCCTCTTTTACAATTGCATTGTTTTTCTCAAGGAACTGTATATGAATAGATTATTTGACTTTTTCTTGTTTTATCCCGGAAGCTTATTACTCTCACTCGTCTCATCACCTCACCAAACTTCTGTGATTTCCTTTTGGGATTCAAGAAATAACTTTCTTCTGTTCATATATTTCACACTGTTATGCGAGAGACCAAATGTTTTGAATTTCATGCTAATGCTGTGGTTTTTCTCGATTTAAAAAAGGCATTCAACATTGTTGATCATGATAACCTTTTATCTAAAATGAACTTTTAAGGAATACAAGGAACAGCTCTTGATTGGTTTACGTCGTATTTATCTAATGGTACACCACAATGTCTCGTTAATGATTCTCTGTTGAGAATCTGTTCACTTAAATGCAGGGTACCGCAGTGCTTATTTATTTTTTGGAGGGGCTTATACACAGAAGGAAGTTTGAGTTTCAAAATCGGCTAGGCTTATATTTGAAGGGAAATTTACATCTCAAAATCGATTGGATTAGCTTATAGTTGCAGTTACTCGTCTTGAGGATGTAGAGAGGGGCGATTTCACGGGGGGGTTTTTGGTGTTTCTAGTTTGGGGGGCTTATATTTGGAGGGGCTTATACATGGAGGGGCTTACAGTCTGTATTTTCAGAATTTTATGGTATTGAAATTTCAGACAACAACCTCCTTTTTAAACTTCTGAGACACAGAACACCCTCACTTAGCCATTCTTTCTTAATGTTTTGAAAAATATTGCTTTACAGAAAGTGATGAAATCAGCAAATGATGCTATAAATCAAAATGCAGAAGTTGATCTTCGAATGTAAGTGTATTAATTTTTAAGTTTAAACAATGTATAGTTCTAAACAGTGGTTGCCTGATAAGGATGTTGAAAGAAAAGAATAACACAACAATAATTTCTGGTAACATAACCTGTTTCAGCAGAAACTTCTACCTTTAATTTTTTATTTAAGTTAATTTTTGGTTTTCTTTTGTTTGAAATTTGTTAGCATACATTACCAGACCCAAAAACAAAGAAAAAACAAAAATTAACTGCAACATACATGATTATAATACCAAGAAAATAATATATTTGCTATAATAACAAGAGGAAGAGTGTAAAATTTCAGACACCACCTCAATATATTTTACTGTAAAATGGATTTATTGATCAAGGGAGGACTTTTTCTCAAAAAACACTGATGAATGGCTTCATCAACGATGTAACTTCTGTTGTAAAGAAGTGTCGAAGGTCATGAGAAGCAAAATCTTTCAGAATGTTTTTTAACCACAAATACACTACAAGAAAAAGAAAAACAAAATTTTATTCAAACTCAACTGTTAATGATAAACATATAATTTTCCCACCCCTAAATAGCTAAGTAACTAATCGATCCATACAGACATGTAACCTTTATTTCACCTCAAATTTTAGAGTAGAGCGGCTGGTAATTGAGCCCACTACAAGCTTATATTTCCATTGCCTGAGAAAACAGCCAACATTTTGTGACACCACCATGGCTGTTTCCCTCCAAAATAACGTCCGAGGAAACAGATCTGGGATCAACAAAAATTTTATGTTAGCTGTTTTCTCAGGCTAATATTTCCAAGATATAAATTAAGATCTCAAAAACTGGTGTTTATAATAGAAATTCACCGTACATGTAACTGGTCAAAAGTATCAACAATATTATTATTCTTATTATTAACCTTGTTTTGTTCTATCAGAATTAGTGGGTTTTGTTATATTCTCCCTTGTAAGGGGAGAGGATACTAACTGTCAAACCAACAAGACCATGAACAGTGTCTTGAAATATTTCAGGAATGTTTATTGTGTTACGACCAATCATGGCAATTATCAGGACACACTATTAAACGAGCCACGAAAATACAAACAAATTAACGTTCTTGCTTGCGGTTTAGTTTCTCACGCTTGATGGTCTTTTTTTCTTGCCACACAATAACATTCCACATATATTTCTGATGTTCATGGTTTTGTCGGTCTGACAGTAAGCATTACACGTGTATAAAAATAACTGACCTATTTTTTTGTTTCAGGAAATCAAGCACTCAATCAGAGGGTACAAGCAATAAACTTGAGAAACATTTGGAAGATTTTTATACTGCATGTGACCAGCTGCAACTTTATTTGGTAATTAAAACATTTTCATAATGTTATTTGTCTCCATCTTACATGTGCATCTTAAGAGTACAAATACAGTGCAGCCAGAAATTTCTTCTCATTTCTGCTTTGTGTTAGTGGTACATGTATTTTAACCAAGAGAATCAAGAGATTGGGGTTTGTAGCTTTATAAAGCATGACAATCTGTGCCAGAGAGAACTGCTCTTTAGTTCCATTGCAAGGCAGCTAGCACTGGAAAGAAATAACAATAAGGGATTGAACAGATCAGGTGTAAACATTTAATCTAATAATATTATTTTTATTTACCCATTCACCCCTGAGCCACTTGTAAGCGCCCATGTGGATCCACATCCCTTCTATCGCTTGTGACATTATCAGTTTTAACAATCAAGGACAACTTTGTCTGCTTACTTGTGCAGCATAAAGAGATCTTTCAAACCATGATGTTGCTATTTCAAGTTAATTTTTTTTTTCTGTGATTTGAATTTTCTATACGAGCATCTAATTTCGTGAAGATTTATTTTTGCAGGTCTTTATTTTCTTTATGTTCTTGAAATCATGAAAAACACAAAATTAAAGACCCATGAAATTGAGTACTATCAATAAGTAGCTGTGTTTTCATGTCATGATATTATTATCTAAAGAAAGATCATGATATCTTTATTGCTAAGTTGACCATTGTTAAAGGAGTCTGATTTTCTTTTCTTTAGGAAATAATGAGAGAAACAGAAAATCAAACACAGCTCAGCATGAAGTACACACCTAAACCTGTCTCCAACAGCAAAACAGAAAATGTAACAGGCACGCAGACATACACTGAGTATTTGTCTACTGTAAGGACACAGATTGCTGCCGCTAAAGAACTGCAAGATTTGTTGTCAGATTTCTGCCTTGCTCAGTTGTCATAGAATTGCAAACACCTGCCACAGTCTGCGACGTGCATCATATGATTTGCAAGAAATGCTGTCAGATTTCTGGATGGCCCAGGTGTCATAGAAGGTGCATTAATAACAGTCAGTTTGGAAGATACATCTCATGAGAGAAATGCACTCAGCTTTCTACATGGACAGTTGTCATATAAGTTGCAGTTGCCTGCTTCCTGCCACATAAATTAATTTGTGAAATGCCTCAAGATTGTTTTCCAAGAAGTGCTGTCAGATTTCTACGTGGGTTAGCCAGTGATATGAATTTTTTATGGTTGTCAGTCAGGTTTCAAACATTTTGCAGGCAACTAGGAAAAAACACTTAGAATGAGGGGCATGCAGGGCAGAAACAAGCACATGACACTCCATTTTTTTAATTGCCGTTTTCTTATGTCCTTTATGTGGCTGTCAATATTATTTTACTAAGTTTGGAAAAAATCTGGAAAGTACAGTCGACTTCCGGTAATTCGAACGTTCAAGGGAAACAGAAAAAGTTCCAGTTATCGGGAGTTCGAATTATCAAGGGTAAAATTGTATAGAAAATGTTCTGAAGGGAAATGAAAATTTCTTTGAGTTAATGGGAGGTTCAAGTTATAGAGCGTTCGTGGTACAGGGAGTTGACTGTACATCCTTTTGGAGGGAATTACCTTAAGAAGGTAAATGATGTTTTACATTGAATAATAATTACAAGTTCCCCTATTACCTCTTTGTCGCCCCTCTTCCTTTGTCATCTTCATTTCTTCTTCTCAAACATGATCTGAATGGAGGGCAGCTTCACTTGATCGTACAACTTTTCCTTCCATAAGGATACGCTCTTCCAATACCTGCCTCTCAGGAAGACCCAACAGGTTTTCTGGAGAGCTAGCCCCACTACCAACTTGATCGCAAAACTGAAAGAGACTTTTAGACACTGATGCCAGGTGTTCTCTCAAGCCTTCCAAAACCACTCTATAAACCATTTGGAGCATGGGCTCAGATATAGAATAGCATGCGCCTTCAACAGTAGGGAATTGGTCATAAAGATACTCACATCTGTCAAAAATAAAATCATCCAAAAAAACCTTGCTGCCATTTGAAGTGTAACTGAGACGCAGCAGCTTATCTATAACAGGAAATGATGGGTTAGCCAACTGACCATAAAGGAGGTTAGCCACCAAACATCCTGTGCAAGGGCCAGGTATATGTACTTTATTGCACAGACAATCACTTTTTCTACACTCAGGAAAACATTGAGAAATTGGGTCAAGGCATGTACTCTTAAACTGTGAATTGGAATAGCTTGAAATGAATTCATGTGAAGAAAACAAGAGCGGAGTTAAAAGCAGCAATGAAATGTCATGCTTCTGCAAACAAGATTTCTTCCTGTGGGGAAAAATTTCATCAATCCAGGTTTTGCCTAGGGACCTCGATGTCTCAGCTGATTTAAAAACAGAGCAGATGTTTTGCAAATGTGACTCGCCAGCAGTGTGGTCCCATCTAGTCATGTTAGTATTGGGTTTCCTTGGAGCTTGTGATTGCTCTTCTAGTGATTCATTAGCCTTTTTACATGAAGCAATGTCTTCCAAATTTGGTAGCAATATTTCTTCAAGAATGTCACCACTGAAAGTAAATATTTCATTCCAAACTGATTTTCTGGTCGATATTAGCATCCTTTCAACAGGAACAAACAAAGAGGCAGAGTCAATTACTTGATAAGTAATATAATCGCCATACTTTTCCTCATCATTTTTCTTACTAGGAGATTTTGCGTCAAATTGAGAGGCTCTGTATCTCAAGTACTGATCAAACAGAAACTTGGCTCTTTCTCCTCCTTTATCTGACAGGTCACCAAATGAATAATCTTCATGTGCAAGTTCCACACTTGATTCAGATTCTTTCTTCATGTTGTTTTTCTTTCCCTCTGTTTCTGGAATATCATGTCCCACAGGCTGCTTGCAAGGAGTGAACAAAAAGACGGTAATTAATGCACCTGGTGAATTCAATTTGTTGTAGTAAAAGACATAGCCAATCAACCTTAAGGCGTCCTTCTCAGCGAGAGAGGTACAGGGATCAAAATAAATGATGTCAAATTGTCCTTCAAAACCTTCCAAAAAGTTTAAGGAGTTACTCTCATACAATCTGACATTTCTAAACTTCGATTGACTAACAGAGTTCCGGACATTCTGTAAAGTTTTGGAATCCTTCGCGACCACCCAGACGTTTCGACACAGTACCCCTTCCTGAATGAGAAGTTGCAGATTGTTCAGAAGGTTCGATTCGCCCAGATAGCAAACTTTCAAGTCTGATGACTTTCTTCTCTGAATCTGACTATCATGGAAAAGTTCCCATTTTTTTATTTCATCCTCCGTGCGGTCTATTTGTTCTGATGAAAAACTTTCCCGGCCCCTTTCTAACTCTACAAGGTGGTCCCAATAACGTTTGACATATTCTCGTTGAACACAAGAAGATGTACTCCTCTCCGTAGTCAAGCATTGTATGACATGTTCAATAACTTTAAGCCTGGATGCATGTGATCCTTGACCCATCGACGAAAATTCAGACGCCATTGACGGTCTCAGAGCTGAATGATGTTTCCATCCCTAGCGAAAACACATTTTAAAATCTGTAGAAAGGAAGATCAAAAAGTTGTGTCCTACAAACGCCCGCCATCTTGGAATAATTCAACCTCGTGTAGGCAGAGAGACTCTGGGAACGAAGACTATGGTGACGTAAAGAACGGCAGGTCTGAAATGCAGGACACTTTTCCACAGGTTAGAGTGCAGGTCACCATGATACAGACAAATTTTAAGCATTAAAAGTGTCTCCTATCCCTAATCTCTTAACAAAATTCTCTTTTAGATCGAGGGGAACCTGTGTGGTTTGGTAATTTATCCATGGAGCAGTGTCCTGTACTCTTGACCCGTGGGATGTGACCTGTACTTTAGACCCGGCACCTTGCGGGCAAGTGGCAAAGCCGGTCAGTTGGGAGATCTGGACTCGACTTATACTTCAGAAAACAAAGATAATTCGAATAACTTCCTAAGAGCTATTTGATGCGCACACACCCATCCTATATGTAAAGATTTGGAAATATTGAAGTTCCCTGAAATTAGGAAGTTTATGTATTTTTATTGGCCTGTTTCACAATGTATTCAAAGAAATGTTTCCTGGACACGTACCTCTCTACCTCTCTAAGACGCACAACGGACACTTTTCAAACCATCAACGGGCAATTGGGAAATGCTTTAGGTAGTGAAAAATAATTCAAAAAGGAAATGTAGGTGCTCTACAGGACAGTAAATTGCAAATGTTTGATACTTTGTAGTCTTGCTCCAGTACAGATTACGTCGACTCTCTTTACCTTTTTCAGGAAAATCCCTCTCCCCACGCTATTTTTTAATCGCTTTCCCGAATCCCGCTTTCTTTACTTCAAAATGCATACGTTAAAAAGACTAATTTCTGTAAAACGGCCGACAAATGACATAAATGTGAAATGCAGATTGGCTCTTTCGATTGATATTTTAAGTTTAAGAGTGTTTTAAGGCCATGGCAAAAAAATAAATCGCTTTTCATACTTCAGTTTCAGGAAGCGGGGCTGGGGGGAAGAGGAGAAAGAGAGGAGGGTTACTTCCGCCTCTCTCCCAAATCCCACCACTTTGACATTTTTTTCTATTCTTTGCCCCTTCCCCACTACCTGAAAGTCTGGAAAAGGCGGCCATAGACCCATCTATGGCCACAGGAAATTTTAAACGTCCCACTGTCTCATTGTCAGAAGCAGAATTGGCATCACTGTACTGTTTGTCATATCAAGAGTTTATCTGATCGAATAATTTCTTCAAGATTTGCAATAATTGAAAAGAGCTTGAGCAATAAAAGACATGAGAACCAATTTATTTAAAACTGTTATGCTGACACCTTTTATACCGGGTACTTTCCTGGCATCAGGTTGAAACAGAGGGTCTTCTGTCCGTTCGTCTGTTGAAGAGAACTCTATTAATAGTTTGCGTACAAATACACAAACGAATTTCAAAGGAGCAAAACAACGGCTGCGCACACAATTAGCATCGTATAAGGTACTCCAAGGAACCAATCAATATTTGGAGATGACAGATTCTTTTAAAAGCTTTTTAAATCGAAAACGACTCGCTGATTTTAGATCTTCTTGAAGAGAATTCCAGAAGACACATGGCATGGCGTGATCATGTGGATGTTGAGAGTTCTAGCATAGTTCCCTCTACTAACTATGGTTCTAGGTAGGGCTCAAATCAGAGTGCGCGGATAATTTCCTCCAGTCAGAGCTTTCTCTGATTGTTACGCCATACTGACGAGCCCCAAAGAGGGCGAAACAGAGTGTCTATGGCTACAATCCCGTTCTGTTTGAGTTCTTTCGGTGTCGTGTTGATGTCTTGCAGAGTTAATTTTCACGTAGTACGATCAGCATTACAGTTTTCTGCTTGCAGAATTTAATATGTCTACTTTTCATTTTTGCTGATCAGGTCTTTATAGATCATACGTTCTTCGGCATATTCGTTTGCGGTCCTTTGCAGTCCTTTGTGGTTAATGTTTGTAGAATTCCAGAGCTTAGCCCCACTGAAACGGACATTAGATTACCATTGATAATTGGTTCTAGCTTTTGGTAAATAATGACTTCTTAGAGGCCAGTCTGGTTGCATTAATGTACTTCATTAATGCTTTTTAAAAGATATATTCAAAGTACTTGAGAGTCTATTTGAATAGTAATCATACATAAAAAGAGCACTGTCTAGATATATTAAATCCCCTTGCTTATTTAAGTAGCTCCAACTTGCGAAAGAGTCAGGACTAGAACAGGAATTAAAATCAGAAAAGGCTATTATTCCAACTGCTTTTTTTCTGTAAAGTAATAAGAGGCTGAGGAGGAGTTGGATATGTATTTCCCCAGGAAATTAAGTTATAAGTCAAAACGGGATAGATAAGTGTGTAGTATAACTGAACAAGGACTTGCTGGCTAACGAATTACCTAATCTTAGAAAGTATTCCAATTCAGCGCTTAATTTTTTTTCGAAATATGCATAATGTCAGTGGAACTTCCAACTTCCAGGGTGTGAGTGCCTATGTGAAGTCGTAAATGTTTAATAAATTTTTCTTGTTTAATCTCCCCATTGGCAATTGACTTCCCGAACTTCTCCCGACAGACAGGCAAAAAATCCGGCATCCTGCGCCCATATTTTGATGAACCCCGCCAAAACCCGTTTCCCTTCAGGATCTTGCGTTTTCCCGAATCCCCCACCGTATTTTGGTCAAATCTCGGATCCCGAAGAGTACCCTTGAAAACCTTGTTTCAGCTGGACACCTTTTTAAGGCGGACAGCGTGGTATCACATTATACTTTGACTGTCTATAGGCCGGTCACAGTTTCTAGGACGGACAGTTTAAATCACCAGGGGCACCCAACGACAATTTTCGGAAAATATCTGTTCGGAAGAGGATTTGAGATCTAGAATTTTCGGAACATTTGTTGTAAAATTTTTTGCTTGCCTGCCGCTCCTAGGATTTTCGAACATCTAAAAACTACTATTTTAAACGGATTTTTACCCTTAAAAGGTCACCTAGAATTTTCGGGAGCCTTTTTTTGGGCTGAAATTTTCGAAAAGGTAAGTTCTGATCCCTATAATTTTCGGATCACTAGACTTTCAGCTAGGAAATCCGAACATATGAAAAATTTTTAGGGGATAAAAATATGCCTATATCTACCGTTTAAATACTAAAAAGCGTTTAACAATGCTACGTTTAAGTGGTTTTGAACTATATTCTTGTTGGGTGCCCCGGAATCACTGGTATCACATTAGCGTCAGAGCGTCGACTCTCTTTAAGCCGGACTGCACTGTGACGGGTACTCTGGGCCCGTCCCGAACGGCATTTCCGTCTTTGAGAGAGTTGACTGTACTTCAACTAATGAAATTCCTGTCCATTCATATACCTGGTGCATAGGCCATCATGGGGAGAACCACCGTGTTCTAAATAATCGAAAGGAGATAAGCACTCGGTCATCCATCCTTTATCCCGCGAGAACGAGTATCAATTAATCCATATGGTTGATAGATGTCCAATTTGATGAACACCTATCATGAAGCAATTATAAAAGCACACTTTTGACAAAATTTATCTGAAAGCGTAAAAATTAAAGCTCAAAACATGAAACACTAAAGTTTCTTTTCGCTGTTCGTATCGTTAGATATAACGCTTGGGAGACATATTTGCTCCACAATGAAAGCTGTGATTTTGCAAAAGTAATTTCTGGATGAATGTGACGCATTTATGATAGAGACTTTAATAATTATGAGGGTATCCAAATCTTGTTGTTTTAACGAAGACCAATATACTATAATAACAAAACAGCAAAGAACAAAGCGACTTGAGCAAACCCAATATTTCGAACGGTCAAGCCGTTCTTCTTCGATCGAAGGATTTGGTGTTACGGAAACCACTGTTTGTTAGCTTTTGTTTTGTGGTATGCATATTGTTCAGAGTCTTTTCAATCTTTTGTACAGACGTCATTTTCAATTCATTGGTGATTGCACTCTCCGCGACGCCAAAGGTTGACTTCCTGTCCAAAAATAGTTTTTTCTATATATTGAGATTTCCGCGCTCTGATTGGTCCAAGACTACGTCATATTCCGATTTTACATGTTAGCAATGCAAAATTTTCTTAAGTTTGCGCTTCAAGGATTCTTCGAACCTTTTGGAGGAATGTTGAGTTCTTGGATCGCCTCCGGTTCTTTAACTGTAGACCTCAATAGCATGAGTACAGTTGAAGACGAAAGCTTTGAATACTTCGTTGCATACTATCCATTCGCGCTGACCCCAAACATATTCAGTCCATCTTCAGTTCTTCGATCTTGGGAAGATGAAAATTATGTTGAGGTTAGTATCGCCTCTACACAGTAGCAGGAACTATAAATATTCAATGAAGACGAAATAGTGGTATATTATCCATTCACCCTGACCAAAAAACTACTTTGTTTCAAGGCATGACTAGAATTCTTTCGATCTTCTGAGGAATTGTTGTAGATGGGGACTACTTTACGATAGCAGGAACTATAAATGAAAACGAAAGTTAACTACCTGAATGCTTCCTTGGATATATACCTTTTGTGTATCAGAGGATTATGTGAAATTTCCAAAACAAACTGCGCAATCTATTAATGTTTGCAAAGTATCAGCTTAAGTAAAGTTTTGTATCATTATGTAGGCGTCAGGTACTATCGGTATAAGTGCAAATAGCCAGAATAGCGACATTAATTTTTGAGGATTGCGTGATTCAGATATCAATACTCCCCAAAGCCGGCGGAAACTCGGTTAAGTAAATAGCCATTTTGACCACGTTTATATCGGAAATTGAAAGAAAATGACTACGTGGTGGAATACATATTAAACTGAACGCGACTTTGATAAAGAAACTGGCTAAGCGGTCAAGTAAAAAAAACTTGATAACTTCTGCGTACACTGAATGTTTATCCAGCTACGTAGAGATGTGTCTTAGGCCAAGGTTCAGACGCCGAACTTTTCATTAGCCGAACCTATTCAATATATTGAATTAAGTTTATGAAAAGTTCGGCGTCTGAATCAATTAGGAACGCCTGTTTCAATTTGGAACTGTTCAGCCGTTCTTTTCGCCTAGCCCGGTCGGGAATTTCGCCTTTGGAGCGACTTTGGAACGGCTTTGATTCAGACGCCGAACATTTCATGTACCGAACCTAATGCATAAATTATTATAACGTATTTTGTAAGCAGTTTGACCGAAATGAGCATTTTCCGCCTTTTGAACTTAGTTCTGCTCGGCGTCTGAATCAATTCAGCCGGTCTAAATAATTTTGGTCGGCCTTAATTCGAATTATGTTCGGCTCATCAAAGCTTCGGCGTCTGAATCGGGCTTCAGAGACAAGCTGGAGTTGTCGCGTATTTTGCAGTAAACGAGCCACTGGGGCGAACTGGAGGTTAGTTTTACCCCGTTTGAAACTCGTCTTTTAGCACTCGGCCTTTAGGGGTATAAGTGTCAGCTTTTATCCTGAAAAACTGAGTTTGAGTTGACGGTACGGTATCAAATGACTACGCATCAGTGCGTGAGTAATTACTAAAATCGTTACACTACTGCTGACGGTTCGACATCCAATAAGATAGCTTTTTTGTGCTTACATTGTAGGATCAGCAGCCATTGACCAATCAGAAAGCTCTCCTACCACGACATCATCGGATGACATCACCGTTAACCAATAACAAACTTCGTCTTTGCTGACGTCATTACCACTATAAAGACAACATCACACCCCAATATCTTCCTTTTCAACATGGACGACGTCCGTGGTAGTTCTTGTTAGGATTCGCTAGAGTGAGGACAGTCATGGCAAAGCAGAGCACACCCGATGGACCGCATAGCCGCCACGAGAGAAAATGCCCAGAGCGTCACTGCGATGGTCTTGAATAAGGAACGACCAGCAACTCCTGGCAAACAGTGATGGCCGAGCTTTGAAAGAGCAAGAACTGCAAGATTTTTTCAAAATAAAATGATTTAAAATGTGCTGGAGCCAATTAATCGGCTCCAGCTTTTTGTGTGTTTATTGATCATAACCGCGCAAAGCAAGCTATTGTCGTCGAAAGCGCCACACAAACCAATCTTGTGTAGACCACACGTTTTCACTCAAAGGTCCGAAGCCTGACGCCAAAGCTATAGGGCGGTCGAAGAAAGACTGGCATCTCGCAAGGCACGTCCCTTGGGGACACCTTCTTAGATAGGGCTGCGAGAAGCCTCTTTTCGTGCTGTTCTCTTTGAGATCGGTAAGACGCGATCATAAGAGGTGCAAGTCTGGATGACGCCTAAAAAGCTCTTGGTCATGGAGGTATTGAGCGACCTGCATTGAAACACAAGGGAGATTACGTGTTTACCACCACATTTTGCTAAACTTGTCTATAACTCTCGCCAAACAAGTCCATCAATTCCTACCAAGGCGACGGACTCCATCATATCCCTTCGAATCCGTTACTTGCCAGCATATCCAGTGAATGCCTCGTTCTGAAAGCGAAGATCCGACATAAGCCACCCGAGGACACAACTCGCTACACACGCTGTATATGCCTCGTTCTATAAGCGAAGATCCGACTTAAGCCACCCGAAGAAACAACGCGCTACACACGGTGTGTGCCTCGTTCTATAAGCGAAGATCCGACATAAGCCACCCGAGGACTCAACGCGCTACACACGCTGTATGCCTCGTCCTATAAGCGAAGATCCCACACAAGCCACCCGCCCGAAGAAACAACGCGCTACACACGCTGTATGCCTCCTTCTATATGTAAGCAAAGATCCGACATAAGCCACCCGAGGACACAACGCGCTACACACGCTGTATGCCTCGTCCGAAGATCCCACACAAGCCACCCGCCCGAAGAAACAACGTGCTACACACGATGTATGCCTCCTTCTATATATAAGCGGAGATCCGACATAAGCCACCCGAGGAAGAAACGCGCTACACACGGTGTATGCCTCGTTCTATAAGCGCAAATCCGACCTAAGCCACCCAAAGAAACAAGCGTTATACAACGATGCATACACCGTGTGTAGCGCGTTGTTTCCTCGGGTAGCTTATGTAGGATCTTCGCTTATAGATCGAGGCATACACCGTGTGTAGCGCGTTGCTTCCTCGGGTGGCTTATGTCGGATCTTTGCTTATAGAACGAGGCATACAGAGTGTGTAGCGGGCTTGTCCCTTCGTGTGGCTTTTGTCGGATGTTTGCTTATACAACAAGAAATTTTCTAACCCTCTCGCCCACTCCCACTTGTTCTCCGTCGAAGCCTATAGAGTTAGTTTTGCAACATTTTCAAATTCCTCTTCGACGTTGACCTTTCCGTCGCTGTAGATAGAGTCAGTCTTCCAACATTTTCTAGTTGTTCATCGACGTCGCACTTGGCTGAAATTTTCCAAGTCTCTCGCCATTAACTGAGTTCCATTTACTCTTTTTAAAACGAACTTTAACTTTTTTTAATGACGTCATAAAGTTGGGCTAATAAAAAGAGAGATCGCACACACCAAACCTCAGAAACGACCTGTTTGTACGCAACGATGGAACATGACCAGGAAATGACCGAGGTATTTGAAGAGGAACCTCAAGCCATGGATACGAGTGACGGGACTCCGATGGAACAAGGGCAAGAGATAATCATCAATACTTTGAAGAAACAATTTCACAAACCAGTCCTCGCCACTATGCCGGATGAAATAACTAAGAACATTTCCGCGATTGTTAAAGATCAGGTGGAAGTACTGTTTCCGTCTATTATAGACAAAGTGATGGACGCTATCTTCTCTGCGATAAACGCAAACCTGACAGAACGATTTGGCTCTGCGACGGGACCAAAACAACCTGACGTGATGAGACATCTTATTGGCATGATGGGGCAAACAATGATGGAAAGAGTCATCAGTAGTTTACGGTGGCAGTGTAACATGCAGCGACAAGTAATGGAAGAAGTCATCCCTGCGATGTTGGAAGAAATAAGAGGGATTTTAGTGCAGCAAATGATGCAACTGGTCAAACCCACCGTGGACCAAATAATGAACGATATCTTCTCGGCAATGGAACCCTAAAAACAAGAGATCATTCATAGTTGCACCTTTTCTAAAATTGTACTGTTTCGAGCGCAAAGTTTTTTTAAAAGGAAATTAAAGACTCGAGTCAACTAACAACGAGGCATACACCTTGTGTAGCGCACTTGTAGCTTCTCGTGGGTTATGTTGGATCTTCGATTATAGAAGGAAAGACACACCGTGCGTAGCGCGTAGTTTCTTCGTGTCGCTCAGTTATGTCAGATCTTCGCTTATAGAAGGAAAGACACAACCTGCATAGCGCGTAGTTTCTTCGTGTCCCTCAGTTTTGTCAAATCTTCGCTTATAGAAGAAAATACACACCGTGCGTAGCGCGTAGTTTCTTCGTGTCGCTCAGTTATGTCAGATCTTCGCTTATAGAAGAAAACACACACCGTGCGTAGAGCATAGTTTCTTCAGGTCGCTCAGTTATGTCAGATCTTTGCTTATAGAAGAAAACACACACCGTGCGTAGAGCATAGTTTCTTCAGGTCGCTCAGTTATGTCAGATCTTTGCTTATTGAAGGAGGCACACACCTTGCGTAGCGCGTAGTTTCTTCGGGTCCATCAGTTATGTGAGATCTTCGCTTATAGAAGGAAAGACACACCGTGCGTAGCGCGTAGTTTCTTAGTGTCGCTCAGTTATGTCAGATCTTCGCTTATAGAAGGAAAGGCACAACCTGCGTCAGCCTGCGTAGCGCGTAGTTTCTTCGTGTAGCTCAGTTATGTCAAATCTTTGCTTATAGAAGAAAACACACACCGTGCGTAGCGCATAGTTTCTTCAGGTCGCTCAGTTATGTCAGATCTTTGCTTATAGAAGGAGGCACACACCTTGCGTAGCGCGTAGTTTCTTCGGATAGCTCAGTTATGTCAGATCTTCGCTTATACAAGGAGGCACACACCGTGGGTAGCGCGTAGTTTTTTCGGGTCCCTCAGTTATGTAAGATCTTCGCTTATAGAAGGAGGCACACACTTTGCGTAGCGCGTAGTTTCTTCGGGTCGCTCAGTTATGTCAGATCTTCGCTTATAGAAGGAAAGACACACCGTGCGTAGTGCGTAGTTTCTTCGGGTCCCTCAGTTATGTCAGATCTTGGGTTATAGAAGGAGGCACACACCGTGCGTAGCGCGTAATTTCTTCGTGTCGCTCAGTTATGTCAGATTTTCGCTTATAGAAGGAGGCAAAAACCGTGCGTAGCGCGTAGTTTCCTCGGATAGCTCAGTTATGTCAGAGCTTCGATTATAGAAGGAGGTACACACCTTGCGTAGCGCGTAGTTTCTTCGGGTCGATCAGTTATGTTAGATCTTCGCTTATAGAACGAGGCACACACCTTGCGTAGCGCGTAGTTTCTTCAGGTAGCTCAGTTATGTCAGATCTTCGCTTATACAAGGAGGCACACACCGTGGGTAGCGCGCAGTTTTTTCGGGTCCCTCAGTTATGTAAGATCTTCGCTTATAGAAGGAGGCACACACTTTGCGTAGCGCGTAGTTTCTTCGGGTCGCTCAGTTATGTCAGATCTTCGCTTATAGAAGGAAAGACACACCGTGCGTAGTGCGTAGTTTCTTCGGGTCCCTCAGTTATGTCAGATCTTGGGTTATAGAAGGAGGCACACACCGTGCGTAGCGCGTAATTTCTTCGTGTCGCTCAGTTATGTCAGATCTTCGCTTATAGAAGGAGGCAAAAACCGTGCGTAGCGCGTAGTTTCCTCGGATAGCTCAGTTATTTCTTCACTTATAGAAGGAAAGACACACCGTGAGGAGCGCGTAGTTTCTTCGGCTCGCTCAGTTATTTCTTCACTTATAGAAGGAAAGACACACCGTGAGGAGCGCGTAGTTTCTTCGGCTCGCTCAGTTATGTCAGATCTTCGCTTATAGAAGGAGGCACACACCGTGCGTAGCGCGTAGTTTCTTCGGGTCGCTCAGTTATTTCTTCGCTTATAGAAGGAAAGACACACCGTGAGTAGCGCGTAGTTTCTTCGGCTCGCTCACTTGTGTCGGATCTTCGCTTACAGAACGAGGCATACACAAGTATGTAGTGCGCTCGTTTCCTCGGGTGGTTTTTGTCGGATCTTTGCATGACTATGATGGCATTGAATGAAGAAGGAACCGCAACTTCTGGCGAACAGATTCAAGAGGATGACGAGATGTAGAGATATTTCGGCGAAGAGATAAAAAGGTGATGTACAGATCGCAGAAGATCCGTGCTTGGAAAGAGTAAGAGATGCAAGTGCAGTTTTCATCGATTTTTTCGTGACCTTTCGTTTAGTGTGACTGACTGACTTACTGATCCACACATCGGACGAGTCTAGGCAGGGAAAATGGTAAGACCGGTCCCAGAACTTTGCTTCTGGTGGGCAATTTCCCAATCATGCCTTGGACTCCTGCGTTTACTTGGCCTCTTACAGGGGCCAGGGCCTGCAGACTTGTTCTCGGGTTTCGCGGTTTCGCAATCTACTAGTGTGTCCGAGCCGATGCCGCCTTTTAATCTGACTAACTGACGGACTGATTCACACATAAGACGCGTCGACGCAGGGAAAATGGTATGACCGGTCCCAGAACTTTGCATCTGGTGGGCAATTTCCCTATTGTGCCTTTGACTCCTTCGTTCGGACGTTTTAACCACTGAACCACTTTCTTCCGTCTTTTTTACAGAGCTAGTATACTCTTCTTCGTTTATTTTTTTTAGAGACGGCTTACCCTTTTTTTTCTACAGCGACGGTATACAAATGTATTCCTCTTCGTTTTTGATAACAGCGCGTACAAATTTATTGTTTTTTTTAATGACGTCATATAGTATGGGTAATAAAAAGAGAGCACACAGACCAAACTTCACAAAGTCTTGTTTAGACCATGGAGCCAGACCATGTAATGAGTTATCAAGGGGAGCCTCAAAGTCTTGCGTGTAGCCCTCTGGAGACTAGCACTGACTATGAAATGGATGAAGTGTTTGCCGAAGAGGAGCCTCAAAGTCTTGCTTGTACTCCTCTGGAGACTAGTGCTGACTATGAAATGGATGAAGTGTTTGCCGAAGAGGAGCCTCAAATGCAACTAGCCATGGATATTTGCGACGTGGCTCCTATGGAAGAGCGGCAAAAGATGGAAGAAGAATTCACCGTTGTGCTAACTATAAAAAAGAGAGAAAAAGATATCACCCTTGTTTTGAAGGGGAACGAACAAGAGAATACCCTTGTGATAAAAAAGAGCGAACACTAAGAGTATCACGAAGTTTTAAAGAAGAACGAAAAAGAATGTACCATTTCTGTAAAAAAGACTGAAGAAGGCCTGTAAGCCGTCTCTGAAAACTTAACGAAGAGGAGTATGCTAACTATGTAAAAGCCGAGAAGGAAGGAAAATCTTTCGCAAACTGAAGCAGATGGACTCTTATCGTTTCGAACAATACAGCCTTATGGAACTTTTCGTCGGTATTATGAGGCCATGTATCATAGCAAGTATGATTTCTTGTTCAGGGAGACAGTCTTACTTGCAGCTATACAAGTAATGGAGCAAGTCAACCCAAGAATGCTTGAAATTATTAGCGAGTGAGTTTGGGGTAGCTTTCAAGGAGTTAAAACAACTCACCGTCTACCAAATATTGAGCTTCTAGGCCGTGGAACGATAAAAACAAGACACCATTCATAGCTGCACCTTTTTTCTGAACTCAGAGTGATTAGCTTGCAAAGGTTTTCTACAACATAGAGTATAGTATAGTAAAGGGTTTTTTTTATGTATGCTGTCCGAAAGCTGATGCAATAAAAGAAATTTTAGTGTATATTCTGCTTTGTATACATGCTTGCTTCGCATGGGAAGGTCTTCTACGAGGAACATTCAAGTAAAGGGGTTTTCTAAGTACGCCAGCAAACCTTGTGCATTGAAGAAAGTTTTATTGTATATGCTTGGCTGTGTAGAAATGCTTGCCATGATTTATAAGAACTGTAGCTTACAAGTGTAATACAAAGTTACCTTACACATTCCATTGTTTTATATAAGAACAAAAGTTTAAAGGGTAGTTTTAGTTCGCCTGAATTTCATCCGATTACTTCGAGTCGCTATTACTCCCTCAGTAACGTAAGTTGTTGAGAGGAGAAAACGACTCGAAGCAATCGGATGAATTTCAGGCTAAGTTTTAGTCTGAGACTATAACAATTGATCGTGAGACTTCTTATGATGAACTTGCCACAGTCACTGTTAAGAAATTAAGCAACGTTTTCTCGTTAAAAAAATGTATCCGTGGCGTTTTTTTCTTAGATCCCGCTCCGGATAAAACGGGAAGTAAAACATGTCCTTTTGGTTTCCGTATTAACCGGGTTTCACTGTATATGATTGTGTTTTGACGTTCTCTTGCTTGAGCAACGACGACGACGGCGCGCGGTGATGAATACGTTCAAGCTGTTTGTGACAGTAAAGCTTTCATAGCTACTCGTGACTAACGCATTTTTGACAATAGCACAATTGCTGAACAATTTCGAAATGGATCCATCAATGGCCTCGTTGTTGGTGACAGCGGGATTGAGATGATGATTACGATGAACCTCGGCTGAAGAACCTTCCGGAGCTGCAGACGCAAGTTGAAACGCTAAACGCCAGATAATTATCAGCCGCTATTTTACTTAGGCACGTGAGATACGTGAGAAATTCTCTCAGCAGAAAAGTTGCAACTTGGTTAAGATTGATACTGGCTGTCCCCAAAACAGTCCCTTTTGACCCTGCTTTCGGCAGCATTGACACTGGCGTCGTGTTAATTTGTCTCTACTTATACAAAAATGGCTACCCTAAACTGTTAACAGGAATAAAAGGAACTGTAATGTACCTTAACATAATTTGTTTATTTTGTCATATTATACAATATTTTATTACAAGTAGTTCAGTTTCAGCATGGAATTTCACACATCAGCTACTAATGATACACATCTTCATTTTCTTATTACACATATGGGGGGAGACCAGTATTCTCATTTGCATGCGTAAGTTTCCACTCTTTTAATCGAAGAATCCTCATTTTCGCTTCGTTTTCCTTTCTCGCTAAGATTAGCAATGGATCGTCACCTTTCTGGTCTTCTTGTTCACATGCATCTCTGCCACTATTTTAAAAATATATATTTCAAATTATTTATTTTGCAGATTGTCAGGAAATAAATAAATAAAAAAGAGGATAATTGAAAATTGCAAATTCGCTTACTCGACAACGGATACTTTCACTTTTTTCTTTCGCTTTGCTGTTCGTTTTCTGTCCTGGCTTAAGCTGGTACTCGGCATACTGCATTGGACACTTGGTCCGGGTTCATCAGTGTCGTCAATCACAAGGCTGTTGTCCGGACGCTGGAATACCGTCAGCAACCAGCTTACTAATAGCGTTTGGTGAGGCAGGGGCTTTACCACCACCTGTCTTCTTCCTTTCCCTCCATTGCTCATCAAATTTCTTTTTGGTTTGCAGTTTCATGCGCTTCCAACATCTCTGAATTGCCTTCATATCGCGCTTGTTACTATCGGCATTTCCGCCTTTGAAACTTTCCAAGTTTTTTTTCAACGATGACATTTTTTCTTAAAGCTGACATATAGGGATACTGTTTCTCGAGCTCGGCAAGTAGAAGTTTTTCTTCGCTAAAATTTGCATTTCGAGATTTTGACGCCTTTTTTTTCATCTCGCTTCGTCAAAATTCTGAACACGCGGTTTGTGGAAAACAGTAGGAAGCCGGTTAAACCACGCTTAGACGTGGTCTCCGTGGAATGCTGCTCGACTGCATTTAAATAATGCAATTTAGACCACGCCAAGCCGTAGTCTTTGGAGGCCTTGTCTAAACCTCGATTTAGTCAAAAACCAGGTCTAACATAAACTTCGTTAAAATATTCGGCCCAGTTTTTTTTATTTTTGTCGTTCTCGTAGCCGTCGTTGTCGGCAATTATAAGCCTTATAATAACACCTCATCTTTTTTGAAAGGCTGAATCCAGGGGCTCGTCACCCAGCTATAGGTGTCTTTGTTTAGACGTTTGAACTGATTCTAAAGAGGTCCGGCTGCAGCAGATGTTAAAAATAAATCACTCATCCTTAAGTTCTTGGAACGATGAGTTTTTGAGAATTTTTGGTGATTATTAGTATAGTTGTAATCAATAAAAGTTTGAAGGGCAAATATTAAAAGTCAAATGGAAAAATTGGATTTAAGGGTAGCTAAAAATTAAAATTTTGAAATGAATAATTAATAGACAAAAGACTCAGTAGACAGTCCGCCACCACAAAAAGGTGGCCCTGAACCAAATAGCGGACTAATGGGTTTACTTGTATACCCTCTTCTATCCTTCTTTCTTTCATTCTCAATTCAACCCCAATTGCCCCAAAATTCAACTGTAATCCGCCTTAAGCCCAGCTGCTAGGACTCGCACAGCATGAAATAAAAAGCCATGGATTTACTTTACATTTGAGTTTGCCCTTGGAGAATTACACACAAGGCTATTTTTGCCTTCTTTCTATCAGCCTGCAAAACATGCAGGCATTCATCATTTTTATCGTCATCATCATTCCATTAAAAGCTTGGTATATTGAGAGCTTCTTCAGCCCAGTCTAGAAATATAACAAAACACAAATCTCATGCAAGTTCCTCGGGAAACAAGATAGTTTTGATGGTTTTGTTTCCCCTTGAGTCCTGATGTTTTCCTCCACTCTTCGTCGATTCCTCCCGGGCAACATCTGGACTCTCGGGAAAACAAAAGCAACCGTACCCTCGAGACCTGTTACCCTCGGGACCTATCATTAAGTGAATATTGTCTACTGTTGTCTACATTAGTCAGCAAAATGGTTTGCATAGCATGTTTACTTGGCCATTTCATTAGTCACCGATTATACATGTGATAAGCATAAGCAACGAAGTTAAGCCGGAAAGCCTTTGGATGAGACCCGAGCCGATATGAAGCTATTTATGACCCTGTTTCTCATTGCCCTCATTCCAAATGGTAAGGAGTTTATTTATGATAAGTGGAGTGTGCCCGTTATTTCAATACTAAAGCTGTAACTTTCAGTTTCCGAAACATTTTGAAAATCGGTTATGAATCGGCGAACATTCTAGTACGTCTGTTGTGCGTCTGTAAGGGTCGCTGAAAAGGATGATTTGTCTCGATGTTTTCTGGATCATTTGTGTTGCCGCTAGCTTTTTTGAATGATATCAGGAGGTCTCCGTACAGACGTCAGTATTTTAACTTTCCTCTTAGATCAGTTTGGAAAACTGATGCATGAATTACTTCAGTGAAGAAATATTCTGGGTCGTGACTAGATGAATAAATAAACCTATAATACGTCCACTACATATTATGCTGCATTACTTGTGTTAATTCAATCGAAAGACCTCGGAATTAAGTGAACCCTAGCAGGCTAGTTCAATAGCTTTTTCCCTGAGTTTTTAATTTCCTGAAATATTTAAACTGGTCAAACCGAGAAGATGCCACACATGAGTTAACAACTCGTCAGTCAGTTTTTCGTAGACACAAAAAATTCGCCCGAGCGTGCAGGGATGAGTGTACAGTCACTTCCATGAGGGCTTTCCGATTGAATAACAGAAAGCAAAATATCTAGTTCTTTTGTAGGTCGATTTATTGATATGATCTGTTATTTATTCGTCACATACTGACGAGATTATTTGTCAACCTTACTGTGGTGTTACTATTACAAATGAAACCTCATCAACAGAAATTTCGCTTACTACGGATTACATGTATATCTTTTAAAACGTAATTTGATTTTGTTTATTTGGCCAAGAACAGGACACCCACTTTAGTCCGGTCATTTAAATTTTGTCGATCTTTTTAGGTAGACATTGAAACTGATTCCTGCCATTTGTTCATGATTTGTTGCTACCGATGACAATAATGAACTTGGATTGAAACTTGAAATAACTAAAATTTTCATGCTCTGCCTTCAAAAATTACCCGCAAACAACTTATTATGGAAGGATCGTATGGGCTCCTGATCCGATGACTAGTGCTCCCTTATAGAGTTCAGTTGTTTGATGCCTTCTTAATAACTATACAGGACTATTTCGTGTATGAGTAAAAGCACTAATAAGTTAGCACATAATTGGCCTAAAACAGCCATGACCTCCTCACATCGCCCCTTTATGATAAGGAGGCTATTGCTAAGGCTCCTGATCCGATGGGGCTGGGGGGTACGCAACAAATGTTTATAAGGGGATTTTCACGAAAAAGGTACCCCTTTCGTAAACATTCTATTGACAAATGATACGGAACCCCCTTCTCATACCTTGTTTAGAACTTTGCATCCCTTTTAGTAAATGCACTGTCCTTTAAATAGGAATCAATCACAAAAATAGAACGTTTACTCGACTTTATGAAGCCGTAAAATTCATCTGTTAGCTCATGTTTTAGGCCCTTTCACAGACCCAAATGACAGATTTCCCTACCCTTTTATGTATACAACTAGTGAATCCCTACCCTTTCATATACCTGAGGCCTGAAAAGGATACCCCTTTCGGGTGGAGCCTCCCCGTATAGGCCATCATAGGTAGTACCCTCCCCCCCTCCCCGGGCTCCTGATAAGCATAGTAACTGTATTTAGTACAACACTGATATTACACCAAGAGAGGATAAAGCTTTATTCTCTCTTGTATTACACTGTATTATTGAGAATAAGTCTAGTGTTATACAAGGTACCGTAAAGATTAGCGGCCATTAAAGAAACTGTATGTACTATGACACGTAATTTACAAAAATTTAAAGAGTAGACTGCCACATGATTAAGTGAAACCAAGAGATAACGATTCTCTCTTGGTGAAACAACAATAACTGCTCGAACTGTTAACAAACTAGGCATAAATAACACGTCATAAAATGTATAACAGGCCAAACGGATGAAGAAATTTGAAGGATATTGAAACGGATTGCAATTGTGGTTTTTGAAAACTTGTCATGATCAGCCTAATAGATTTTCAAAGTTCAATTTTGTTGCTTTCATCGTTGGATGTATTTTTTGGGAGACATATTTGTTTGACACGAAACTGTGATTTAGTCATTTACAAGTACGTTTTTCGTTCCATAAATGCAAACAAGGACGCGTAACTCTCATTATCAGCAATATGAACTATACAATAGTGGCCCAGCCCAATTAACTAAGCCTTATCTCAGGTGCAATGTTGTTATACTCAGTCTTGTCTGTCTTGAACATAACTCAGAAACATTTCAGCTCAGGGACTGCAGCAATTTCTGGTCATGCAGTTCATGCGTGAAAAGCTTGGCTGATTGAAGTCATTTCCACCTATAAACCCCAGTCTTACTAATCTGCAAATACCTGATGAAAAAAATAAAAAGAGAAATTCCAAATTCAGTCTCACGGCAGACCCCCCATTTTCTCCTCCCTGATATTATTTTGATTATAAAAATACGAAGAAAAAAAAACAAAAACAATAGTTATTGATTGATATTGTCATAGAAAATTCAGTCGGTGTTGTGTCTTCAGTGTGTGTCTTTTCAGTGTCTTTACGCCTACCTGACTGGGGACACGAAGCAGTGGTATAATTCTCTTCCCGTGATAAAGAGTCAAGACGGAAAATCACTTCTCCTACTTTACGCTTATTTATTTATTTTTAAATATGTTTTTTCAGATTTTGCTTTAAAATGCCACTATTGCTCAAGTACAAAGACATGGGAAGACTGCGAGGATGGTTCATCCACCAAAGACTGCTTTTATAAGAACGCAGTTTGCTACAAGGTTCATTACTCGACAAAGGAGGGCGGTTTTAACCTTTATTCAAAGTCATGTGGACCGAAAAGCTACTGCAAGAAGGAAGCAAATCCCGTTTGTAAAGTACATCTCGGGCCTTCAGACTGTGATATTAATTGCTGTGATGAGAACTTGTGTAACGCCGGCTCAGTCATTACTGGTAATGGAGCTCTCTTTGCAACGACAACAGGCGTTCTACTTGTGATACGTTTAGTAATGTGATAGCGAGACAATCGGAGTAGGCTTCTTGTGCCATGAATTTTAGAATTTTAGAAGAGCTGTCTGGCCTTGGTCAATTAGCTCAAGGAAGCTTATAAAGCTTTTACAGCTGCGTTTAGACTTTTATCATGGCTATGCCCGGTATAAAGATGGATACTTAGTGAGTCGAGTTCAGTTCAGTTCAGTTTTATTTAGCCAAAGTAAATTACAATGCTAGAATACATATAAGAATGTTAAGTTGGCAAGGGAGCCCAGAAGAAACCAGAAAGCTTATGAAGCCTGGGCTCCCCAGTCACAAAGAAACAAGTGAAAGAAAATTCGCGGAATAATGCATTAAAAATACATGTAGTAACGAAAAACTAAACAGAGACTAAAAATTTAAGTTAAGAATTCCGTAACAAGAAAGAAGAAAGTTTTTAACTCTGGATTGGAACGAATACAAATGAGGGGGCATCACAAATCACAAATGAGAGTATTCAGCTCAACGAGCTCTTTCTTTAACGCTCCGAATAATTTAACGGATAAGTCATTAATCTGCTCACTGTGCTGTCTCAAGCGGCGGTCGAGTTTATCATCGAGAGGCGCCATCTTACCATCCAATTTCGAATCCAATTCGTTCGGCGCAGAGTTGATCGAAAACTCCTCATGTTCATGGTCAGAATTCAAATGAACATTTGATTTTTGTCGTTCTTTTCAGGGCATAGTTAAGGGATAAAAACAAATCAGTCTAGGTAAACTGAACTTGGTTGGCCTACTTATAAGTTCACGGAGCAGAAAAACTCACGTCCATTCACCTCCGCAAACACGTGAATTAAGCGGGAAGATGGATTAAACAGAAATTTAGGAGCTATATAATTGAAATTATATCCACAAACGCAAGTAAAGGAAGACGCTCTGTCTTAGTTCGCTCAGATTTCATCTGAATAACTGGCTCACGCTAAAACAGTGTTGAAAAACAGTATTTGACACTGAAGATACCCTCTGCCGCTTTTCTAACATTAAGTGTTTTTACAGTACTTGGGGGAAAATACAATGTTAAGACATTTTTAAACATTTACATTAAGTTGTTTTACACATTTATGAAGCAATATATTTTGTCATTATAAACGTGTCAAACAACTTAAATGCATGTAAATCATTGCTAAAAGTGTCTTTAATTTGTACTTTTCCCTCAAATACTGTATAAACACATTTTTTTACAATTTAAATTTTCTTGTTTTATTTTGTTCTTGGTTTCGTTTTCTATACTTACAAATGTTGTAACGTACACTTGATGTAGTACTATGTATGCGGGAGTTTCGCATATACGTCAGTGAAATTATAAACACGAGCATCGGAAAGTTGTTTCTTGAAGGCAGTGTACACTTCGGTTCGTAAAATAGACCCATTATTCTTAAGGCAACCGGCTGTAAGTAACAGCTAACCTAAGACTTTGCCTGGAATAGCCCATTTTCGAGTTCGCTATGACCGCTGAATTAAAGAAGTGAAGACGCATTTTTTACAGCCTTAGCCTCCAGCTGAAGTAATATGTTCACAATTCCAACGAGAAAAAGACCTTTTTATTACTCTCAGGGGCGGATCCAGGATTTTTTTAAGGAGGGGGTGCACTAGTCTCTTGCTCTACTTCAACACCAATAAACCACATAGTTTTTTTTTTTGCAGAATACCAGTTGTATTAGAAAACCGCAGGTCATCTCACAGGGATTGTGCACCCCCTGCACCCTCCCCCTAGATCCGCCCCTGATTCTGTCTATTGTGTACATTCAAATTTCAAACACTTACGTGCCAGAATTTCTGAATATTTTACTTTACGTCGAGGCTAACCCTGTATGAATGTGTCGTCAATGTTTATATTCAGCGGTAATTTTTAATTCGAAACTGGACTATTGTCATCATATGCTGATACCGATTCTTGCATCGTATACCTTGACCAGCAAACCTGCGACAACTGTACGGGACTAGACTGGGACCAGGCTCCATAGTGGGCAAAAAGCCACTGAATAGAAACGACGTGAACATAAAAGAAAAATCGGCTAGCGAAGCGAGCCGAGCGGTGAACTAGGCCGGGAGGGGGAAATCGCTGATTCTTTTTCGCCTTTTCTTCCCCGCTGCGGACATTAAACAATCACACAACAATAAATGCAGCCGGAATTATTTGTTGTTAAACCGGTGGTTTCACAGACTAGCTAGGCCAAAATAAGGGCAGCTATGAACTGCTTATGCAAGACAGACCCAAGTGCCTCCCGTGATTTTAAGAAAACATCTATGAATGATAATGATCTGTGCTCATTTCAGCCACCAACTACAGGAGAAGGATCTCAGATTACGGCCCACTGACCTCGTTTAATTCATTTCTGCATTGATTCATCCACTTTGAACTGTGAAACTGTCTTGTAATCTTGAACTTCAGTATTTTAGTGGTAGAGCATCTGGAGTAGGAACCAGAAGATCATGGGTTCGACTTTTTTTGAGAGTACTCAGAGTCTTCCGAACCGCCTTTGTCACTGACTAAAAAAATCTTCTTTCTCTTTTTTGATGTTGGCTCATGCACATTTGAGATTAAATAAGCTTTATTTGCAGTTAATAGTTCAGGGAATAATATGTTGTAGCGATCAATTTCCCTTTAAATTTTCTTTCGATTAATAGTCCTTCTCGCTCACAAACCTCAGGGGGAAAAAGAGACGAGAGTTGCCTAGTCCCTAGGCCTCTTTATTCCGCTCGGCCAAAGCGTTTCGGGTCACGTGGTCCATGCGAAAATGTGAGTTCCCCCCTGTTCGCCTCGGATACGTCACCGAAAAGCATTGATCGAGAGGGACTGGGAAAACGCCTTACAGGGCCTAGGCAAGGACGAGAGGTATTGTTCCATTTTTAGGTTTTATGCACGGACTTGCTGGGATCTGAAGTAACTCGACGGATTTTATGAAAACGGGCGGACAGCAAGTAGTCTAGGGAAAGGGGAAAACTGGACCATAATTCCAAATTCCATTCTACTGAAACACTAAGTTTGCTTGTCACTGGTCACATATATAAAGCGATGGATAAAAAGGAGATCACGGCTATGGTCCTAATCGACTTGAGTAAGGCTTTTGACAGCATATGTCATGGAACTCTTCTCACCAAGCTGAAAGGGCTTGGTGCGTCAAATGAAGCGTTACGTTGGTTTGAGAGTTATCTTACAAACCGAATGCAGTCGACACGACTTGGTACATCTCGCTCCATTGAGTTAACCGTCACACATGGCGTTCCACAGGGGTCTATCCTAGGACCTCTTATGTTCAGTCTCTACATGAACGACCTACCGTCCGTTGTTAAGTTTTCAAGTGTAGAGTCATATGTTGACGACACAAAAGTTTATCTTTCGTGTTCATCCGAAAACATTGACTCCTGCATTGCAAACGTCTCGGAAGATCTCCGACTTATTGCCTCTTGGTGCTGTACGAATAAGTTGCTTATTAATCCAGACAAAACTAAACTTATTCTCTTTGGAACGAAACAGCTTTTAAGTAAGGTACCTGACATTAGAGTCCCTTTTCTTGGGCAACATTTAATTCCTGTGTCCTCAGTCAAAGACCTGGGTATAATTTTGGACTCGAACCTTACTTTTAATGAACATGTTAACACTCTGACCTCGTCTCTTATTTCTATCTTATGCCAGATAAACAGAGTTAGGCACCTGTTTTCTAAATCAGTACTCACTACCATTCTGAACTGTCTTGTTTTTTGTAAACTTTTTTATTGCTCGACAGTCTGGTCTGGAACGTTTGTGCACAACATAAACAAACTGCAACTCGTACAAAACTTCGCCGCCCGTGTGTTGACTAACACCAAGAAGTTTGATCACATCTCACCAGTGCTGCGTGCATTGTGTTGGCCTTCTGTTAAGAATCAGTTACTAGTGCGTGATGTTACGATGCTATACAAAATAGTTCATGGCCTTGCACCACCATACTTAGAGTGTTACGTCAACAAAAGATCAGCTATCCACAGCTACAATACTAGATCTAGGGACAATTTAGTCGTACCGCTTTGTAGGACAGCCACAGCACAGAGGTCCTTTAGTTACAGAGCAATCACTGCTTGGAATTCTCTTATAAGTGAAGAAACAAAAAATAGCGCAACACTCTCAGTTTTTAAGCGCGCAGTAAAGCGCGAAATATATAATAGTTCGTAGTAAATTTTTTTAGGTTTAGCATTTTTAGAATAGGTTTATTTATTTATTTGAATTAGTTTTTCTTTTTTTTTTTTTTTTTTTTTTTTTTTTAATCATGATATTATTGTAATTTTTATAAGTCGTTTTTATTCGATTTCCAATTATTGTAAATTAAATCGGAAGAGCCACTGGCTGGAGATTTAATAAATTTACTACTACTACTAATCCTTTTGATATCGAGCCTTTTGAATTCGATCAAGTAGAAAAATCAAACATAAAGAGTCTAAAAACTGACTAATTTGAAATCACTTCAACTCATCTAGCGCGTCATATTACCACTTGAATAAAAGAAATCGTTTTCTGCGTAACGTTATAACTAAATTAAAAGCACATGAAGTTTAGTCGCGATGTCGTTTGATCACATGGTCTTTTGCTTGGAAAATAGCGGAAGGGTATGAGTGTAAGGCCGATTTTATTACAGAACTGAAAGTAATTGTCAACCAGTTAATTTGAATCTATTTATAACTACGAAAAAGCATTCCAATATTTTTAAGTGAAACAATGGGACCAATATTACGCAAGGGTCGTTGGATGTAATTATTGAGTCAGGAAAATGTTATGCATAGTCACTGATGATCGCAAATTTTCAAGTACTCCATGGTAACAAGAAGTTAAGTGTGATAGGTCCTCTTAGCTCTTAGTATAACAAAACCAATATGAATAAGCTTCTCACTTCTCTGATTTCTCATCTTCTTCTTTACTTCAAATGTTAAGTATAGATATGACATTAGGATTTTCTGTTAACTTATTTTTTGTTTTTTGCCGTTCATATTCTTGTAAGATTTTGCTTTAAAATGCCACTATTGCTCAATTACAAAGTTATGCATGGGAAGACTGCGAGCATGTCCATGGTTCATCTACTAGAGACTGATCTTATCACGACGCGGTTGGCTACAAGGTTTATTACCCGACGGCAAATGAGGGAAGTTTTAACCAGTATGCAAAGTTATGTGGACCGAAAAGCTACTGCAAAAAGGAAGCAAATCCCGTTTGTAAAGGACTCCTCGGGCCTCCAAATCTGTAGATTGTACACCCAATGCATTATTTTCAAAGGTACTTAGTCAATCCGTCCCCTTGCGACGGTATCTAGTCGTTATTTTCTTCAAAACAATGTATAATAAAAATTGTTAAATTTTAGATTCTGTTTTTGTGATATCCTACCTCGACCTTGATTATTCTTGATATCACAAAAACCTCATCCAATGATTGTTTAATATCTCTTTATGACAGAGGGCTTTCTTTTTGTGATACTATTAGTAATTTTCTAATTGAGATACAACCTGTATAAACTTCTTGTACTATAAATTTTAGAATTCTAGCGGAGCTTCCCTAGAATACTTCATAAGGTTCGCGGATACGATATTTACCCGGCCCCAAGCTGTGATTTTTGATTGAAATTAAAATACCTTCAGTTAGAAAAGGAACGATGACTATTAGTTCATCTCATGGTTTGGGCACGGGACTTGCTGGGATAAGTAACTCTAGCTCTAGTAAGGAAACCAAGAAAACTTGAGCATGATCTTTTTGATATAGAGCGTATCAAATTGTCTAGAAATATCAATAAATATGTCTAAGAATGCCTAAATAGACTGATCGTTTCAATAACTAATAAAATACTTAAGATTGCAAATTGAATAAGTAAACTGCTTATTGTGTATTGGGCAATGTTCGGATAGCTTTTCGTGCCCACACGACTGGAAAGCTACTAAGTACGCAGTAATTTTCAGGGAGTTATAATAACTCCTCTAGTGGGGTTAATTTAACTCCTTACAGTGGAGTTATTTTTTGGGAGTTATTTTAACTCTAAAAAGGAGTTTAAAGAACTCTTTTTCAGGACTAAAAGTGACCCCAGTTATTGAGGAGTTAAAATAACCCCAAAAAGGGGTTATTCTGTACCTAAAATTGTTACTCCACTTTCAAAGTTAAATTAACTGCAAAAAGAGTAAAAATAACTCACGTAAGGAGTAAAAGTAACCCCATTTCGGATTGGTTTTAACTCCAGACTGGGAGTAAAAAGAACTCTTTTTCAGGAGTAAAAATGACCCCAAATTCGGAGTTAAATTAGGGGTTAAAATAACCCCCAAAAAGGGGTTATCCTGTACCTAAAATTGTTACTCCATTTTTGGAGTTATAATAACTCCCTTAAAATTACGGTGTGTAGTATGAACACCTACCCGATATGTTACTCTCCACTATATAATTTAGAGATCGGTGATACGCAGCTTCGCTCCGTTTCAGAAATCGCGCCGAAATCACAATTCTTAGGTGTGAACACAAGCCCTGTAATCGGGTATGGTTTTCGGGCCTGCGCAAAAGCTATCTGTTATAGTGTGAACGTGTAGAAGCCATAGAGAATACTTCATGGAAAGTGCTGGCGTACGGTATTTACGCACGAGTTGTTGACGTATCAGAAATCGAACGAGTGAGCGCAGCGAACGAGTAAGATTTCTGATACAAAAACAACGAGTGCGTAAATACCGTACAAAGCACTTTCCATGTGGTATTGTGTTTATTATATACATACTGAGACATTCATCATTTTGGCGGCCTTTTTATTTCAAATCTTTCAAAAATGCTAAAATTTACCGCTACACACTTACCGCAAAATGACAACGAAAACGAAGTATCAGCTTTTTAGCAAAAACGTTTGTTAAAAACATAAATGACGGTGAGGATATGAGGTAATCCAAGAACTATAAGTAATCTTAACTGTTTGTTCTCAGCATAAATGTAGATTGTAGATGAACTCATTTTATTGAGTAAACACCTTTTTTATTGTAAATATTAGTCTTTCCGCTTTTTTTTACCATGTACTATTGTCTTTTTAATCTTGAAAGATTTTATTACGGCACATAGGTTTATACCAGCTTTTTTTTTATACGCAGCCAGGACACAGCTGATCTATTTTTTACAGTATAAATAAAGTATTTATTATTATTATTATTATTATTATTATTATTATTATTATTATTATTATTATTATTGTTATTATTATAACCTTAGTTACAATAAATGAAAAATGCACGAAGTTTAGCCGCGATATCATTTTATCACCTGGGCTTCTACTTAGAAAATGTCGGAGTTACATGCGAGTTTTGATCTTAATTAATGGTCGATTTTTTAACGAAATCATATTGTTGCCAACCAGAATTGTCAATTTCTATTTATTCATGATAAGCAAGATTGAACCATTTCTGTATTTTTGAATGAAACAAAAGTGACCAATATTACGCTAGAGTCGTTGGATATATTGAGTCAGCAAAATGTTTTGCACGGTCATTGATGATCACAAATTCAGAATAAACACAAAAACGATTTAAAGAAGTTAAGTAAGAAAATCTGTCTTGGCACAACGGAAGTAATATGAAGCTACTAACGACCCTTTTTCTCATTTTCTTCATTCCACATGGTAAGAAATTTTGCTAGTTTTGTATGACCGCTCAGTTTCTTCGGCAATCGATCGGTTAGCATCGCAGTTGGCTCTTAGCGACGTAAACATAAAGGCTTTGCTAGTGTGGACCTTTAGTTCTTTCATTGCCCTATATTGCTGAATGAGTTACGAAGTCATCTTTTTTATTGGTCCTCTTTAACACAGCGTCCTATCAACTGAGCTACAGCTGTATGACTCTCGCATGGGGTATAGTAGTACCAGCGAAAAAAGGCTGTAAAAATGCTATTCAGGATTCTTACCCACTAATTTTTGTCTTTTGTTTCATTTTGTTAAAGGTTTTGCTTTAAAGTGTCATTTCTGTTCAAGTACAAAATCATGGGAAGACTGCGAGCGTGTACATGGTTCATCCACTATAGAATGCTCCGAAAATGACGCAGTTTGCTACAAGGTTCATTACTCGACAAATGACGGAAGCTTCAATCAGCATTTAAAGTCATGTGGACCCGAAAGCTACTGCAAAAAGGAAACAAATCCTGTTTGTAAAGAACACCTCGGGGCTTCAAACTGTGATATTAATTGCTGTGATGAGAACTTGTGTAACACAGACATCACAACAGGGCAAGACACAAGAAATGGCATAAGGATTGAGGGGGTCTTTTTATCTACAGATGGAAATTCTTTTCAGTCCGTTAGTAGGAGCAAACAACAAAAATAATTAAGTCATGTAGTGCTCGCTCCTGATAGTGTTGCTTCTCAGTTTGAAAAAAAAAAAACATTCAGTAGCACTGAACATTATGAACAAGTAATTTGATTCAGTAAAACCGAATAAAATAACAATTACAGATTATCAATGCGTTTGAAAAGATATACTTTGACTCGGACTTGAATTTAGTTAGGGTCCACAGTTTAGGCGCTATATGGTATCGCTGAGAATCCCCTTATTTGTAGATCACAATGTCCTGGATAGAGTGTATGGAATAAAAATTCCTTATCATAGCCAGTGATAATCCCTTGATGCAGGGGTTACATGATCCGTGATTATATCTCCACGTACCAGGCTGCATATGTAACAGAATTTTGGATCTGCTCTTGCCTAGTCCGAGCTAACATGGTCTCCCTAAACGTCCGGCAAACAATTTAATTTGAAAATATAAATTGTGGACGTAAAAGGTAGAGATCAATCAATCCAAACAAACTTTTATGGAGATCAATGTTTGCACTTTATTTACCCAATTCCACAAACTACATGTACTGTTAGAAAGTACAGCAGAGTATGAATGCCGGTCAACCTACAATTGACAATGTTCCAGATATGCTTTTAGCTAAACTAACATTTGGGACATAGTGGTATTCTTATTTTACTTCACAAATAAAATACTGCACTAACTCAGAGACGGACACAAATCCTCTAAGCATCAGGTGTGACGTAATGCACCTCAGGAGGTTTAACTTTCACCATGTCTTTCCAACCTTCCGGTTTTTTCTTCTTTGACTGGCCCTAAATCATGAGTATAAGAAAGGAGCCTTATGCCAGGTGGTGACTAGGTATTATTACATATGATATTTATTAATAGAGAACTCATAGCAATAACTATGGCAACGGCTGCGAAAACGTCACTCATAAAGTGAATTCTCGCTGCTTCAAAATTAATCGCGCTTGTTGTTCTATCGCTTTCAATTTGCCAAATATTGGCAAACTTTGCGGGAGTTGAATTCTAAAAGACTATGTTCAAAAAAAAGAACAAGAAAGTCGTTGTCTTATGTTCACGTCCTCTACAAAACGTGAAATTAGGTAATTTCACGTCGTAGTCGTGCAGTGACGGCAAGGAACCGTGATTAGGCTCAAACTGGGAGCGGGCAAGATAAACCGGATCCTGTGTTCTGCTTGGCTACCCGAGGGGGCAAGATGGACCCATCTTTCCCGCTCGGGATTTCCCGCGCTGGTCCGGCAAGAGAAAGTTCTTTTTTTGGCCATATAATGAATTCTTTATTGACCAAGCTTGTTCGGTTAAGATGGCTTCGTCTCGGGTACATAAAAACGCCAACAATCAACTTGGCCAATATCCAGCCATCTTGAAATCACGCTTGTTCAATAACGAATATATCCTTGATAAACCATATCCTACCATACAGATATTACGATAAATCAGTAATATCTGCCATTATGAACTACTAATAGGTTCAACCAAACAATAACAATAGGACGTCTGTCACGAAAGAGAGCAATTTGGGACCTGTTTATATGACGTTGACCACCTCGGTTTGCTGGACAGCTGACCCGCTTTACCAGTTTCCACAAAAAATTCTTGTTGTGTTTATGTGAAGACATGGAGGAGGCGGCGGGCTGGCCAGCTTGCCGAGATCTCGGCTCGAGAAACCGGGATTCATTATACTGGGAAAACTGTTCTGAAACTTGATTCACTCAGTAATAAACAAACTTGGCGTTCGGCGGCTGCTCGGCTGGCCCCCTGCTCGGCTGGCCCCCTGCTAATGTTATGATCTTCTTCATTATTCCTGAGAAGTCCCGTAAGGGGAGAGGATAATTTATTTAAAATTTATTGAGTATTGTTCTTTTACATACAAAATACTTCCATAGGAAGACCGTGGTGATCAGCAGAGAAGCGCAGGCACATGTACCAATAGAAATGATCTCAACAAGTTGAAGGCCGCTGGAAAGTCCAATGTTTTGGCGATGATTAGTCACGTGTGCTTTGAAAGAACCATCAGCACGGTATTCAGTCTCGTTGAAAATGATCACAAACTTTAAAAACTTGATCTGGGATAAAAATAAGAACAAAAACCTCAGCGTAAATCACAGTATAACTTATAATCTTTCAGGCGATAACAAGTTAATTTTACTGCAAAAAATCTTTTCAGCAGATTATTTGCTATTGGTTTTTAAAATGTTTTAGGGGAGCTAGGGAAATAGTATACAACTTACGCATATTATCGTTTTGAAGCAGAAGACCTAAACATTTTTCTGTTCCCGTAAAAATGAGGTAGAACGATGATTCCAAGGATGTTACGACTCCCCTAAAATTTTAGCACTCATCCTAAAACTCACCCATCGTTACTTTTGACCGCCTCAGTCCACTAATTACTTAAGTTAGTAGTTTATAAAAAAGACTAGTTCGTGTTTTCTGGCAAATATACGCATACGTAGTAGTGGTAGTGGTAGTGGCAGTGGCAGTGGTAGTGGTAGTTGTAGTGGTACTGGTGGTGGTAGTGGTAGTATTAGTTATAGTGGGGTAGGAATATTGGTCATAACCTCTGCTTTTAGCAGCTGGATATTTTCTTCGAGTGTACGCCCATTCTCGTCCTCGACAATTTCCATCTTTACTTTGATACTTCCCGGTAGGATCTGGGAAGAAAAGTGTAGTTATAATAATGAGGCCCACTGGCGCTTAAACATGTTAAAGGAGTGCTTTGTACTCCCCTCGGCAGTAAAAGGTACAAAAACACGGCCTTTTCGTCGTTAAGGGGCCTGGTGGCTATGCTATGATGATGAGCTCCAGGGGGGAACAGTTATCCCTGGCTGGCACTACCAGGGTGATATGGTTTTGTGCATGCGCAAGGTACTGGCCGTGCCGCGGGTTGCGGGGCTACAAGCTGTTAAGTGTTTGGTAACCTGGGGAACTCTGGGTAAGAGGTTGACTTCCGGTAAGGTCAACTTTCTTCATGTGTACGGTTCCATTTCCATGAAGCACAAGGTTTTGGGGAATTGCTACAAGGCTAAAATTATATTTACAATTATATTTGTTCGGGGTGATTAACAAAGAAGTGAAAAGACATTTGAAGCCACGTAACAATTTCCGCAATTTTAACGCAGTTACTTTTTGTTAAGATTTTCAGTTTGGCAAGGACAAACTAAGTCGTTTATACTGTTTGCCGAAAAGTGTTAAAAATCACATGTTTAGACTGAGGCCTGGGCCATACGTCGAACTTTTCATGAGACGAACCAAACTTAGTGAGTTAAATTCATGAAACTGAGTTCGATTTCTGGTTCAGTTAAGTTCGTCTGAATGAGTTTGGATCGTCCAACACGTTCTTTCCGTCTGAAGCAGACGGATAGAACGTCTGAAGATCGTCTCTGGGACAAACACCGATCCTCAAATGCCATGAACTAAACTAACAAATGGAAAATTTGTATGATAATGTATATTTAGCCTCTTTCGGGAGAAAATTTATTACTGATCTGATTCAGCTGATTGGTTCCACGCGTCCTCTGAAGTTCGACGTCTGACCCAACAGACGATCTTAACTTAATTTATGTCGTCCGAAATTAGAGTTTGGTTCGTCTCATGAAAAGTTTAACGTTTGGCCTAGGCCTTAGACTAATCCCATTCGGTTAAATTATATCCTTTACAATACAAAGTAAGTACGAATAGAAAGGATTTACCTTCACATTTCGAATGTTCTCCTTCTTGAAGTCACCTACAAAGGCGACTTCTTCTTTCAGGTAGCTAATGATTGAGAAAAAGTATATAACTTTAATACAGTAAAAAACTGCGCCCGGTAAAAACCTGTTTTTTAAGAACGTGTTAGGATAAAATTTGCCAGTTAGTACGCCCCCTCTACACAAGAAGTGTTTACCCTAAAATTGAAAAGGGTTTTTCTTTTCTAAAATCTATCAAAAAATATTCTGCATATACTTGGGCAAAAAAGAGAAGTTAACATTCAGGATCCTCTAATCTTTGGAGGGATAGGCGCTTTATCACTCCAACTTCCATGTAATGTTATGCAGGTTTTACATGAGGAATGAGCTGAATACAAGTAAATACTCTTGGTTATAATGTATTTTTTTTTCTTCAGAAAATAACAACCTTTTTAAGAACCTAATGAATAGCTTAAATTTGTTCTAATTATCATTTATGTAAGAACCTGTTTTATTTCCCATCAAGACAAACGTATTGAGCGTTGGTTAAGTCAGAAATTTGCTTACTCGATAAACTGCTTCTCTTTCCCTTTCAAATCATCAAAGTTCCCTGTTAAGCTAAACGATAATCTTGCCACGCTGTAAAGTAAAGCAGAATGATAAAAAATTAAAACGAACGCAAGTTAAGAAAAATACACCAAAAATAAAAATTCTTCTGCATTTTAAAGCCTAGAGGAATCTATCTCCTTTTACGAGACCTTACCGTTTCTTTTCTCCATGGGCTTTGATCTCTACTGGACGCTTACCTGGGTTACAAAAAGTTGGTACAGTGTATCACAATTAATTGAATTAGGGAATTAAACTATAGGCAATGTTTGGAAACATGTATGGACCAAAGGAATTCATTTCAAAAACTTACGATTCAGATTGCCATCACCTTTACTTGCATCACTACAATTCCTTGTTCCCCTCTGAACTTGCGCACGCGTATTAGGTTTCTCATCGCCATTATTGTCCACACACCAGCATTCTCCGGAAGTGACGTTACACTGCTCGGAAAGGAAGGATCCATCTTTTGGATGACACTCGGGTATGAAGATGCCAAGGTGTGTCTGTTGGCTGGAGAAATTAAAAAATAAATTGTAAAATGAGATGCTAAAAAAGTGGTGAAACGATCACGATAATTCGTATATACGGAGATATTAAACATACAGTTATACTATGGAATTAAAGGGCAATGACGATTTTTGAAAAGTGGTATAGAATAGTAATAATAAGAAGAGGAAAGTAAAGAAAAACATCATAAAATGATAAAATCCTTTCATTTTATCATTAATAAGGGAATGAAGAAAACTAGTTGTTGTCTGGACTTTACTTAAGCCAATACCTTTCCCGATTTCTTTGTGGGCCACCATTACCGTCCAGTCCAGCTTCTGTTCCACCAGCTTCACCGTGATACCATCCACCTTGGCCAACACCTCCAGCACGACGGCCTTCTTTTTGTCCTCTCATTCTTCTACACCGTCTTCCAGCTTGCCTTCTATGTCCATTATCTTGAGCTCCGCCTGCATGTGCATCGCCCCGATGATCTCCTCCAAAGTTACTTCCCATTCTTCCCCGACGTCGCCCTCCTTGTCGCTGTTGTCTTTCACCTGAATCGGTACCATTCCGGCCACGCTCACCAGATGGACTGCTTGCTCCCTGTCTGCCCCTTACTCCTCTGAAACCTCCTTGAAGTTGCTGCCTTCCTCCTGACTCTACTCCACTACGGTTTCTCTCTGCAGAATAGTTCCCCTCTCTTTGCCCTCTCATTCCTCTCCACTGGGCTCCAGCCTGTCTCCGTTGACCATTTCTTTCACTTCCTCCAGCGCGATCGCCGCCGCTACGACGTCCTTTATGCTGACTGTCATAAGATCTACTGCCTTGCCCTCTGCGCTGCGCTTCACTGTGGCCACCGCCCCTAGTCTCACCTTGTCTTTCTATGTTTCCTTCGCTTTTTCTAGACGTGTTGTGTAAAGCTCCTGGGAGGTGTGATGGGAAAGTGTTGAAGACCTGAAGAAACTTTCTCTTATACCTTTCAATCGCTTCATATCTCTGGTTTTGACACTTGGTTGCTGTAAGTGAATTTGTGAAGCGGATGTTAAGTATATCCATATGATCATTCACGTGTCTAAGAGAATTTGATTTAATACCGTAGTAATGCTTTAATTTTGGTTGAAATTATGTTCCTTTGAGAATACCGTACATTCTCTATTTATTTCAAACACGTTTAGAAGGCGGTGGGGGGGGGGGGGGGGGGGGGGGGGGGCGGGGGGGAGGGTAATAGAGACAGGGGACGTATTTGAGAGGGAGGGGCTGTGTTCTCGGCCATCCCGAGTTCAAAACTTCGACCACGCTTGTAAATATAATTAGCCAAGGCCCTTGCCGCCTGCCAGTTGGGGTCTTTAATACAGTTATGTTATATCTGAATTATTTGTTCCTAAGTTTTTGAGTGGAGTACCTAAAAACTAGCGTGATACGCTTAGAGCACTCTCCACTATTTTTTATCTTACCGTTAGTGCAGTCTACTTTACGGCCATTTTCATCAAAATATTCGGCAGTGCATTCCCCGCAGTAATTCATACGGCATTGGGCTGAGGGATGGCTCGCGCAACCTGGGGACGACAGACATTTGTCGTAGATACACATCTTGAATGGCTTTTCCCTTGGACACACTGTTATTAGAAAAAAATGAAACGAATGTAAGTAAAATAATTTTGGGGAATTGTGTACTGTATATAAAGCTAAAGGTGGACCGAGACGTCGTTTGCGAATTCACGGAATGCTAATTTTGCAAAAAGAACACTTTAATTCATTGTAATCATATTCCTTTTCAATTTCCCTTCTTTTCCCACCTACTTCTTCTCGTGGCTTTGCCGCTCGCCAACTCCAACCGAAACCGCCATTTACACAGGTCAGGTTATCAATAATCTGTTACAAAATCTGTTGAAGAAGACTAAGAGGTTTCGGGGAAATGTTTTTCCGGTAGATTTATTTTTCTATGGGATCTTTAAAATTATGTTTACGAACACGTTGACTTTTACCTGGCATGTTAGGAGGTAGGCATCGGTTTCCGCATCCAAGTCTACAGCACTTCTTATTTCCTCTGCAGTCTGTATCAGACTTGCACTGGGATCCGCAGGTGAAGTTGACGGAGGGTGGTATGGAAGGACATTTTCCTGATTTTACTTTAAAAAGAATCTTCCTTCAGTGATATCTTTATAATAGAGAACTCAATATTCTAAGACAATAAGACGACTTCAAGAGGACAAGATTTTCTTAATACTAAGAAGAACGCGCGCTGAACAAGAGCGTCATTTTGGCGGGAAAACGGGTTTTGGCGGAGAGTATCGCAATGCGAGACGTTAGAAGGCTTATCATTATGCCATCGGGAGAAGGCTTAAACTCCCTCAACAAAAATAACCGTGCTGAATTTTCTGGTAAAAAAAGGACAGTAAACCTTTACGGTCGTTAAGAATACGCGAAAAAAAGTCAGATCTCGTCTACGTTGTTGTTCTCTTCCTCGAATCTAAAACACTTGCACGTGCGCGGAACTAATTTGGCCAATTAAAGACATAATTTTGACTTTCCGGTTCTTTACCTGACGCTATTTTGTAAAACAATCCGTGGAAAATTTGACCCGTCTATTCGTGAAACAGCTGATTTGATTGTTAACTCAATAACTTTACCTTCTCGCCCTCTTGAACGTATGTCCACACACTCTCCTCTACCACGCCTGGTTTTACAGCATACTTTTGAGTGTGGACAATCACGATTGTTTCTGCAAGGGCTTGATTGTCCTGTATAGAAAAAAAATAGATACAGGAAAAAAGCATTCCCTATTGTAACGTTCTATTGGAGAAAAGTCTTTGCAAGCTCATCCCAACTGAAGTCGTGTCGAATTTTTTACCAACAATATATAATAATTTTGATCCCCTTTTTTGAGATTGGATTTGAACATTTATTAGAATCAGAACCAGTTCATAAATTACAGTAAAATTCCGAAAATAAGCCCCTAGGCTTATATTTTTCATTGACCCTTTTTGAGGGGCTTTAATTTTTGGAAGGGCTGAATATATACGCACGGAAATTTGCTTTACAAAAATCATCTAGGCTTATACTTGGAGGGAAAGTTGCATCCCAAAATCGATTGGGCTGGCTAATAGATGGAAGGACATTTATGTCAGTAATTTACTCGAAGTTTTTACTGAAACTCGCCGTGAGGACGTAGATCTTTCTAAAACTCAGCCATGCAAACTTAAAAAACAAACGTAAAATTCCTTTGGCACACGTAATTGGTATATATAAAAATCATGTGTTACTGTAGGGTTTTTGCTTTGTTTTATTTTGAATCTGAGGGTAGACCCTCGAGTATAAAAAAGGCTTACTCCTTTTTAAATTCCAAGGGTATGTGAAACGGAAGGGGGGGGGGGGGGGGGGGGGGCGTCGGGAGAAGCTCAAACTGTTCCTAGTAAAGCGACGAACTTGATGCAATTTTGAAAGGCGCGCATGAAGGTCGTTAAGAGTAGTGCGATGTGCCAATGATACTTCTTAAAAGTAACGATATTTTTCCAAGAGTTTCTACCTTTCGTCTTACCTTCAGACCTTGAACAGTTTAACTTATTCCTTGATTTCACCGGACCTCTCTTCCTTCCATTTTCATCCACGCACCAACATTTGTTCTCAAACGAACCACACTGCATACTTTCGAAACTTCCGTCTGATGCACATTTCGGCATGGTCAAATCTCTTACCATTTTCTCTGCACGTCTGGCTAACATGCCCCAGACTTTCTTACGTAGAGTTTGATATTCCATCGTCAGACTTCTCGACCTGTGAGCCGCAGGACGTTCCTGCATCCACTGAGTTGCATTTTTAGCTTCATATTTCAAGTTGTTTGCTGTTGCATTGCACTTGGAGGCCATCTTGTTTAGATGTTTCTGTATGTTTTCAATGTTGAGCTGGGCTGACTGACATTCCGTCAGAACTAAAATAAGCAATTATTCAAATCACCAGTAAATCACAAGATAGGAAAACAGAGATACTATATGGAACTAAAGGTACTAAATGTCCTATATACGTTACTAGGGAGACTTCTAACAAGTTAACTGAACAAGTTAACTGTTTCATTTGAGTAGAGTTGGAGGCTTCATAGTATGCTGCGACTAATGAACAGCTGCGAAGTGCAGTTGAGTTTAATTAAATTCACTGAACTGAGAAAAAAATTGATAGCAACTAGATCCACAGAAAATAAAGAGAGACAAAGTTTGATAGATATATTTGATTTGCGAACAGTAAAAAAAAAGGCCAGTTTTGTGCACTGAGCTAATTAGCTACTTACTGCATGAAGCACTAGGAAACCAAGCGCAATTTTTAAAAACACCTGATTTTCATACTGCTGTTCATACTAAACTTTGAATCACTCTACTCCACAGAGGCTCAAAGGCCGGGGCAAGAAGAGAGTGATTGAGGACGCAAAAATTTGTTAGGAGGCGACGGGGTAGCCCTGAAGAATCTTTCGGTTTTCGCGCCTGCACTCACTTTGAGCAGCGGAAATACAATAACAGGTACCTCAATGAACCTCCGCGGAGGTACAGCTGTTTCGAGAAAGGTTGTCGAAAAAAGTGAACGCGACAATCCCGAAAGGTATTGTGAGTGGTTTTGAGTTAACTGTTTTTCAGAGAAATTGAATGAATGACACGAGAGGCCATGGTTGTATGTTTGCGAGTGCTAAAGGAAAGTAAGAAAAGTCGGGTTCGACAGCTACAGCGTCAGGAACAGTGTATTGATCATATCCCGTATTACCTTTCGGAATTTTCACGTGCACATTTTTTCCGACAACCTCTCTCGAAATAGCCGTATATTCAAAATCTCTCTCCTCCGCGAAGGTTCATTGAGGTACGTCTCATTGGATTTCCGCTGCTCAAAGTGAGTGCAGGCGCGAAAACCGAAAGGATTCTTCAGGGCTCCCCCCGCCGACCAAAACAAATTTTTGCGCCCACACAATAGTTGTAAACGAAGGTAAATTACCTTGTCCGGAGACTTGGCAAGTTGTTGGCTTTTTTCTCTGTCTAGTTCCATTCCGCTCTCGACCGTGCTCGTCGACACACCAACACATCCTTGTCGCAGGGAGGCACTGGACCTCGGCAAAGCTACCATCTTTGTTGCACCTCGGCACAAATTTTATTTTATCACAACGCTTGTTTCTCATTTCCAGTTGTTTATGTTCGCACTTTGTAAGGGCTGAAACACGTGTAAAAATAGAGGTCAGCTTTTGATCGTTTAATGTGAAAGAGGAAGTCGCTCGAGAATATTTCAAGGATTTTGTTTATACTGAACTAACAGTGTGGAAGGCTCATGAAGTTTAATCACGAAATGCTGTTCTGAAAAACCTAAGAAAAGCACAATTCATTTTTCACCGATTGTTGAGATGCGATCGAGCTATCAAATTTCTTGTAGCTACTTTTTTTGGATGTTTAAAGCCCGGGGGGGGGGGGGGGGGGCTTCTATATAAACCGACGGGAAAGCTCGTCGTCTCGCTTTGGGGTGTAAATTGCAGATTTTGGTCTCACTTACGGTTTTTGGGATGGAAAGTTACTATATTAGTTTGCCTATTCAGGTATCGTTTAGTACTGCGGAAAAGAAATTTTCAAAAATTGCCCTGACACTGACAATGCCGTGTTTAGACTTGAGCGTGCTACCGAGGTATTGGAGTTAACTTACCTAGGTAAATATTTTGCGTGTGTAAACGCCAACTGGTACCCTGGTAAACACCGCTCAAGACAATAGAAAGTTAACTAAGGTAAAAGTTCGGTTTGCCCTGCGAAAAGGCATGGTTAAGGTCGGTAACCAAGGTTTGGATGACAGATACATCCGCTTGCGGTCGCATAGAATTTCAAATCCTGTGGTGTCGGGATTGCGTCAGGCTCATTCGATCACGTTTTCAAGACCAGGTTTTCGAGACTAGGTTTTCGACCAGGTTTCCACGTTTGGTTTCGGTCTACGAAGAAGTTATGGCAAAAACCAAAGACACAAAAGACACACCATTCTTCAACAAAATTTCCGTTTAATAGAGTTTCGAACCAGAATTGGTTTCTCGGCCACGACCACGCACGTCTAACGCGCCTTGTCTTGCGAAGGGCAATTTGTAGCAGAATTAATCGCTTTCGCCTCCACCTCTTTAGGTGCTGCAAAAGTAAGAGCTGCTGCAAACTCGATTCCTGGGTTTGCTGATCAAGAACAAGAAAATAAAACGCGAGGACTACAAGAGCCACAGCTTCTCTTTTAAACGCGAGCATTTATGCGTGGCTTTAGAATTTGCCGCCAATTCGATTAGATTGTGATTGATGACAGACTTACCTTAGTTATTTGAGCCCGTATAAACACTGTACAAATGTACCAGGGTTTAGTCAGTTAATGTTTACCTTGGTAAACGCTTGAGTGTAAACACAGCATTAAGGGTCAGTTTGAGCTTGAGCCACACCCACATTGGTCTCCCTTAGAGGTTTAATTTGAATTTCTGCCGAGCATCCCCGTCACTTTTACATGGGGGTCCACCCCGGGGGTTGAGCAGTTTTCGCGTTTTTCAGGCGAGCACGAAGAAAATATGATCAGCCTGAGGCACGCTCGACGGGGGCTACAGGCTATTCAAACAGTGCTGAATCTTAATGACACTCCCGTTCAATTTAAGCACAAAATTAAAGTATTAGAATAAGCACGTAACTGGTGGGATGAATTCAGTGTAGAAGTCGTGGGATGACGTGAATTGTGGAGCAAATCTTTCTCCTTTTGCTTTGTCAGAATAAAGTAAAATAAAATAAAAACAATAGTAGCTGACCTCTTGGAGATACTGCTCTGTTTCCTTTGGCGTCATAACACTCTGGTCGGCACGTACCACACGGGTTGATTCTGCAGCTGTCCCCTTCTCCACATTTTACAAGCTGACAGAAGTTCGGATTACAATTTGACTGCATGGGTTGATTTTTTGGACAAACTAAGTAAATAAATACAAGAAAATAAATAAATACGCATGTATTGAAATTAAGGTTTGACTCATATTCTTTATATCTCATACTCTTTTATATCTCAGGTCCATGACAAACGTTTATCTTTGGAAAGCTACGTACTAGTTCCAATTAGTATAAAAATAGTTTTTAAGGAAATAAGGAGACCTTCTTCTTGATCATAATGTAAGACAAACAAGGAAAGCATTAAAGATTACAGTAAACTTAAAGATTAGGAAATGTCAATCACATTGTCGCTAGTTTACACAGGCGATTTGAAATCGCGCAAAATATTGTAGCTCTTATCGCGCGAGAAAATCGCCCATGTAAAAGGAGTTAAAGGCAACTAAGCGCAGTCATGGCGCGCTTAAAAAACCGTTATTTCTACTAGAGCCTTTTAATTGATTCATGGAGTCAAAATTTATGCTAAAAATTCTAAGCAAGGCCAAGAAAGACATGACTAAATGTCGAGCTGGAGAAAATAGTTTTTTATAGTTTCTCTCTCTTAGTCATTGCTCGTTGGTACATGTTTCGAAAAGACCATTACCTGAAGTTGGGTTGAATTCAAACTCTTCGTACAGGTCTGGTTGTTGGATCCAGTGCAGTTGAGAAAAGTTATGGCGATGACGTCGTCTACGACGACAGTGGCTATGTCCAGGTTCGTGTCCAAAGTGACGATCATCAGCACCAATATTGTCATCATCGTTGTCACTAATACCACTGCCATCGTTGGAGCCATCGTCATCACCATCATCCATGATGTCACTATCGTCATCATCATCGTCATCATCATCATCGGCGTTAATGAAGTCATCAGTATCACTGAAATCTTGATTTTTGCCTTCAGCACTCGTGCTTTCGTTGCCAACATCACCATAAATGCAGATTGCGATCAATCTATTAATCCTTTGCATGATGGTTTCTCGTTCTCCTTCAGTTCTTGATTCTTCTGGAAATTTTGAGAAACGTGTCACATGGGTTGAATTCCGCTAAATTTATTAGGCTTAATTTGTCAAGTTTCCTCAAGTTTTTTTTTTCTTAATACCAAGATCCGTTCAAGTCCTGGTTCACTGCACCTAATAGTTTGTTGGCTTTGTTAAAAGCAAAATGTTTATTTTTATCACAAGTGACATTTATCGTATTGAGTGGTTCTACTTCGGTAATATTTGCAGCTTGCCAAGAATAAGCCGTTCATTGCAATTTACCAAAAAATATTCATTTCTCTTGGAATAAATAGAATAAAGAAGCGTAATTGGCATCAACAAAATGAGCTAGACTAGAAAACCGTGACACAGCCTCTTACTGTTACTGTTACTTTAAGGCAGGGGCGTATAGCTAGCCCATAGACCTGTAGGACGGTGTCTACAAATTTTCGGTTTGATCCGCCTCTACCGCTTGCTCCTGACCGCATGTAATAAATTATACGTTGTTGGGGTGAGCTAAAAAACTTAAGAGCTCAGAGTGTTGGCAAGGTCAGTGTATACTAGTCATGCGTGCAATTTTCAGGATATGAAAGTCGGCCAGGCCTACGACTAGACGAAAAGCTGGCTACGCCTCTACTTTAAAGGGTGTTTATATTGTTTCATATTTGTATTGTTTGTTGCCTTAGCTATTTACGTAAATCAGCTTCATCCGGCTTGCATGGCAAGGGGTTACAGGATTATCTTACCTGAACAGTTCATCAACTTGCCCTTGGTTATTGTTTCTTCCATTACACGTCCTTCAGCGTTACTCTGCCAAGATAATCCAACTACTGACCACTTCTGGTGACATCTGAAAATGTTATCCAGTCCACAGCGTGGAACGAACGAGGTGACGTTTTTCCATCTAGAAACTGTCAACCGCGCTGATTCTCTCTCCAGCAGACATCTTGGACACGCTGGGCCTTTAGGTTCAAGACATAGTTGAACTTAATTATCTTAATTATCAAACCGAAAAACGTCTGTAATAGGGATATTCAGTTAGTTATAGGGACCTTACAATATTACAAAGGCGACGCCACAGTAAGCTTCACTGAAAAACTGACACAATGTCCTTATAGATTTTTTCGCAGTTAATCCAAGACCTTCCAACTCACCCAGTTTTTTAAAAGTTGGGAAATTAGTGAAGCTGTAGCTGAAGAGAGACGTCTGATTCCGAGCTCAAACAGATACAGCAAAATTTATCACCTTACCGTTCATGGTCTTAAGAGGACTTCAAATGTGGCCATTTCACTAATGAAGTCGCAGTTGTGCACTGACAGCAAAGAAATTGACAGAAAAGGGTCAGTGATTCACATTTGAGAGTTGTTGTTTTGTCCATTAAGCCTGTTTCTTTTTTGACGTTTTCCTTGCCGTTGCCGTCCTAGTTTCATAAGGTCCCTAATACCTAATAATGGAAGCCCTTTATTCCATTCCCTCTCTCGGTTAGTGATGGTTAGTGGCTGCCCTGAGTTCATTTTCCGTTTTTGCATTTACTTAGGCTATCATTTTTACCTTGGCATCTTGGTTTCAAATCTCCCTAGAAAGAAGGGGGAAGGGCTAAGAGGAGGCGAGAAACTCATCACACCGTTATAAACCCGACGCCCATGCCCTCGGTAGATTGTCACCCATTAAAGCAAGCATTCGATCTCGACGATATCAGGAAAAATTAGGCGACTGTAATCAGCAACCTAACCTTATTTACAAGTCTTGGGAGGTGTCAGCGGCTCGAATTTATCTGTAAAAGTTTCACTTAATGGCAAGGACGTGACACCAATGGTACATTCAATGTTTATTACGAATTCGCACAGGGGGAGGACAATGTTAACGATTTCGACTTTTTATTATTTACAAGACATAGCTTGGCCCGTATCAGGTTCTCTGGATGTAATAGACTGTGAGCTGTCAGGATATCTTCCCGTTGGAGGTACAGGTGCTGGGGACCCACCTGCACTCGGAGGAGATCTCGCATCATGATCTGAATGTGGTCCATGCTGTTGTTGGCCACCATGAGCTCCTAAAACATTTGTTTTTGTGAAACATTAGAATGATACCAGTTAAGCTGGAGTTCTGTTATGAGAGTAGTAGCCTCAAGCATGCAGATGGCATACAGTGTGTGCGAAGTTTTCTATAAAGGACCAATGGCCAGTGTAAAAATTGTTAAAAGTGATGTGTTTTTATATAGAGAAAATACGAAACGTAATACAATGATGTGCAAATACAAATTACTTAAACGTTAGTTAAGTTGGTAGTACTCGTCTTCGTCAAGGTAGAGATGGTCCCAAAGGAAAGATTCACGGAATTTCACTTTACCCCATTGAGTGTCACATCAATGTCTGTATGCAGACTAGGCTTCCGTTACGTTGAATTTGCTATCGGCTGTTTATGCTCAGCGAACTGATGTAACATGGTCGTAGGTTACGTACGCGGGGACGGGGGTGGGGGTTACTTGGGTTAATGTTTGCTGGGTATGTGCCGCTGGCCTCTCAGAGCCGCTACCCCATTATAGTCTCTGTTTTGGCCAATTACAGACCCCATCTTAGTCAATTTTTGGAAAATGTAATTTTCGCGATCCCAACTTAGTCACTTTGTATTTATTACCATTTACCATTTACCTTATCAATGTGGTTTCAAGCGGCGGAATGTAATACGGTCATTGCGAGCTTATTGTTAAATTTAATAAACAAAAACTTTCTGATATTTTTTAACCGAGAATTTTCCCATTTTTGAATCCCTACTTACCCCCAAAATCGGAAAATTTGCGACCCATTCTAGAACTGAACTCTCTTGAAAATGGAACCTCATTATAGTCACTCCAGTCGTGAAAATGCGACCCCATCAGCGAAACATGCCCATTAGCCTCTTGTAAGAGAGTACCTCTCCCCCAGGAGGGGGGGGGGGGGGGGGGGCGGTTACGTACTGGCATGGTCGCCGGTTAAGTATATATCAGTGCTCTACAATTACACAAACTATTCTATATACGAGAAATTTGGATGAAGTGAATAGCTTGTGATTTCGAAAATATTATCAAATTTGAACTTTTGGGTGAATAAAGTTTTCACTGGTGCCAAATGACTCTGTATCCAATGAAGTTCAAGAATAACACGTGGGAGCTAAATTCCGGTGGGGAGCTGACTGGAATGGTTTAATCTATCTGCGCGTAGAGCTAAGTCTCCACACACAAGGGTGTTTAGGGAAGGAAATACGAACGTCTGCGTGGGATACTACGTGTAGAGAGGAGAGCTGTTACAACGACAGGCTCGAGGCAACGCAAGACAGAATGAGCTAAGCTCTTAGATCATTCTCTCTTGCGACAACGCCATTCATGGGTTGAGTTTGATCATGATATCGGGGAAACTTCGTTTTCCCCCTCTCCTGAGGAAACAAGAACACTTTACAAATTCCAGTTTGATGTAGAATTAAAAAGTACAAACACTTGTGAAACAAGTGTGGACTATAGGTGTTTCGAGGATAAAGAAATTACATTTACGCACTTTTCTTTTCTCGCCATTGCTAAGCTAACAGTTCTAACTGAGGTTCTTAGCATCACTGAATTTTCAACAAGATCGTCCTTAACATTATAAAAAACATTTAATAAAATCACTTCGTCGAGGTAGAAAGAAAGATGCTACTACAATGGTCTTTTATCTCCCAAAATTGAAATTTTGTTTCATAATTAAAATCTGATTTTAATACTTTCTCACACAGTTAGAGGGTTCTCTTAATAGGTCACCTGCATGACTGCCTAACCAAGCTTGTGTGTGAGATACTAAGCTTCAGTGCTTTTAAAAACACAGCTGAGTACGTGTAGTATTCCACTTTAACCTAAGGTGTTACGGCGGCAAGCTTGTCTTCTTTAGTTCGGTAGTAAAACTTAGGGATAGAGACTGAGCCAGAACGCCGGCTCTAGCTATTTACTCTAGTTTCATGATAACAAGTTTTTTAAAGATTGTTTAAAGATATGACTCGACTACCTGTTATGTTTACCTCTATCGCCACTTAAACAGCCATGAGCAAAACAACGCGTGAATAGTTGACTACATCAACTATTTCAGTCTGCAACCAATGAAAACTCCAGATGCGGAAACCATCAAATATGATTTCATCTCGTGTTTACAATTGACAAATGTTGCGTAAAACAAACTGTGAGTAATAATGGGTCATCTTAAAACTTCTACCAAGCGATAAGCTAGCTTCTACAGAGAGGGTCACCTATCTTATGAGAGCTTAGGTAAGTTATTAAACTGAAACGCATTTTTCTTTTAAGTACGCCCTTACATATTCCTGATGCCATTTACCTTTTGTTTTCAATCAACAGCAAGATGGTGCTAGCACGTTAGCTAGATAACGCTCTAGCCGAATTTCAGGAGTGAAGCCAGAAGTCAAGTATGGGCTAAAAGCGTTACAACGCCAGAGCACATTAGAACCGGCAAAACCAGTGAAAGGTATCAGTAATGGAAGTTTTACCGAAAATGAAAAAGTATATGTTAAATGGCTTTTCAGGTCTTTTCAAACAAGGTTTATCGCGATATTTTGAATTAAAAAATATCGATTTCAGTTTTTTGTTTCCTTTATAAAACAGAATGATTGCCAGACATCGCACCCGAGAGACAAGGAGCTGAACTGTAATGTACAGCCTACTCGTCAACTACTGAACACTGGTTTTCAACCGCTTGTTGTTAAACAACAAGACGAGTTACAGTGCGAATTCAAAAGGCCATGATACTCTGTAAGCAGTCAATTAAGCGTGAATACCACTCACAGGCGGTTAACCAGTTTGTCTAGCGGACATCTTTTTGAATGCAATCGTGGAGACCAGGATCGTGTGAGTACTAGGTCAAAGCCAGCAAACTTTAAACAAATATTTTTTAACCCACATCGATCTGTGTTCATACCTGGCTTCATAGATAAACGACAAAATACACAGCGCTATATTATAAATGGGTTCCAGTTCGGTTCAAGTACGCACTAGCAAACAATAAAGAAAAACAAGAAAATAGTCCACTTGAATGAACTGTTGGTGCTCAGTAAAACGCAAATACACTTAGTACATTTCATGGCAGCTTATAAATGTCGTATTGCATTGTTGGAACTGATGCATCTTATCTTCATCAAAGTGCTCATTTCTACTAGTAAAAAATGATCCAAGTCAGCACGAGTTAAATGTCAGAGTTAGCAATATAAAATGACAGGCTTTGAGGGAAAATTCGATCTTCATTGTCACTCAGTAGGACCCGCCCTGTTTGGGATTTCTCCACGTCTTTAGCTTGCTATAACAGGTGCTTCATGAACCAAGCGTGGCGAACGCGGCATTTGAGCTTCATTTATTTAACCTAAATTCATTATCAAACGTAGTTGATAACCAAATATAGTTTGAAAAGTTTGAGATTTTATATCACTGCTTGTTATTACAGAACAGCAACGCTTACTTTTAAGAAACAACGCTACACAGCGGCGAAAACGAGTGAGATGGCTGTTGAACCAGCTCAGTGGCACCATGGGGGACGACAGTGAGCGGAAAGAGATGATCATGATACAGTTACCTGGATAGTAGCAATTTTGGTTGAATAGACTCTTTTCTTAAATACTTCAAGTATAATTTTAATAACTCGAACGTGACTTAAAATTTACTAGTTATTTTATTTAGCGAGTCAGTTGTAATTCACTGATGTTGACGCATACCTTTATCACGGTCTTCATAACTGAACTGATTATTTTTAACTACTAAGAAACTAACTCGGTAAGTTGAACACAAAGGCTTCAAGCATCTAAAGCGACAAATGACTTGTTAACTCATGCTTGCCCAACATGCTTAATCAACATCTATATAGAGCTTACACTTACTGTCAATTGCCTCCATATAAATCGCTTGTTGACACTTCATTGATCGTAAGCTGTTAACCTGATCATTATCAATTAAATCATTGCCAACGTCCATGTATACTTCATTCATTTCTAAAGTGGCCTTGTAGTGTAAATTATCTATTAGATCTTCTCCACACAAGTGAACCAAGATGGGGTGTTAATTAAGCAGTATCTGAGAGCAGCTAACATTAAAAACTTAGCTAAACTTTAGGCCAGTTAACGGTTAATGGTAAAAATTTCATCGTAAAAGTAAATCCAACTAATATGAAAAGATAATCGACATGTTCAGCAATTAAGTATACCATCAATCCAAAACGTCAGACTCGCGAACAAGAACCTTGTAGGTTCTGTGCGTCAATGGCAGTTTTTCGTAAGCGGCCTTATTCTTTTGTCTCATTTTAAGTTCTTGTAACCAAAACGTACCCAAAACCCACTCTAATACTTAACGCTAACTTCCATGTAACAGTCATGAAGAAAGGTTGATAACATCCCAGCTAGGCCCTCATATAACCCAGATGCGAATGCTGTTCTAAGTTGAGTTTTGTTCGACTCCACATAAGCCATTTGCTGTTAACTCTGTTCATAAAATTTCCGGCGTCTGTACTAACAGTTCATTTTCTTTCATCTTCACTGTATTCCCTTCCATTGCAATACAAAGTGTTAACGCCATTTTAACTTGCAGCGCCAGTGCCATCAGATTGCTAAATGCAAAATGACCTTAAGGCTGATCAGCGCCATTGTTAACTTATTCCTCATGGCTTATGTTATTTATGTGATGCTTATGCTGGTTATAATGCTTATTCTTATGCTATTACCTTTACCGATAACGAGGCTGGTGCCGATCACTGCATTAATATGATGCTGATGGTAATATTGATGCTAATACTGGTGTGGATATCAGTTGATGCTGATACTCAATTGAATGCCAATATTGATTAATTGAACCTGCCTGTGCTTATGCCTATAATTTACAACATAGGTTAATACTCATAAGTATAACAAGATTTACTCTTATAGTGCTCCTAATGTGATTCAAAACCGTAGTCAATAACTGATTATGAATGCTCTTTGCTTATCGATATTGTTGCTCTTCATGTTAGATTAACTTGATTGTGTCGACACTAAAGCAACAACAATGCCGAAGGCAGACTGACTTTGCGTTCTCTTACAAGTAATTTCTGCCGCAGTTACTCCAACTCGCTCAATCTGTCATATCTCTTAAAATTTCTTCAGACTTGAATATTATTTTTAGGGTCCGCGTTCTAGTTCAAAAAGAGAAAGGAGAATTATCGTCATGTGCTGATACCCTACGACGACATCGCAGTAGGATCGTAATCGTGTAGACTACGGACGGCAAAGAAACATTTTTAAAAACAATGTGATGCATGGGCAGAATTGTTGTTTTATTATGACGTGTCATTGTTTAATGATCTCCTTTCCTTCGTCGTAATTGTTGCTTAAGGTCCCACTGAATATGTTGAGGCAACCGCCGTATGCGGATAATTCTTGTCCATCCTGACGATAGTACTCTAAATCGTACAGAATAAACGAGGACTTAGGACTCACCATTATAACGAACAATTTATGACTGAATAGTGGCGCTGTTAATCGTGCGGGTGATATAAAAGCTATCTTTAATAATGCTAATTACTTATCAGATGTCAATGGCGATGTTCATAATTCTTATACTAACGACGATGCGAATTCCTGTGTTAATGCAGCGCTAATTTAATGTCTTAATGCTAATAAATATTTGTATTGCTGATGTTATAGCGATAAGTGAATAATGTCTAAAGCTAATGCTAATAGTGTTGCTCATGGTAAGACTCCGATATAATGCGCCCCTGCTCGCCCAGTGTTAATCTGACGACTAACGCATAACACAAGTGATGTTAATGTTTTTATTACACTGCTGCTTAAACTCTGCTGAGAAGACTAACACATCAGATACTAGTAATGCTGTTCAAGTGCTGATGCCGGCAAGATTCATGTCAGATACTAATATTGTTAATACATTGGTGCATGTAAGGCTGACACCTGAACACTAATATTGCTAATACATTGCTGCTGGTAGGAATAACACATGAGACACTCAGTGTACTGGTGTTGCCGGGAAGACTTGCATATAAGATACTAATATTGTTAATACATTGGCGCTGGTAGGACTAACGCAAGACATTTATACTGCGCGCTAATATGCTGGGCCGTCTAGCTGTTAATTATACAGGTGTTGGAACACTTGTGTATTAGATGCTAAAATTGTTAATTTACACTGGTGCTGGAAGGACTAACACCGATAAAATACTAATACTGCGCGCTAATACGCTGGGTCAAACTGGCGAGGTGTTTAGAAGACTTTTATAAAAGAAGCTAAATCTGTTAATTTAAACTGGGGTAGGACTAACACTGCGCGCTAATACGCTGGGTCTAACTTTTCACAGGTGTCGGGAAGAATTACATATGGCACTGATATTAGTAATACATTGCTACTGGTAGGACTAACACATGGGGTACTATAATACTGCTAATACGTTGGGTGCCCATTGTTAAATATACTGGTGTTGGGGAGCTCGGATTTACATATGACACTAATATTGTTAACAAGCAGTGGTAATACGACTAATATATCAGGCTCGGCTCATATTTGTAATACACTGCAGCTTTTAACCCTATTGTATTGTCACTACACTGTTACTAATAAGACTGATACTCTAGATTTGTAGAGACTAACGTATTAGACGCGTGCTGCTAAGACTTTTAATATTTGAAAGAAGGAGAATTCTAACACCAGAAATGTTGCAAACAATTCCGAGCTCCATATAATTGAGGCAATCAAACTCTCCAGGAACTCTTAATTGCTTTAGAGCTGGTAAGACTAACATATAAGACACTAATAATATTTGTAATACAAAGGTGCTGATTCGATTAAAATATATTGTAGAAAATCATACTCTTTATTGCTTTAGAGCTGCTAAGACTAACATATATAAACACCGTAATATTGTTATACACAAGTGCTGAGAAGGCTAAAATATACTGAAGAAAATCATACTCTTTAATGCTCCATAGCTAGTAATAACATATAAGACATTAATATTTTTGATATAATGGTGCTTGCCAGACTTACTGATGATGCTAACACGTCATGCAGACATTAAAGGTATTAATGCTCTGAAACTGACCCTATATCAGATTGTTTAGCAGAGCGCTTAATGAATTTAACTGAAGTGCTGGTAACATCACTAATACTGTTATAACTTTCTCCTCGTCTAACAGGGTTAATATTGACTATAGTACATAATCCTCGAATTAACGCCGCATTCGTCTGATTGAATACGGTGTTAATTCGAGAGCGGCGTTTGTTAATAATTTTTCTCCTTTCTGTGGTGTTTATTTGAGGGTAGCATTAAATACGGTATGGACTGTGTGATTTTGGCAACTCAAAATCTTTTTTTTCAACTAAAACAGAGCAGCTTTATGCGTAAGTTTAATGATTTCTTGATGCGACATTAAAGATTTTTCTCACCTCTCCGTGTTTGCCCTCTTTGGCGATGTTGACCTCCACCATGGCCTCTCCTCCCCGGCTCGTGGGTGAGAACGAAGTCGAGAATGCTGGTACAAATAAACTGAAAGAGTTTATAACACCAAGTCAGCAAACCATCAGTGTATTAAAAGTGACCTCTCTCTGGATAGCCCAATTAAATCGAAATAGTAACGAAAAAAGAAAAGAAAAGAAAGCCCAGTGGACGAAAGGGCGCACCGTTTATTTTCCCCTTTCATTAGCCTAAGGGGCCATTGTGGAGGAGAAAGAATTGTGACAATGAACTGATAGATTCGAAACTTAAAAATGACTACCAGATGTGAAATTCAAGTGTGAGGGTAGGAGGGCGACAACCACTTGTAGATTGGGATTGTTGTTTTTGATATGTTAAAATTGTAAGAAGGATAACGAATAAAGAACATTATTGTAAAAATCAACGTTTTCCTAGAGCCTTAATATCTGCACTCTTCGCACACTTATGCTCACAGATTTCTGTAATCAATAAATATTAACACAGCGACTAATTTGAATTCTTCCGTCACTGGAAGAAGGGGAGTGAGATGTGAAAAGAACTAAAGCTCAGTTACGATCCTCTTTTTTTGAAATCTCTGGATCCAGCCATGAAAACTATGAACTATGCACTAATTAAGGCTGAACAAAAGATACGAGTGTTTAGTTAGTGCTGTATAACTGAGTGCCTAATTTCACAGGCATTAGTATTCTGGATCTCCCCTGCTTGTACTTTGTTGACGTTCATTAAAGTAACGTTAACAGGTCTTAACAGATAGCTATATGTTGTTAAGGAGATATCGGTTCAACATAATGCTGTCAGATTAATTTGATGCTTACAATTATCAAAATGACCTTGCATTGAAGCATTTTCTTTCCTATAAAGGAAAAGTATATTATTAGTTATTCAACTCAGAATGGAATTAAGCCTCAGTGGCATTACCAGGAATGAAACTCACCTGAGTACAGTGTAGCTTGAATAAAATTGTCGGGCGGGCTAATTGTAGTCCTGAGTAGGGGTATCGGTGACAAGGACTGACATTTCAACAACCTAAACTCATCATCAGAGTCAGGAAGGCAGGTTGTGCATGGTCAGCCATCGACGATATTAAAGTACTGTTTAAAAAACGAGTAGAGGTGTATTATCAGGTTTAAAAACTCTCGCCTTCGCCTCGGGTTTTTAAACCTGACGATACACATGCAGCTGAATACACGACTGCGAGTTTTTTGAACGGCTTCAAAATCTCTGATATAGATCAACTCATTGTCAGTTGCACTAATATTTAGATTTGGGGTTAGTTTGGTCCAAAAAATTGGACGTAAAGTTTAGCCGTGTCTTTATCAGATATAAAAACACTCATCAAACATTAGTCTCTTCTGGTTTTTCATTGAGAATGATTAATGAGTTTTTGAACGTAAGTTCGCGTGAAGTGCCGTTAGCTTCACTCCCAGGAATCTGCGTATTTGAAGGCCGTCAAGAGAAAAAGAGGAAAGAGGTTCAGAATATATCTTTATTAAAAATCAGCCTTTCAAAGAAGTGCAGGCTTTTTGATCTCTGATCTTTCGTGTCTTAGAGTCTTCCACATTGCCGGGTCTACATTGGATCCATGCTTCAGCGATAAAAAAAAGCTTATTCGTTGGAAAAATAATTAGTCTCAGCGAAAAGATATGTAGATAAATGTTGCAGAAGTGTCACCAAGTGGGTTTACATGCACTAACAAGCTAAGAGTAGAAATGGAAATTAGTTTTGGAAGATAAAAGAACAAAAAACATCTGTGGTTATTATAAGTGCAAGGTTTTATTATACAAGCTTGTCAGTTAGGTCTTCCGGCACATTTGAAATGAATAAAGTTTTCCAAAAACAAGCAATAAAAATTAGAGGGCTGCATAAAAAGAGTAATGAAAGAAGCTCATGACATTTTAAACGTCCAGTTTATATATGTTTCCTCTCCATATGGGAAGATAAATATCACTATGGGTATATAAGGTACATCTCGCAGGTGGTTTTCGTTATTACTGCTTTTCATACACTTCAACCATCACCATGCATAAATTAGGTCGCTCGTTTATTGAACAATTGTAACTCTGTATCTTTATCAACACGTAGTTTTCAGCCCAAAGCATAAAACTATGAGCAAGCTCGTCACTTGAAGTTGTATACGGATGGTGCATGGACTTTGAAATGTGTCAGGGCGCTGAATATATCTTAACCCGTGTGAAAAGACGCTAGCGAAGTTCATACGAACATAGACTTTTTTTTAGTTATTTTGGTAGTTTATTACTTCAGTCAGCAATGTTTTCATTTCCCTACGTATTGCCGATAAGACTTCGTACAACTCGATCGAAGATGATCAACTGACCCAGAAGCGCGGCCAAAGCAGGCAAATTTGACAAATTAGAACCAGAGAAGGCGCAGCAAAAAATTAAGCTCTTAAAACCGGAATCAATCTTGAAGTACGGTTTTTTAGCATTTATGATGTGCACTCAGAGTTTTGCTTCCATAACTTTCGAGTTGCAAGTCAACTTTATTCCACGTCATTGAAAAAGAGTCAAGAGTACAAGAAGGGGGAAGTCTTTTGTAGAAATTTAGGAGGACTTTCGGTATTCAAATCGCATCTCACAAAACGTACGTGACAATTAAACTTACAGCTTCAATACAAAGATGATCACTGTTTCTGTGGAAAAATTAACTGTATGTGCCTTTCGTCTTCAATGTACGTCGACTCTTTGCAAAGATCTTCCTTCAGCAAATCAATATCTGCCGCGGTAAAGGTGTACTTCTGGCTACCGAAATATTCCAAAGGGTTATTGCAGTTCGGGCTTTGCAAACTTGGAAAGCAACCTAAATGCAATTACGTAAGTCACCTGAACGGGAAGGATACCTCTGATTGGTCGCCTCTGATATGCACTATCAGCGTGGTACGTGATTGGCTGGATTAATTAGCACCAGGTGCATTGGCGAATACTGTATTTGCTAAAAATTTTACCCAAACTTTTGAGAACAAATTTGAATACAGAAATGCACCGTTCGCGGAAAAAAGGTTGTCAGGGGTGGTTGTGCTTCAAATTTATATTACTTGACTTATCTCAAAGATGAACTGGTAATGTGGCGGCGAAATGAATCGATCATCATGTAACTGTTGCACCACGGAGAGAACAAAATACGTTCTTAACTTAGTCATTAACTAAAAATAGGTAAATAAATGAATAGATAAATAAATAAGATATAAATGAATAAATAATATTGTTATATTCGTAGACTTTCACTTAACTAAACATAGATTGCCATTGGTTGATTCTTGGTCACGTGGCCTTGACTGAAATCAAATGTATTCCGATCGTGATACGCTACATTTCAGCACGTGATCAACATCAGGACTCTCGGGAAAACAAAACTAACTGTTTTCCTCGGGATCTGACATTAAGTGTATAATGTAATGTTTCTTCCTCTTCCACTTCCGTCAGAATTCCGGGTCGAACTGCAATTTGAAAATGTTGGTTGAGGAAAGGGAAAACAGGAGCAGCCAAAGAAAAATCTCTTAGAGCAAGGAACTTGGAAAACCAACAATTTCGGTTTATCCACGTAGGCACAACACATCTTGCGAATGATATTGACATGAAATTGTTGATCATCATATGTTAATGTGTCTCTAACAAGAAAACTCATGATATTTTTCCGGTCCGCTCTAAATAAATAAAAAGAGGATGTGAATGAATGTTTCGGAGTCAATTTTAAATAGTTAAAGTTTGAGTAAGGCTTTTCTTTACAGCCTGGGTTGTGTGGGTAACAATGAAGAAAACAGGATGTGAAAAAGGACACAATTCCCTCGCGTTGACAGTCGAACTGAGAACATCTTATTGACTTGTGTTACTAACAAATTTAGGATAGCCACGATTCTTTTGGCGGAGCAGGGAAAGTTATGGGAGGAAGCTAAACTGAACAAAAGTGGTAAACAAGATAACTATAGAAAGGACCGCTAGAAACCGTTAAGACTTCATCCAGAATAATCATGCAAACAGGAATGCAGTATAGAAGACAAGATACAAAAATAGCCGGGAACAGTCGTGTACTTAAAAATATTTTTATGAAATCGTAGCAAACCAAAAACAGGCATTCCAACATTACATTAAACATTTCGAGCAGTCCACAAGTGCAGCGGCATATTCTTCAAGCAGTGACCTCATGACAAATGTTTTAGTCAAAGCAATCATTTTACCATGCTACACTGGGAAACTGCTGGATATTGCAATATGTACTGTTCCAACTTATGAATCGATATTAGAGAGATTTAGAGTGACGTTTACGGTAAACGGAAAATGTCAGATTCAAGTTAAAGAAAGCGTGCAGCTAAAAAACAGTCCAAACAATAGTTATCGACAAAAATAACGTGAAACTACTAATTTTGGGGTAGAAGTAATGAACAGTAAAGCACAAGTTAAGGGAAACCTTGGTCACGTGGTACAAATTCACGTTCGCCGTTTGCCATGAACGTAACTTTAAGTCTCTCTTCTACTGCGGGCAAATCGCCGTTGGACGAATCGGCTGGTTACACATACGTACACAGGAGTTACTTTCTCAAGAAACTGTGGTGTTGTATCGATGGGGCAGTGAAAGAAAAAAAATGGTTTTATCAACTGAGTTGATCAAGTCAAATTACAACCCTAAAGAGATTGAAAAACTGAGGTTTTGATTACCCGTCTTGCCAAGGCCGTCATCAGCTTTTTTCAGTTGGCAATGTATGGCATCTAGTGTAAACAATGGAAATAGGGTTTAACTAAGAAAAAATTGAATTACAATACTTTCGTTAAATTCTTCTCTCAACATCATTACGAGTTTGCTTTTGCTCTATTTAGGTCCTTGACACAACTCAAGAGTTCTTCAACTGAAGGTTTGTCAGTTGGAGTTTTACTGCGATGAATTAATGCCAATCTTCCCTGCTCATCCAAAATAAAATCTCCTCCAATCTGATTAGGATCATCCTCCTCAAACATCCTCCTCCCAGCTCGTTTCAGCTCCGCATAGAAAACAAGTTTAGATATACTCCAAGCATTTGTCAATGATCGCCTTAGACCAAGGGCGCTGTAAAGATGTCGTTCTGGATCAACAAACATTCTCAGTTTGCAGTTTGTGTCCTTCAGCCACCTCCTAGCTCCAGCCTGAAAATAAAATAAAATGATAGCGGAGCTCTCGCGAGCCAAGCGCGCGCAGCGGAGCACCATGGGTAAGAAAAATTTGGTAATCTTTGCATCCGAGAAATTTTGGTTCTGAGAAAATCGTCCATATGGAGTACGTCCGTACGTGCGTCCACCTCTTCATGTAAGCCGGGGTGAAATTTAAGCGGGTTTAAGCGGTACATCGCATAGCCACCAGGACTTTTAGAGATAAAACACAACAACAACAAAGCCGATTCTTTCTTTCGACTTAATTTTAATGTCTACATTGGCCTGGATAATAGAGAAAGAGCAACCAATTTCGTTTGAAGAATAACATGAAAATTTTATACCGGGGGTGAGAAAATGAGAAATGCTAGAGGCCACAAAGGTAAAAATGAGCTGCACTGAAAAAAAAGTGAACAGGCCCACATACAAAATTTCCTACACAAAACGTGTCAACTCGGAAGTTTCTGGAAGTTTCACGTTGTCGCTGTGCAAAACAACGGCGACGAAATGTACAAAAAAGGTGTGCTGCACGTACAAAGATGTTTTTTGCTAATTAGACCTACTGCTTTTTTGGCTGTTTTTGTTGCCGTTGCCGCTTAGCATTACACGATTTAATATTTTGTTTCAGTAAACTAAAGATATTTACGAGAGCTTCGCTTTTAGCTCTGGCTAAATCTATATATTAATGTTGAAAAGGGGCGGATCCAGGATTTTTCGTAGGCGGGGTACACCACTAAAGAATGGCGTAACTGACTGGTGACGTAAACAAATTCTAGTACAGAATACCAGTTGCACTAGAAAGCCGCAGGTCATCTCGGGGGGAGTGGAGGGACACCCCCTGCACCCTCCACCTAGATCCGCCCCTGTTCAACCTGCTGTCTATGGACACCCTCAGGACAATATACCTGGGCTAATTTGATGCTTACCACGTTTCCAAAGCTGACGACAACAACTTGTCCGTTATGGGCCTCAAATTCTGCCTTGCATGCTTCCACTTGGGCCACATGGTCACGTCATGGCAGTCATGCAAAATGACGCAGAAGTACCAAGACAGTGGATGCTGAGGTTAGCAAGTCTTGAATGGAGAATTGCCTTGAAGAGAAAATCACTTATTATTCATTTCTAATTTTTCATAACCACCTAACACCAACCAAATTTCGAAGATTTTCCATATTAGTATAAAGTTGATGACTGATGGCAATCATCAACTTAATGATAGAAAAAATTGCATGATTGACATCACAGAGAGCTCAAGAAAACTGTGAAAGGTTTTTATAATACACAACCCAATTTACTGGAATAAGCCTGCCTGTGGTAAAGCACTGCCCTCAAATAATGGCCACATTTGGGACAAAAGAGTTAAGAAGGACTGTAGCCTCGATGCAGCACTTATCGGAGAAATTCAAACTGAAAACCACTGTGATTAATTAAGTCTAACGCAGCATTAGGAAATAATATATTCTGATTGGAAGTGATGTTCTTCAGTTGAAAGTGATTAAATTTTAACACCACTTGCCCTTAAAGTTCTTGCAAAATTCTTGCAAAAAAAAAAACTGCTTCTGGGAATCTGGAGCTCCCCCGAGAAGAGATTTTAGGGACTTTTAAGTAAATCAATACAGCGATCTCTACTACGGCAGTCGTGGATGCGTAGCCCTGGGGAGGGTACATCAGTCTGTAGCCTGCCAAATTTCAACTTAAAGCAACTGGCACCAAAAACAGAGACTACGGGGTTTCTCAATCATTTGCTTTCACCGTTAGTAAAACACAGGGAAGACATAACTACTGGAAAACCAGAAGAATCAAATGCTTTCTTGATAAAGTGAAAAACAATCTATGAAACGTTTTGAAACCGGTGATTGTGGAAAAAGGAGAAAAGTTACCTTTTATACTCATGCACTATATAGCGAGTACGCCACAATTAGACAGATCTTCACGTTGTAGGATTTGGCGCTATGGCGAACGGTCATTTCTAAGCAGGCGCAGTGTGTCATTTTTGGGCACTTTTACTTCCAGCCACTGTAGTAGAGGTTGCCATAGCGATTTGCTTTAAGTTCCTATTTTCCAACAGGTCTAAGATGCTTTTTAGGCCATCTTATATTACGCAATGGTGCGACTTTGCACAATTCACCTCAAATTGCATCTAATTGTACAATTTGAGGAAAATCTCATAATTCATAAAAAAAATGCTAAATTCAAGTAAAGCCAACAATAAATTCTAACTTTAATCAAATATTTTTCCAATCTTTATGTTACTTAAGGCGATTTAGCACTAAAAAAAGCCTTGCAAGACATCTGAAACCTTCGATCGCAGTATCTGGCCAGCCATTTTGATTTCAGAGACATGCAGTGTGGTCAGCAGTGTAACGGCATCATGTAATGTTAAACAGGTGTCCTTTTTCTTTTTTTCTATCCGGAAAAACAAATTTTGTTTTCTTTTCCGGGTAAGATAATTGGACAAATTTAACTGATTTGTTTTAAAATAGATGTTTTATTATTATTTAACATTCAAATTGCCTGTTAAACAACATTAAAGTGATTTTTCTCCTTTGAAACCTGGTAAAACAATGTTAATTAGCCCTGAAAAAACTGCATAATTTATTGCATAATAGTGCTATCTTATTGCACAATTTCTGACTTTTTATCGCAACCTATCAGATGGGCTGGCTTGGGCAAGGCTACCCACAGATGTCGTTAACAACTCTTTAGAAATTCTTTGAACTTCAACATTTACTACCAATGAATGATTAACTTTTAGGGTCTACATTGTGGAAATCAGATTGGCAATAAAACAGTTTCAACACTTTGCACAAGTTTGACCCCTCCTAGATCTGCCCCTAGGGAAAGCCCACAGGCTTCATGCATGCCACCATATCTCCTACTACACTAACCTTTCTGTAGAAACATCAGTTAACTTAAGTTCACACGGTCCATATGAGCCAAGCTCCTTATCATTCACTGAACCACACAAAGACTCAAACGTATGTTCTACTTCTTTCAAGAAAGAGTCCCAGTCTTGCTCCGCTTGAAACAGCTCCTCTTCTGCATCTCGGACACTTTTGAAACAATACATTTTTTTAACTGCCCGGTCCATATCATTTCTTGTCATGACATTCAATGATTGGAATGTAGAGAAGTAGTGACCTATCATTGGGCCCAATTTGCGTACTTTTTCTTCCATGAAATCTTCAACAGAGTTTCTTACGTGTTCTTTAGCTTCAAGCAAGTTGTTTGACAACACTTTCTGTAGTCTTTCCAGTTCATGCAGTAAGATTTCTTTGGGTGCCTGGTAGATATGAGTGTGCATAAACATAAACTTGGTAAAACAAAATGCAAAAAAATCACGCACTCTCAATAACCACACGAGAAGAGGTTTGGGCCAACAATTCATTGAGTCAGAATCGACCGCTATACACTGACTAACGCGAAAGGTCGTGACTGAATCAATAGACTCGCCAAACGAAAAAAAAAGGCCCAAACCGAAGAGACGTGAATGAGAGAAAAAAGAGATATTAATTATAGAGCGACAAAGATAATATATTTGGGTATATAGATATAGCTATAGAAAAAAGACATGCTAGTGAGAACTTCGAGATAAAAGAAAAATCTGGGCGGCCATGGAATTTACTGCTTGTCTCTTTTGAGCTGAGGACATTCTGAGATAAACTAGATAGGCGTCACTTTGCCAATCACCTTGCCGCTAAATAAGTTCCGCCGGAACATTACACTGAAAGGCGAAACTCGCGCCGCCACGACGAAAACTATGGGGAGAGTAATGGGCCGGAACTAAGCCGATCGCTTGAATGACCCGCGAAAGAAACTGGCAAAAATGGCGATACGTGATGGGCAATAAACTGTGAGACGTGGGAGAAAAAACCCGAGAAAAGCGGCGCATGCAACGGCCCTGGATTAAGGCGTAAATGACGCCTTAAAGCCATGACTGGACAAAGCTGGGAACCTGAAACGCACGGCAAGGGAATTGACAAAGAACGCTGTTGATACTGAATAGTCTTAGACGCTTTAATATGTACCGATGCTCCCTGAGAGGAAAACTCTAAATCAGCCCGCAAAGGAACTTTAGTTGAGATGCGATCTGCTACGTCAGGGACTAAATTAGATTTCCGTAACAAGGTAAAAAAGGCGACGAGAAACAAAGCCCACATGGCTGCATGTAAAGGTAGTACACCTGCAGCAAAAGTTCAGGAGTAATAGAATGTTTGCGGTTCGGGGATACTCCGAGATAGCGCTTAACACCTCTTAAAACTAACTGAAAACGATAATGTGTGTCCCAGACCTTTCCGAAACCTAACAGCTGATTTACATGTTTAAGACTGCCGATATGATTGATGATAGTGGCGTACGTTCGACCAGAAAGGGTGAGATAAGCAACGTAACGAATAAGCAAATCGATCTGAACAGGGAACGGAGAGGCACGGACGGAATGACAGAACCTAGTGTAAACGTTAACGTTCTTATGAGTCGATGCGGCAAAAACCAAATGAACTAAACGCTGAGCAAAGGCATCTAATGAAGAAACGTTGGTAGAGTTCCCTGAGAAAAGAAACGATAAATGTCTGAATAATTGAAATCAGGAAACAAACAAAAAAAAACTATAACAAAAGCAAAAAAATATCAGACAACGTCAAAATAACAGAAGTCCCGGGGTATCTCTTCGAAAACGTAACTGATCCCGAGAGCTGTGGTCGCCTGGGCGAACTGAGTGTGAGAGGAGTTGTTATCCCAACGACTCAAGGCATCGGCTAATGTGTTATGCTCGCCGGGAATATGCCGGACGCGGAGGGCAACATCATGAAGCCCTGAAGTGAACCACAACTGGCGCAAACAGCGCTGCATGAAAGGATCCTTGGTGGAGCCCGAATTGATCACAGTAACCGCCGCCTCGTTGTCGCAGGAGACGAGAAATCGCTGATGTCGCAATGCTGTGGCCCAGAGCTTAACCGAGACAATAACAGTGAAGAGTTCCAGAGCAGAGATGTGAGACGCGGCGTGGTGGACAAAATCCGGGAAAGGGAATGTAAGGCATTTGTCGAGGCACGTGGTTCCGCCGCGAGTCAGACAAGCATCCGTGGTGAAACGAAAATTAGCAAAGGACCAGTCGGCTGGCTTGAAGCTTGATAACCGAAACACCATTGTAAAGGCGAAGAAAAGTTTGCCACCAAGCCAAGTCGTGACGCATTTCCAACGTGACTAGTTGAGATTTCATGAGATTTAGCGTTGGAAGGGAAACTACGCAAAGCGTTCAAGAGGCGAGATAGAAAAATCCGACTAGCGCGGACGCAAGCAGACACGAAAGAAAGTTTACCGAGCAAAGACTGCAGTTCTTTGACGGTAAAGCGCTCGCGTGACAACCACAAATGTAACTCATCGGATAATTCACGAAGCCGCGACTCTGGAACACGTAATGTAAAATCCTTGGAATTGACGAGGTTACCCAAGGACACCATCACAAAGGCCGGCGGTGAATCTTTTTCAGGCGAAGAGGCTAAGCCTAGGGTATCGAAAATAAATTGCAGCGTAGCAAAGGCATTGTCAGCCAGCGACGGACATTCAGCGCCGTAAAAATCGTCTAGGTAAACACCCGGGGGGGCACTTGGGTATTTTTTGGGTGGGTATGTGCCGCCCTGGACTCCAAATTGACACCCCGTTCTAAAAAAAATTCCCTTAAAATTGATACCCCGTTCTAGAAATGGACCAATTTTTTATATCCCGTTCTAGAATTCGCCCTAAAACTGATACCCCGTTCTAGAAATGGGCCAATTTTTTATACTCCATTCTGGGGTGCAACAAGAGTATAACAGTTTGTTTGATAACGCATTGAACCGTATTTTTAAAAGCAATCTGTTCTTGAATAATTTCAAGTGGCTGCTTACAAAACTGGAGCTTTCGTGCGTTCGAAATATTATACCCCGTTCTAGGAAACGCCTCTGAAATGGATAACCCGTTCTAAATCAGGAGCTTCAAAATCACGACCCCGTTGGGCGTAGCCTGTTCCAGGCGTTCAGATAGTAGAGCGCGAGAGAAAAATTCACGAAGAAAAAAAAAAGAAGGGAGACTAGCCCCCCCCGTCCCCCCCCCGTTTTCCCGGTGTACAACTTAACTCGCTCCCCCGTTACTGCCGCGCTCTACTATCTGAACGCCTGGAACAGGCTACGTCGGGCGGCACATACCGTATAGGTAACGTATGGGAGTACCCCCACCGGGGGTAAACATCGGCGGAAAAGCCGGCTTGCGTGAAAATATATATGACGGCTTTAGTTGTTCCTTGACAGATCATGGCCGAGGTCCGTAAACCAAAAGGACACCGCGAGTCAATTAACAATTCATGCGTCAGCGTGCGTATGCCGAGATATTGAGCACGCGGTTAGTTTGGAGAGCACGAAAGAGGCGTAAGAGTAGCTCGAGGCGCAGCCGAGAGCAACTCTGGCCTTTTGAGTGCTCGCCAAACTTCCCGCGTGCTCAATATCTCGACATACGCACTGCTGAAGCATGAACTAATTGTTTTCTAACATGAAAGCGATCAATGCAGCAGTTAACTTAAAATTTTATTATTGTAGGGCGCGCTCAAAGCAGTACGCGTCAATGTTTACGTGCCTATATTTTCTTATGTTTTTATCCTGAAACTGAGAGAAAGTGTACTCTAAAATGAATGTAAAATCCGTATTTAGGTGCCGGAAAACTATTAATTTACCGAAAAATTGTTATTGAGAGAAAACAACTTTGAAACTGAATGATCTCACGCCATAGCCCGTACAGCTCGCGGAGATGACAACAACAACTGAACAACACTCACCTGTTTTCCTTACTATCGGTTAACAAATTCAAACGTTTCCTCTTAAATTTCCATATAAAACACATGGTAAACGCTTCATTGTGTATTGCTGAGTTATGGATGCACTCAGGAGACTCGGGATTGCTAAGCTCACAACAACTCGAGGAGTTACGAATAGTTTATTAACGTCATCAGCGTGCTCAATAGGAATATGAAGCACGCTTTGATTTCGCGAATTATCTAGCTATGTTATAAAATAAATATGATTGTCAAATGTGAAGCCCAACAGATAATGGTCCTTAGGGTCGATCGAAAACTGGCGATAAGCGCGTTGAAGGTCTATTTTGTAAACGCAACAACCCTGGCCTTTAGCCAAAATGAGTTCGCACAAACGGTCGATGCCCGGTAGTCGGAGTTTGAATGGAGAATCCTGGTAGGAGTTCGATGGAATGCCACTATTGACAGAAAATGTTGGTGGAAAACTCCAGTCCAAGACCACTCGACGTTTGGAAGAACCACGTTTAGGAACCGTTTGAAGTGGAGAACAAACTAGCGGCTTACGTAGCGGGTTTGTCGAGAAAGGACCGGCGATCGCTCCGAAAGACAATTCGGTCTGAATGTAGTGCTGTACGTGATCAGGAAAAGCCAAGGCTAGGGTCTTATTTTCATGGCCACTTTCTTTTCTTATTTAAGATACCACTTTGAGGAACTTAGAAAGAAAGTTGTAACTTTTTATCAAGATTTAGTATCATTAAAATGTTAATTACTTGTCTGCCCTTTGGAAAGCACTGAAAGCAGTTTTGTTCTTATTGCTTTGGCTGCTGAACAACAAAATAAACCTTTGGATTTCAGAGGGAGGACATTTTCCTTAAAATAAAATGTATGGGCAATTTGCTAGGACAAATCATGGGGCCCTAATGATGAGGTGACTGTGTGCACGTGGTAAAGAAAGAGGCACACATGTTTTGACTTTACTCTTGGTTTTGCAACTAAGTGACAAGTAGGAAAACTGAAGATCACTCCCCACCTTTTCAGCCTCTTTGCTGGTTTCAGCTGTACCTTGACCCTCTTCATCTCCTGCTAACTTTACTCGCTTCACGTCTGGCTCCGCTACTTCTGACATGACTGAACTTCCATAGAAAACCCGAAAGACCAATATGTTTTGTAGTTGCACGGTTTGTTACTTCAGATACATCGTAAGATACATCGTGACTGAGAGCACCGTGGCAGAGAAAAACCGGGCACCAATATTGCGCCTATTGTGGTCAGCGATTTCTTAAAAAAAAAAAAAAATGGCGGACGCACTCTAGCATTATTCGTCTATTCGTCCTTTCGTGAATTGCGCCCCGATGGCGTTTGTTTGCACATAAACACAACAACCGTCTTCTTTATGCTATGATGGGATTGATGTTTTCTGCGCAGATGATTATGGTGTACGAGCATCGAGAGAGGGTCCTATGTGAGTACTCACTAGCTCTCAGCCTTGAGTAAAAGAATGTTCCCATACCATACCCATATAAAAGAGAAGGGGATGCTTTAGATAACAAAACAGGTTTAATACAGGTTTGCTTTGTTCATTACTGGCAAAACCCACTGAGCTCCAGCACCTACTACTGAGTGTAAGATTGTGAGCTATGGCAGGATTCATATGGTTCCTGGAAAATCCTGGATTGTCCTAAAACTCCTATTGTACTATTTTCCAGGACTGCAAATTCCTGGAAAGTGTATAAGCAGTAGCAAGTTTGTTGTCAAGCAACTTAAATTGTGTTCTTGCATTTCATCTTGTGAGTGAAAGATCTAAAGGTTGATAACATTTCAATAAAATTCACCAGAATATCTTCCTCACATAATCACAGGGTTCCCATTAGCGCACACGTCTGCGTATTTTACACACAAAAATAAAAAAGGATGGATGCTTCTTTGAGCCCAAGAGCCCCAAGGATTGACAAGGACTAGTTACTATCCATACATCAGCCTTAGATCGCCATCAATTGGGAAATGAACATCTCACAGCTGTGCAAATCAATAAAGAAGATCTCACAAAAAGTTCATGTGACATGTGTAAGAAAAATAAAGTGCGACTTTGAAAGCTTAAGAAAGAGTGGCTCTGTTTATGTAAAGAAATTAACAATATTGTAGACTGCAAATTCCCCCCTCCCACTGTTGTAATCACATACACACAAAGAAGGCCTTGGGACCCTTTAAAAGTAAAAAGGACCTTTAATTTCCTGGGACTGGGGGTCCTAAAGACCCCTAACTGTAAAAAGAGTGTGAGCACTGAATCAAGCTCCACATTCAATTGTAAATGTCTTCAGTGTGGCATGACTGGTGTTCATAAGACAGAAATATAAATTAGATATTTTCAGAGTTGATTAACTTATTTAAAATGTCACTGCAAATACACAACATTAAATTTCCTCAAGTTTATTTGTGAACATTTTGATGCGCGAACAAACGATCACCTTTTTTGCAAAAGCGCATTTTTGTTTTGTTTTTTTTTTTCAAAATCATGCTTGAAAGTTGGGGGTGCGGCTTATACACGAGTGCGGCTTATACACGAGTTTTTACGGTATTTATAAGGTATTGGTCAGCAGTCAGAATGGCGTGAAGTCAAGCCTGTCTTCGCTCCCAGCTTTTTTTCATTTTTCTAGAGCTTACTTTATCCTATGTGAGTGAAAATACATTGGGAAGTCTACGGAGTGGTCTTTTCCATTCCCGGTCAAATTCTGGCGGCGTCACAGATGGAATTCCACCACAAAAGTAGTATGCATGCCTTTGTAAGCATGTCCGCCACCTTGTATCCTCTCCTGGTGGCAAAGGATATTTTGCTTCAAGAGTCAACTACTACTGAAATTCAGATTGCAGTTTTCACCTAATTCGTCTGATTGTTAGCGGCGATATCAGTGTAAATCCAGGGCCTGAAAATTGTGCTGTTTGCCTCAAAACTGTTGCTTGAAACCATCGAGCATTAAGCTGTGACCAGTGTGAGTCATGGTGCCACATAACGTGTGGTGATGTTACTCCAAAGTAGTACAGAGAATTCCAATAGATGGATGGCTTTAGCTGGATCTGTCTACCCTGTTTATTATCAGTTTTTCCCTTCTCTAATACAACATCGAACTCGACAATTAACTCATCTATTGATTCTGAGAGTAACGATGGAAGTCATCACAACTTGCGTGGCATTTACGCTCTACAAGATAATGAGCAACTGGAGAATAAAAGGAAAAACTATAATGATATCTTACTATGTCATCTGAATATTAATAGTATTCAAAATAAACTTGAGGAACTTGTTGCAATGATCAGAAAACTAAAGGCTCACATTATCTTTATCAGCGAAACAAAAATTGATTCCACATTCCACATACCCTGATAATCAATCCACCATTCCTGGCTATACCTTATACCGCAATGACAGAAAGAAGGGTGGAGGTATTCCAACATCTACAGTAAACATTTCGAGCAGTCCACAAGTGCAGCAGCATATTCTTCAAGCAGTGACCTCATGACAAGTGTTTTAGTCAAAGCCATCATTTTACCATGCTACACTGGGAAACTGCTGGATATTGCAATATGTACTGTTCCAACTTATGAATCGATATTAGAGAGATTTAGAGTGGCGTTTATGGTAAATGGAAAATGTTAGATTCAAGTTAAGAATTTCTCAAACTAGAAAGCTTGCAGCTAAAAACAGTCAAAACAATAGTTATCGACAAAACTAACGTGAAACTACTAATTTTGGGGTAGAAGTAACAAACAGTAAAGCACAAGTTAAGGGGAAATTTGGTCACCTGGTACAAATTCATATTTGCCGTTTGCCATGAATGTGACTCTGAATCTCTCTTCTATTGCGGACAAATCGCTGTTGGGTGAATCGACTGGTCACACATATGTATACAGGAGTTACTTTCTCAAGAAACTGTGGTGTTGCATCGAAGGGGCAGTGAAAGAGAAAAATGTTTTTTTCAACTGAGTTGATCAAGTCAAATTACAACCCTAAAGAGATTGAAAAACTTAGGTTTTGATTACCCATTATGCCATGGCCGTCATCGGCTTTTTTCAGTTGGCAATGTATGGCATCTAGTGTAAACAATGGAAATAGGGTTTAACTAAGAAAGAATTGAATTACAATACTTTCGTTCAATTCTTCTCTTAACATCATTACAAGTTTGCTTTTGCTCTATTCAGGTCCTTGACACAACTCAAGAGTTCTTCAACTGGGGGTCTGTCAGTTGAAATTTTACTGCGATGAATTAATGCCAATCTTCCCTGCTCATCTAAAATAAAATCTCCTCCCATCTGATTAGGATCATCCTCCTCAAACATGGCTGCAAGTTTTCTCCCAGCTCGTTTTTGCTCTGCATAGTAAACAAGGGCAGGTATACTCCAACTTTTTGCCACTGATCGCCTTAGACCAAGGGCGTTGTAGAGATGACGTTCTGGATCAACAAACATGCTCAGTTTGCAGTTTGTGTCCTTCAGCCACCTCCTAGCTCCAGCCTGAAAATAAAATAAAATAATAATGGGGTGAATCCAGGATTTTTCTTAGGAGGGGGTGTGCCACTAAAGAATGGTGTAACTGACTGGTGATGTAAACAAATTCTAATACAGAATACCAGTTGTATTGGAAAGCCGCATGTCATGTCGGGTGGGGGGGGGGGGGGGTTTGGGGGGCACACCCCCTGTACCCTTCCCCTAGATCTGCCCCTGTTCAGCCTGCCGTCTATGGACACTGTCAGGACAATATACCTGCTTAGTTAGTCAACAAAGCAGGCTAATTTGCTGCTTACCACGTTTCCAAAGGTGACTACAACAACTTGTCCATTATGGCCCTCAAATTCTGCTTTGCATGCTTCCACTTGGGCCACATGGTTACGTCATGGCAGTCATGCAAAATGACGCAGAAGTATGAAGACAGTGGATGCTGAGGTTAGCAAGTCTTGAATGGTGAATTGCCTTGAAGAGAAAATCACTTTATTATTCATTTCTAATTTTTCATAACCACCTAGCACCAACCAAATTTGGAAAATTTTCCATATTAGTATAAAGTTGATGACTGATTTCGATCATCAAATCAATGATAAAAAAAAATTGCATGATTGACATCACAGAGAGCTCAAGACAACTGTGAAAGATTTTTATAATACACAACCCAATTTACTGGAATAAGCCTGCCCCTGATTAAGCACTGCCCTCAAATAATGGCCACATTTGGGACAAAAGAGTTAAGAAGCACCATAGCCTCTATGCAGCACTTATTGGAGAAATTCAAACTAAAAAACCACTGTGATTAAGCAAGTCTAACACAGCATTCGAAAATAATATATTCTGATTGAAAGTGGTGTTCTTCAGTTGAAAGTGATTAAAATTTAACACCACTCACCCATAAAGTTAAAAAAAACTGCTTCTCAGAATCTGAAAGCTCCCCCAAGAAGAGATTTTGGGGCCTTTAAGCAAATCCCTACAGCGATCTCTACTATGGCAGTCGTGGATGCGTAGTCCTGAGGAGAGTATGTCAGTCTGTAGCCCGCCAAATTTCAACTTGAAGCAAGTGGCACCAAAAACAGTGACTACGGGGTTTCTCGCTCATTTGCTTTTGCTTTTAGTAGAACACAGGGAAGACATAATTACTGGAAAACCAGAAGCATCATTGAAATGCTTTCTTGATAAAGTGAAAAACAATCTATCAAAGGTTTTGAAACAGACGATTGTCAAAAAAGGAGAAAAGTTGACTTTTATACTCATGCATAATAGCTAGTATGCCACAATTATTAATTATCAGACAGATCTTCACATTGTAGGATTTGGCGTTATGGCGAAGGGTCATTTCCAAGCATGTGCAGTGAGTCATTTTTGGGCTCTTTTACTTCCAGCCACTGTAGTAGAGGTTACCATAGCAATTTGCTTTAAGTTCCTATTTTGCAACGGATCTAAGATGCTTGGGCCAAGCTACCCACAGATGTCATTAAGAACTCTTTAGAAATTCTTTGAACTTCAACGTTTACTACCAATGAATGATTAACTTTTAGGGTCTACATTGTGGAAATCAGATTGGTAATAAAACAGCTTCAATGCTTTGCACAATTTTAGGCCACTCCTAGATCTGCCCCCTTGGGAAAGTCCACAGGATTCACGCATATCACCATATCTCCTACTACACTAACCTTTCTGTAGAAACATCAGTTAACTTAAGTTCACATGGACCATATGAGCCAATGACAAGCTCTCTATCATTCACTGAACCACACAAAGGATCAAACGTATGATCTACTTCTTTCAAGAAAGAGTCCCAGTCTTGCTCTGCTTGAAACAGCTCCTCTTCTGCATCGCGGATACTTTTGAAACCATACATTTTTTTAACTGCCTGGTCCATATCTTTTCTTGTCATGACATTTAATGATTGGAATGTAGAGAAGTAGTGACCTATCATTGGGCCCATTTTGCGTACTTTGTCTTCAATGAAATCTTCAACAGAATTTCTTACGTGTTCTTTAGCTTCAAGCAAGATGTTTGACAACACTTTCTGTAGTCTTTCCAGTTCATGCAGTAAGATTTCTTTGGGTACCTGGTAGATATGAATGTGCATAAACATAAACTTGGTAAAACAAAATGCAAAAAATTGATTAACCCATTCGCCCCTGTAAGCTGCCCGTAACTGCCTGTGCGCATCCATGTCCTTTCTACCGCTTGTGACGTCATCAGTTTTAACGGTCAAGGGCAGCTTTGTCCACTAACTTGTGCACAGTATGAGGCGACTGTGTGCACGTGGTGGGGTTCCAATGTACCTGATCCTATACAGGGATGTGTCACACAACAGGACATTAGGGTGTGTTTCTTGACCTAAATGTTTGCCACTCTGCAGAGTATGGCAGGACTCAACAAGATCTTGTGCGTGCAGAGCCAATTTTAGCTGCGTGCACCACATGCAATACAATTTTTTATGCCAGAATACGGGTGCATGCCCATAGAGAGGCTCAGTATTAAAAGGATGTTATTTTTAGGCACATTTCCAGCTGTTTTAGATGCTAAATTTCAAATTTTCCTGGGGGGAGCCCGGACCCCCCTGGTATGTTGATGCTTTACCATTCAGTTCACTCAAAAAAAAGGCTACAAACAAGATTACAGACAAATTGCCAGTCCATTCGTTTGTATATAACCTCACCATACTGAGGAGAAAGCAAAAGTGTCAGCAAGGGATGTGGAAACTGGGAGAACCGGGAGGTTAGGATAGATTTGGCAAAAAATATCATGGTTATGCCCCTGAAAGTCAGGTGCAAAACTCTTTGTAGGCCCAACCCTGCCGCGCGCAATGCTACAATTTTGGGTTAGGGTTAGGGTTAGAAACTTCATTTCTACCAGGAAAGATTATCAAAGTAAACTCCTTGGATTTTCCTTTTTTAAAGAAACTGAACTCCTGTGGAAAACTTCATTTCTACCAGGAAAGATTATCAAAGTAAAGAACGAGGTACACATGTTTTGACTTTACCCTTGGTTTTGCAACTAAGTGACAAGTAGGAAAACTGAAGATCACTCCCCACCTTTTCAGCCTCTTTGCTGGTTTCAGCTGTACCTTGACCCTCTGCATCTCCTGCTAATTTTACTCGCTTTACGCCTGGCTCCGCTACTTCTGACATGACTGAACTTCCATAGAAAACCCGAAAGACCAATATGTTTTGTAGTTACACAGTTTGTTACTTCAAATACATCGAATTCAAAGGTTGATTTGTCTCTCAAGACGTTCTCCAAGCTTTGCATAGGGGTAGTACTCACACTGAGCGCATAGTGGCAGAGAGAAACTGGGCTTCAATATTGCGCCTATTGTGGTCAGCGATTTCTTCTAAAAAATAATGGCGGACGCACTCTAGCAATTACTGTATTCGTCCATTCGTATTGCGACCCAAAATGGGAGAAAAAAAGAGCATCTGGCTACGATGGCGTTTGTTTGCACATAAACACAACAACCGTCTTCTTTATGCTATGATGGGATTGATGTTTTCTGCGCAGATGATTATGGTGTACAAGCATCTGAAAGGAGAGAGGGTCGTACGTGAGTACACTGTATAAGAATTAAAATTAAGCTTAACTTGAACTCTCAAGCATGATTAAAAGAATGTTCCCATCCCAGGAGAGGACTCCCATATAAAAGAGAAGGGGATGCTTTATATTACAAAACAGGTTTATTAATACAGATTTGTTTTGTTCATTTGCTGGCAAATAAAACCCACTGGGCTGCATCATGTACTATTGCGGGTAAGATTGTAAGCCATGGCAGGAGTCATATATACCTGCCAACTCTCACGCCTTAGGCGTGAGTCTCACGCCTGCGGGTTGAAAACTTCGATCTCACGCCGGCTCACGCCTGCGGGCCAATTTCTCACGCTTGATTGAAAAATGTGAGTTGTTGCCGTCCTGCTTGACACAATTTCCAAAAATATGTTAACTCAGACCCATGTAAGGAAAGAAAACCATGTGTAAAATGAATAAATGGCAATACCTTCCTCGCGATCTCTGATTTTTGAAGTGAAAAGCACTGGGAGCGAGCTCGCCTTTGGCAGACTTCGGCAGACTTCGGACGTCTTCGGAAGACTTCGGACTTCTTCGGGAATCTTCGGAAATGATCGTGTCTTCTTCAAAAATCCCAGCACTCCCAGGATAAAAATCTCACGCTTATATCTCAGAAAAAGTTGGCAGGTATAGTCATATGGTTCCTGGAAAATCCTGGATTGTCCTAAAACTCCTATTGTACCATTTTCCAGGATTGCAAATTCCTGGAAAGTGATTAAGCAGTAGCAAGTTTGATGTCAAACCACTTGAATTGTGTTCTTGCATTCCATCTTGTAAGTGAAAGATCTTAACGTTGATAACATTTCAATAAAATTATTCACTAGAATGTCTTACTCACATAATCACAGGGTTCACACACAAAAATAAAAAAGGACGCATGTTTCTTTGAGCTGAAGAGCCCCAAGGATTGACAACTGGTTACTATTGATACATCAGCCATGGATCACCATCAGTTGGGAAATGAACATATCACAGCTGCGCAAATCAATAAAGAAGATCTAACGAAAAGTTCATGTGACATGTGGAAGAAAAATAAATAATACGGCTTTGAAAGCTTAAGTAAGAACGGCTCTGTTTATATTAAAGGAAGTAATTATTGTAGAAAGCAAATTCTCCCCTCCCACTCTTGTAATCACATACACATAAAGAAGGCCTTGGGACTGACCCTCAATTTCCTTGGACTGGAGGTCCTTAAGACCCCTAACTGTTAAAATGAGTGGAGCTCTGAATCAAGCTCCACATTCAGTCATAAATGTCGTCAGTGTGGCAAGATTGTTCATGAGACAGAAATATAATTAGGTATTTAAAATAAATAAAATGGAAAGAGTTGATAAAATTTCTGTTGCAGTTACCAAGGAGGAGTTATTTGAGAAAGGCCCAGTTGTTATAAAGATGGAAGAATATCTCAAAGCAGCTGCACGCTGGCCTGTAAGTTTTGTTATGGGGATGGAGGGGTGCTACATGTAGCTAACAAAAGGTGGGGCAAGGAACAAAATAAATTAGTAGCTATATACCTGGCAAGTGTCCTGATCATCCTTTCTGAATTTTCTGGATCCACCCCTGCCCCCCCCCCCAAGGAACTTGCCTCATCTAGATTAGAGTCCAAATAAATAAATAGCATTGGTTTATGAACAGATACAAATTGACAGCAAAAGGTGAATTACATTGTATTTATGAATTGATTAGTTGAAAAATATATTAATAAAATGAAAATTATTGTCATTTTGGGACTGGGATTATAACATTTATAAGCCCTTTTAAAATTCCTCACAAAAATGTATCAGCTCAGGGTTCTTCAAGGCTGTGCTCTAAGGAAAATTGAAGGGAGCCCAGTCCTCTGAAACTGTAAAATCTGGGGTGTCTAGCATATGATTTGGATGAAAAATCTGAGATTTTCTAGTCATCTGAGGGTAAAAGTTAAGTGCCAGGGGCCACCAGGTTCTGCTAGAGCACAGCACTGGTTCTTAAGAGTCAGTTTATGGTATATTAAAGGCATTTTATTTTAATGAATATTGGCTTCTCTTAATCTGCAGATCTTAAAAACAAAGAGAAAAGATCCATTTAAGGAGGACGAAGACCAGTAGTCTCAATGGATGCTTAGCAGCTAAAAACAAAAACAGTAAAGCTGAGTTGTATAGAACATTAATTTTATGACATACAGGACTGAGGACATTTTTATAGCCATGGTGCTCATGACAGTAATTCTTATATGGCATCAGAGAGTTGCCAACATCAGAAATAAGACAGTGAAACCCAGTGAATGAAACATGGACATTATGTTTACCTCGTGGCTACTGGGCAGTCACCTTTATTGGTGATTGTGAAGAAAGTTGACTTTATGAGCCATTGTATAATGTTTCAGCAGTAGCTGGAGACTTGTTCAAGAAACCATACCCGTGTATTGGAGCAGCTTTTAAAAATTTACATCAGTTAACTGGATTTTTATAATGATTATCCAGTTTCTTCCATCAATAAAAACAAGTACACTGTATGTTGATGTAATACAAAAGAAATAGCCTTTAAAGACTTGGGCAAAAAGTCATTGCATAGTGACTTTGTGATATTTTTATCAGATTGTTTTTATGATTTTTTTTCCTTTGCTGTGTCTCTTGTTAGTAGCTGTATAATGATAACTAAATATAAAGTGAAAGCCAAAGCATACCCTTTTTGGATAAGAGAGAATTTGTTTTTTATTGGGAGGGGAGGGGGGGAGGGGGTGGATGTTGCAAATTTTTAAATTAAAATACCATCCAGTATCAGTTGGAATGATTACTTTTACATTAACACATTGGTGAAATTTTATTGGCTTAAGATAAAAATGCCTTCTCGGTTCAGTTATCTCGAACAATAACTAGTCCTACTTAAACATTTAGTCCTGATCCATTTGATCCTGTAGTCCATTACAGGCGTGTAAATTTCATAGAGCCAATTAGAACTCTCGTCGCTATGGTAACCCTTCTTCGGAAGCGAGCGCTGGAACTTCTTATCACACAGCTGGACAAACTAACTGTACATTCGAAGTTTCTTCTCTACTGCGGATAGGGGAACAAAACGTCGACGCCATAAGCAATAAATTTACATGGGATATTAACATGGATGCAGAGGGATCTTATCGGCTTGAGCTCGAACCACAGAAACAGAACGTCTTCGTAACGCAGTTACGGTAAAGTTGCTTTTAATTTCAGTTTGTGCATTATTTAACAGGCTAAATATACGAGAGTATTCTCTTCAAAAATCTTGCGGTTTTTCGTCGACAGGGAAGACGAGGAAGATGAAAGCGAGGTTCGCAAATTTCCCATCGTTAAAGAGGTATGTAGTGCATGAAGTTCTTTCCGCAATTAATTCGTACACGTAGGTGTCCGTAACTCGCGTGTTTACCACTATTGCTAACTTCGAATTTTTTGTCACGGGTTTTGGTAAACAATTTGTGGTAACTTCTGCCTAAATCTAGAGGATCTGTTATGTGAATGATATGTGTAGTTTAATCCCGGAGATTAATATACTCAAAAAGACTTGCACATGATGTAAGTCAGTTTAGATTAACAAGCCGGAGACAGACGAAACATCTGTCAGGGGCAGATTTATCTGTTTTTAAAATTTTGTGCGCAAATGAGTGGTTAATTTTGCTTCGAACTCTTTTTATGTCGTTTAGGGAAAAGATATTATATGGATGTAAAAATAAAATCATTGCAAAATCAAGAGTTAGTGTTTTCATTAAATTAATAAAAATGCGACAGATACCATAATTATTGTCATTAACTAACATAAAAATGTTTTGATCATCAATAAGTATTGGTGGGAAGACATGTAAGATATTATTCAAGGAAAATGAAAAGAAATTACTTTCACTGTTTATTTAAGATATCTTTGCCTGTAAACTGCCTCTCCAGAGTTATACAGCTGCAGGCCCACCTTCCTCAAACCGGTAAATAAAAAAAGCCTCTTTCTCAAATGTACTGAAATAAACTTGACTTATTATGATGTTCTGAAGCTTAATTAAAAACTAGTAAATTCGAAAGGTATTTTTCTATAATTTCCGGTTATATAAACCCCCTCGTGCCAAAAGACTTGCTGCAGCACTGATCATATATCTATGTATTCACACCCCTCTTTTGATGTTAATTGTTTTGCAGTCTGCAAGCAAACTACTTGACACAGGACTCAATACTGTTCAGTCTACCCTGCTGCTCAAGAAACAAGTGGAAGTGGAAAAGGTGCAGGAAGACTTGGATATTAAAAGACGACAGTTTGCGGAGCGTATGACAGCTTGCAAAAGGAAGGAGGAGGAGCTTAAAAAGAAGCAAACCCAGGTTTGTATGTATAATTTTCAAAGAAAATTTTGTAGACTGGTTATTTCCCAATTTCTACATTGCTGGTTTTCCTTGTCACGTATGTCATTCAAAACAGAACAAAATAAAAGTCAAAAAAAGTTCAATAAACAAAGTCCAGAATCTGGGAAATGAAAGGAGGTAAATATGCAGAGACCCTTGCCAAGATTCAGAGGAATAATTTGATACATACGAGATATCCGAAGAAATGTTTCACCCAAATTTATAGAGATTTATATGGAGATGCTATGGTGGTGCCCATCCGGATGGGCACCAACATTGCGAATGGAAGCCAACAGAAAGATTGAGTTTTACCGAGTTTTGCTTCAAAAGCGTGAATTTATTCCTCGAGGAACTCATAAACATTAAAGTGATAATTTTTCTAATGCAGGGTGTTCATTAGGCATTGGAGATGGGAGTATTCTTCCTTTACTATGCAGAATTCTCCAGCTAATGGTCAATAGCCTTAGGACTATTTTTTACTCGGACGTGTAGCCTCTCAAAAATAATATTCTTCTGCAACGTTGAACCTTTCTCTTGCTGCTAGAATTCTTAACCCGTTCGCTCCTGGAAATTTTCCCAAAAAACACTTTTTGAATCTATGGTAGTCGAGTGGTTCTCTGGTCAATGTCATGCTATAAAGAACTAAAACATACCACAAAGCCGTTTACAGCTCATACACTTCGCAGCATTCTGATCCAGATGCAAATTATAGGCTTGTGAAGTTCAGGCATGCACAGAAAGCAAAATTTCGAGATGGTTTTTGGGTTTAAAACTCTTAAAAAAATTGAACTTTTTTGAAGCGCAAATTTACTTGAAAATTAGTTTTCAGCCACTCTAATACATCATTCAACGTAAAATCTCAGTAGGATCGACAGCTTTGTAGTTTGAATTTTAGCGGTCAATGTGATGTGAAAACCAACAATAGATATTATAGGCCTATGCTTTTGCAGTACTGGTGGCTTATGACAAAGATTGTCCTTAATTGGAATCGAAATGACAAATGATGACTTTTTCGGTTTAAGTAACTAATATTTTGAACTGGCCACTTAAAGGCCATAAACTCCAGCACTTTTTACGGTGTCAGAGTACACATAGCTCACTGCTACAGTCTCGAGCAAAACTTGACAGATTGTCGAGCTACATGACTCCAGATTTTCGTTGCTAGGAAAGTCTTGTATGAACATTGTATGTACACAACAATAAATATGTCACATGCAACTGAGTTCTCTCAGCAGGAGTCAAACCAGCTATGACTTTCTGCTTACCAGTACAGATGTTCTACACCACTGAGTTTCAGGAGACTCTTGAGAGCTCTTACTCTCCTTACTGTCATTGTCAAATATTAGTTTTCCCCAAAATATTATTTTTCCTAGAGTACGGCCTTGAATAATTATTATAACCCTACTGTACTCTTTATGTATGTTCTGGCTTTTGGGTGGTGCGGGCAAACCTGTGTTAATGGCAAGCTGTCCCCTAGCCTAAGATTGCAGAGTATATCCAATTTACTGGTCAAGCACAGGTTGACTATATTAATACAAGTTTGACCACAACCAAAGAGTACCCATGAAAGGAAGTTGCTGAAAAAGAATGGTATACATCACAAGTCAAGTAAATATATTGTATCTTCCTTCCTTGTGTGCGTTCAACCTACCCCCGTACCTCAAAAAAAAAAATAATAATAATGACATCACATTTACCTCCTTTTCATCCCAACAGATTCGTGAAAGAGTGAACAAGTTCGAAAAGTTCATCGAAGAAAATGATGCAAAAAGAAGAAGAGCCATCCAAAAGTACCAAACAGAATTAAAACTTAAAAACCAGAAAAACGGAGAACTGGATGTATTAACTATCGAGTTAGAACAGTTGAAAGCAAGGTGAGCCCTTGGTTGGGGAAAGAGGATGGGGGGTTAGGGGTTAAAACTTAGTGATAAAAATGCAAATTAATGAAAGAAACAGCTAGACCTTCTGAAAAAATCTTACAATGCTAAAGCTTCCCTTGGCCTTAAAAATATGCATTATTGTGAGTAAAATATCTCCCTAAAAGTCACTAAAATTTTATACTAAGTAAGTCCAATCACTATACAACTGTAAGCTACAATGATTCCTGTACAACATTCAAATGCATTTATATTTTTTATTTTAATGCTTTATTTTTATTTAAGACTCTTTGGCAGGTTAAATCAATAAGAACTCTTGAGTGCTCAACATATTTTAATGTTATAATTTTCAAAAAAGGCCACATCATTTCCAACAAGCCAAAAGTTGTCAAATAAATAGTTTCAAGTAAAGCACCCAATCCGTTATTGCAACAGTTTAAATTAGGATTGTGATTGCATTTTCAGACTTCTAATGCTCTAGGTGAGGTGATATGTGTTTTTAGTGGTACTCAGCTTATTATTTTACAGAGTTTACTTATTTTACTTAATATCTGAACCAAAAGCCCTTCTCAGTACCTTTGCTAAACACTTTAAGTGATATTAATAATAAATTTATTTATTATTTGTATTATTCAGGAATGAGGGTCTACAAGCAAAACTGGCCAAGTATTCTGTTTATGAAAAATTCCTGATGAAAGTTCTTGACCAGTTACCAGAAGGTACAATATTTCTGATTATTATTATGCATTGTACTCAGTATCTATCTTCTCACTGGCTAAGAACCTACAGTTAATTTTGGAAATCAGTTCAACCTTCAGTTTAGTGTAGATTGCAAGCACAATGCATGATTTCCAAGAGCAATGTCAAATCAGTTCCGTGTGACAGTGTCTTAATTACTTTGTCATTATTTATTTCAAAGCAATGCATACACTGTAATTATAAAACAATATTATTAGATTAGGTTATCAATATCCAGAATAGTCAAGGTCTCAGTAAGGGATCAGCCTCAGCCTTTGGCTTGGCTTATAATACTTACCTCAACTTTGATTATCCTAGATATCACAAAAACCTCATCCTTTAATTGTTTATAAGAAGTTGTTATATATAGCTCTACTCTGTTCAGAATTCATATTTATTTAACCCTTTTAAGTCCCAAACATCCACTTAAATATTCTCCAGACTGATCTCCATTTTCTTGTAACATTAGTGGAAATTTAATAGTGGAGAGAATGGTAAAGATCTGTTGGTGATCATTTTATTAATTATGTATAACCTTTGTACTTGATAATGTATTGAATTGTTAGGAGAATATTTATTTTGGCCACTCTTGGGACTAGAAATGTTAACAAATTTAATTTTCCATTCTGCATTTCACTTGTTAGACTATCTGGAGGCTAATGACTCCATGCTGATGGGAATAATGATGAGATTTAGAACATTGAGTGCTACCAATCAATCTCTTGTACAGATGCTTATAGACACTTCAGACCAGGTACACTTACAGCTCCTGTTTGAGAATGAGTTGTGGAATACCCTTCTAACTTGTACTGAAATGAATTCAAATTTACGATGTTTTGAAACTTAAAAAAGTGAGTAAATTCAAAGACTATAATTTTGATCACCGTTATAGCTTGTCTTGAAACACTTTTTTTAAGTCCTTGATAAACCATCCCAGATATAAAGCTCCCCATTTATAAGCCCTTCTAAGACCCCAAGTACGAAAAAATATTTGCAAGCTGTCACGATTTGAGCCTGCATAAACAGGCAGTAAGAAGTGAATTTAACAACGAAATATCAGAGTGCACTCCCATAAAAAAATGTTGTTTACTTTTCCAACCATGTCCAATACCAGCATTGTCAGCAAACATTCTTTTGAGCAGTCCCTGCAGTCTCACATTATTTTTTGTGCGTTAATAAAAATCTTTTCAGGTAGAGACAGAGCAACAGAAACTCCAGGATTTGAATCAAGAACACACTCAAGACCTGCTGGTCAGTTGTGCAGAATCAGTATCATTTATTAGTAATATTTGCATAAATTAATGTTAAAACTGGTTCTTGCCCCCCTCAGCATGTGAACAATCTTTCAGAGTTTTTTTGGTTCAGGAGATTCTTATTTCCCAATAGCTGAAAAAGCTTTCATAACTGGGAAAATCATTTTATTCAGATTAATAATATTAAATTAATCTTTATTGAAATTCATTTCTTTATAAATTCTTTTATTTGCAGCTGATGAATAGTGAGTTGGCTGCGCTTCAAGAAAAACTTGAAGAGAGCATGCAAAAGAAAGAAAAAATTGACCAGTTCTTAATCAACAGTAGGGGAATTTTCAGGCAGCAGGTTAGGGCAGAAGAAGGAGACGTTCCAGGCATTCAGATAGTGAGAAGAAGGCAAAAAAAAAGAGCGAGGGAAAAAAAAGAGCCTATTGCACATATTATGCTCAGCATATCGCTTTTTTTTTTCACTTGCTCTATTTTTTGCCTGCAATCCATTTTCTAAGCACCTGGAACGGAGTACTATACTTTTTCTTTTTAAACCTTTAAACCCTAATATCAAAATTCAACTTCTCATTCTTTGTCGCTATATGTTTTCAATGGAAGTACTGGAAAGAATTTGTTGAAGTGTCAATAGATTCATCTTGTGTGATCATGTCCTAAATTCTCATGACCATGCACTCAGTTTTATAAAGCATTGATAATGTATAACAAGGAGAAATTTCATGCTGATCACCCGTAGGGCTTAAATGGTTAAAACATTATATCTATAGGAGAGTTAAGAGGAGAGAGAATTGCTCTTGTTTCTAAACAGAGCAATATGCTTTTTGGGGGTAGTGCTGTTGTCATGCGGTCTCTACTGCACCCGTATTTAGTGTCTGTCCTTCCCTGAAGAAGAAAGAGTGCATGACAACACTAAAAACGGCTGTTGGGGAGAGTAGTTGTAATGCCATCACTGACCACCGGTGCTGAATCAGATGTTGTTGGTCATTTCTTGACAGAGTGAAATGCTCGGCTGCATCAGAATGGCCATAGACAACATAGCAGAGAAATGCCAACGGCTCCATACTACACCTGTAGAATCCATGGACGTGGATTCAAAGTTGAAAATTATTCAGGTGAGTACTGTAGTCACGCTGTTACTAGAGGTTAGTGTGTGGCTGTCCCATTCATTTTTGGGGGGTTTTAAGTGCGCAGGGACCAGCATCGTATTTTCGTAGAAATTGGCACTGTACACAAGACTCCCAAGAGTCTCCAGAAAATTTTAAAAAAGAAGGAGAAAATTGTAGTGCATAGAGTACTACATTTATTTTCTGGGAGCCAAACCTTGGATGAAGATCCCGCGGCAGCTTGCTGAGAACTAAACTGATATCCTTGAAGCTGATCTGGCAGTTGAGTAAAGCGAACTCATGGCAAACAGGAAGCAATGGAAAACAAGATTTACTGTGAACGGTGCCTGAGTTCACTCGATTGAGGAGAGATAATTAGCAATAGCCCCAGCGGATACGTTTGAAGAAACATGGGGGGCGGGGGGGGGGGGGGGGGGGGGGTCTTATTCTGTGAGTGTATTGTTAGCCTTCTTCCAGATCAAGTTTAGCCGTATTTTTCAAGTCTGTATCTTAGCGTAGATTATATGAAAGATGAAATTTTGTTGGGGAACAGGTAATTCAATTCTAACCGTTACTGTGTGTGTGTTTTTTCTCTTAATAGGAACATATTGTAGAACACACCGACATTGTTAAACTAGCCAGACTCCCAGAATCCGCAGCGGCTGGTGAAGGTCTTCAACCCAGTCCCTCAAGCATTCTAAAGAAAGATTCCAGAATATCCCGCCATGCAGTGCTAGACTCACCATTTAAGTCCAGTCCCTCCAGAGGTGTTCGAAACTTGCAGATGGGTCTGCGATTTGCAGCTGATGTGAAACAATCCTAGCACTCGTTTGTCGCGTATGCAAATGAGCAGCGAGACTGTAAGGAGAATGGGGCGGCTTTGCCGCTCGTTCGCGCGCCCCTCTTGAGCACGTTTCGCAGCTTCTTTCTCTCTCGCCAAACGAAACGCCTGCTGTGCATGGAAAATAGTGCTTGTTAAAGTTTTAGGCTAGCATCGACGTACAAAAATTTTCAAAGGCAGCGGATGTAGCCGCTCTCCTAGTTTGTACGTGTTCTATCCTTTTTATAGTCATTCTATTAGAGCGGTTTTCACTTGACTGTCGAAAGGGATTGGTTTTGGTTTTGGTTTTGGTTTTACTACGCCCTTTGGTTGGCTAGTGTATTTACTTTGGTTTTGGTTTTAGGACAGTCAAGTGAAAACCGCTCTATTTATAAGTACCAGGCTATACTAATTAGAAAGGACTTCGTAGTCCGTGATAATTTACTACTATGCAAGAGCGTTTTTCGGTATCTTGCAGCATCTGATCACTTTTGTAACCGTCATTTTGACACAATTTGACAGTCTTTCTAAGCCCCACCACCCCCCCCCCCCCCAAAAAATGCAATTTTCTACTTTCACGTCAACTTCATTTGAAATCAAATAATGTACATTTTAATAAGACTGAATATATATTTTGTATTTGAATTTAGGGCATGCATGTAATATATTACCTAGGAAAACGCTAATAAATTGTTTTTAGATTATGAATCATCTCATCTGTTTTCAATCTTATTTTTCAATAATGGATCCCTCTTGTAGCACGAGGAGAGATATCCTGCCTTTTTGAAAGAAAAATTTTATTGAGCCTATTGGGAGAAGTAAAAAGGAAGAATGCTAGTATGTTTAAGTGGTTTTGAACTATATTCTCGTTGGGTGCCCCTGACATTATTACCGACAACTTTTCTAGGAATAGCTGTAAGTATAGTGTTTATGTTACAGGCCAACATTAAATTCAGGTTAAAATTGTTAAACCAACGTCATTATTACGCGAGTGAGTGGCTTGTGAGTTAAGTGAATGAGCGATTAAGGGCCTGTGTACATGGAGTGGGGGACCCCGGTCTAGTGGGGTTGGTTTCTTTTGTTTTCACGCTCTGGGGAACACAAATCAAAAGAAACCTACCCCACTAAACCAGGGTCCCCCACTCCATGTAAACAGGGTCTAAGTGAAAATGGTTGAATGAATGAGTGAGTAACTTAATTGAATGGTATGAAGGGCCATCTTAAGTTCGTGACGCCTTGCTCGACCATTTTTGGTGTCCCTGAGTTGTGATGTACTGAAAAACTGTTTTGTGAATCGTGATTGAAGTGAATTCCGTGAAACCGGAACTGCCGAAATCCTCGATATGTTTTAAACATCAGTTGAAGAAAATAAATCGTTAATTTGGCCAAACGACCTTAACTAGCATCTGGCGGCTTGATTTAACTTTACTTTCGAGTCTTAATTTTCAGTAACTTCACACTTCTGTGTGCTCATACCCACCGACAGCTGTTTTCCAAAGGGAATTTATAGTCCCGCAGTGTTTTTCACAAGGTTCGTAAAACTCTAGTTAACTTGCTAAAATATAATCGAAGCACTCGGTTTTACAAAATGGGACTAACGTAACGTTTTTGACAGTTTTTACGACCTCTATGTTTGAGAAGCGAGAAAACGGCGTTTCGTGTTGTTCGTGAACTCTTGATGAGACTCCCCCTTGCACCCCCTCTAAGAGTCATAGGAAGCTGTGAGAATGAGATGATCTTAAAACAGCGCAATTAAGAAAATACGCAAAGATGAATAGGACAACTGATCAAACGGTTTATATTCCCTGCAACTTTATTTGAAACGCGTGTTAGTTATTCTTAATACTTGACAAAGAAAATGAAAGTAATATCAAGATCAGTTCATGTGTAGAGTAGCTTTAATATTTGTTACGTACTTAAAATTATCCAGTACAAGCATTTTTTTAATTCCCTTCTTTTTACTATTAAACATTTCCTTTTTAGTTTTTAAATAAATACGGATTGTGATTAGTTGCAAGAATAGACGCCAGAATTTCAAAAACAAGTGAGATAGCGAACTGACCTGTTTGAGGTTTTGTTTGAGCTAACTGACCAGTTTGGAAGAAGTCCGGAGTTATTTGGAAAAATGAAGAAATAAAATAAAGTGACATGAATTTTTTTCAAAAAATACGTTGTGATGAAAAGAGGAAGATTGAAGATTCTGCTCTTCAAATTTGCGATATTTGATTTAAATTTAGCGGTTTTCGTTTTTCTCTTGTTTAAAGGTTGTGTTCAGTTTGTTCGTGTGTGTTTTTTAAAGGTTGCCACATTTGCTTCAAGCCCATCCGTAATTCTGCAAAGGATGTCCATAAGTTCCTTTTTAAACTGGAGGAATTTGCCAATTTGCAGCCCAAGAAATTGAGAACTTGCCTGGCTTTGAAGCATGCGGCCTTCATCGACTATATTTCTGTTCCGCGGTTTTTGTCATGTTTTGGGCGATTTTCAAGAATTGTGACAAACTTTTATCACCTCGCTATTAATTACTGCATGGTACAACTTTTTTGTTTCACCGTTTTGCAAATTTCACCTTCTACAACTAGTGCTTATAAAGTACCCTATTTCCTCGAATAAGCGCAAACGCTCTATATATTAAAAGCGCTCTCTCCGGAATAAGCGCTCACAATCAAGCAACCCTCTCGATTAAGCGCACCCTCAAATAGTAGGGAGTACAAGAGGAATGCGACGATGTGCACATCATTGACGAGGACGATCTTGAGGACGATGAGATAACCGATATTTTATAAATATGCAGCGATATAATAGTGTGTAACGATAGACATTTAAATATTGACTTTACGTTTTCGCGGAAAATGGTGAAGTCTTTGATTTTCTATTAGAGATTAAGCCAAAATAAAATCACAGTTCGTTGAAAGGAAAACTTCATTAGCGCCCTCCTTTTAGCCATCGCCTGGGCGCTTATTCGAGGAAATACCTTTCGAGGAAGGTACCTTAAAATTAAATATTACTATTATTTAATCCCAGCTCCTATTGCAAGCGACTGGTAGTTATCTTAAAGCACAAGGCTTCATGTAATATTGTTCAAACAAGCCTTTTATGAAATTGAATGAAGTTGCAGATAACTGTACACCAGTGACAAAAACTATATAATGTCTAACTGCTGCAAAATGCTGTATATAATATAGTATTAGCATACCAAATGCCCTGTTTGAAACCATACATATTTAGCCAAGATCTGATTCCCTTTTGATTTTGAACAAATCATTAATTTACAATATTACCCAAATAATTTTTCTTCAGAAGTTTGAGCCTTATCATTAAATTAATTACCCCTTCAGAATATGTCTTTGGAGAAAGATTATGTCACTCTTAACCGCTTAAACCTTTATGGCAAAACTGCCATGCTTAAGTTGTATGAATAATATAGCAGATGCAAAATGCTGAACTGAAACTTTTCCATGACATGCATCCACACTGTATGCTTTCAACCTCACTCAGTCTAATTATCTTTTAGATTAATTATCTGCTAGATTAATATGTATGGTAAAACCATATTGCCCATATGCTGTGACTGACATATTATGTTAGTGTTCTGTGGGTATGTAGGACTAGTGCTGGAATGGACATCCTGGTGCCCAGTGCCCTCTCATACCTGAAAAAATAATAAATTATATTTATTGACACAAACGTCTTTACCAACCAATGAATCTACATCATTTGATGAAATAAATTAAAACAACCCCAAAATAGCCCAAAACATATATGAACCAATTTATTTCCTAGTCAAAGTAATTTGATATAAAAATCTGATTGCAGAGGGAAGTTTACTTGGAAATAAAGCAAGCATATTACAGTGGAAGCTTGATATAAACCTCTATACCACGAAGTCCTTGGTATAACAGTTTTCTTTACCCAAGTAGTAGTACACATAACAAGAACCTCCATATAGAAAAACCTCATTATAGTGAACTTAGCCCTTTGTTATATCAAGGTTCCAGTGTACTGCAACTTTCAGTATTTACAATGCCACTATTAGTGTAAACTTGTTGTTGCAGAAGCCATCACGAAGTTGATTCCCCTATAAAAATGACCAATGCTCATGCACTGCAACAATTTCAAAGACTTCCTCTAAAAGACATCAGGATCTCCATTAATGGGTGTGGCCCAAACTCCTCTTAACCCCTAAGACAGTACCAATTAAAGGGGTACATGAAATAGGCCCTAAGTGATTCTGAATCACATGTTAAATTCTCTTACTGTAATAAGAGCAAACCTTATGCATTTTGAAACAAAAATCTTCATATAATTGATCAAAGGCCTTAATGGGCCTTTTCCAGTCACCATAACTGCTATATTTCTGTGAAAAGTACACTGTATCCCCATCAATTTTTAGGGAAGCCCCCGCTCACTGCTTTAATACTACACCCACATCAACAAAATGAAATTTTGAAAAAATGTATCAAATCATGGCTTTTCGAAGAGTGCTCCGGTGGGAGGGTACTCTGGATTTCAAGTGACAAGGATGATTGAAGGACTTTCTTGGGTTTGAAATTTTTCATTCAGGGCTTTTTTTGGGTGGCTTGATTTAAGTACTGATTGTTTAGGTTTTCTTTTAAAAAAATCTTAAGATTCATGGTAGTGCCCGCATATCCTGGCCACATAGTTCTGGTGATGGATTTTTCTAATGTTCTTAGTTTCTGTGTTATATCATTTTATTTTTAATCGTTTCTGGAATTTTTTGAAGGCTCGGAAATTAATCATTGGATTTTTTTGGGTTTTGCCATCCAATTTTCCACATGGCTTTGCAATTCCTCTATCAAAACTTTGCTACCATTTGATCATCCCCGTTACTTCTGATCTGGACTATCCCCCTGGGGAAGAGTCTCACACCAGAAGAGGAAGTTTGCTTGCTTACTACTCACCACATAATCGGCACTGACCATAACCAGGATAATATGCTCCAGGAACACCTTGCATGTAATTACCATGCGCATGTTCCCTCTCAATATCAGCCCCACCACGATATCCAGCATGACCTCCATAGTTACCATAGTACCTGTGATGATCATAATATCGGTTGTAATTATTTCTCTGGTGGGTAGCAACTGGACGTGTATCGGTCACTTGAACTCCACGGGTGTATGGTTGTTCCCTTGATCTTGGATGCCAAGGTTGATTTTGCGCCACCCTAGGGGCGGCATGTGCAGTGTGTGCTGGACCAGGCTGTTGTCCGTCATTCTCATTCACAACAATAGGATGGCCCTGTGAACCAGGAGTTGCTCTAGCTGCAGCTGCTGTACAGTAAATCAATGGCAAAATTAGAATTGACTAAGTGACTTTATGGTAAATGTTAACACGGATCTATTGAATGGTATGTTTTATTCAACATTTAACCAAAATTGTGTAAAGCAGATGATAAGTGTCAAAGAACATATCTATCATTTCCCACAGATGTGTAAAATAACTTGTCTGATTAAAATGGCTCAACAAAAAAATTGTTTTTAATAATATACTGTTAACTAAACAAAACCCATCGCCAGAAAGTTTATTTCAACAATGTTGCTTCACTCTCTTGATAGTTATGGCACTGTCAAAAATATTATCTTACTGACTGACTGTTATATAAGACACTGATGACTGATCAGACTTAGAAGTATGTTCACTGAGTTGTGATCTCTGAAAAGAAACCACTGCCTCTGACAACGTAAAGACATCTTGGGCTCCTTTCTATATGATATTCAAACAACTTAAGGAAAAAAAATTATTGGCTTATGCAGATGCAATAATGACCAACAAAAGGCGCCATGTACTCTGCTAAGGGAAGTCGGCTACTTCTCCCCCTTAATTGAAGAAATAAAAGATTCTTTTTAACAATGTTGATAGCTGGTTACTTAATTACCAGCCACCTACTTAAGATTTTTGACATCCTGAGGAGAGACCTACTTTATTGAGTGTTTTCCAGGACTTTGACCTTAGTGGTACCTCCTTAACACAAACCAGGTTGAGTCATTTCAAATATTTTTATTAACAAACCAGGTTTGTTAGGTTACTACTGACCACCTTGAAGTATAAAGCAACCTGACAAGAGAGATCTGATGTGTTTTTGTTGATCAACAGGGTTGCTTCTACATTGACGCAACCCTATTGACCAAAAAACAATGCAAAATGAACACAGCCTTCTCTCTTCTCATAATCAATAGTTGGCCCAATCTGTGTGACACTTTTTATTTGTTAAAAAAATACATCTGAATTAAAGCAAGCTGCTGAACTTTCCAGATCCATCAGTGGAACCATACATTTGTCAACATGGAATACTCTTATTAAGTTTATGTGCCATAAATTTTTTTCCATTTTTGTATTTAAAATTAGCTATTAAAAAATAGATTTTTTAATTTATTTATTTTTAGTGTGTATCCATTGTTTTACTTTTAGCAATACTGTTTTAAAAAAAGGACACAGGATTTCTCTCTGAATCAGAGAAGGCTATTAAGTTAGCCACAATCATAATTTTGCAACAAGTCTGCCCATTATCAAAAAAGCATCACCATGCTGGGCACTAGTTAACTCCTTAATTACAGTTTATTTAAAGACTTAACCTACTGTAACAGATTGTTCAGCCTTTAATAATGTCCATTCCATGCACTTAGCAGGCTTCAGCTTCTCAACACAAGATTAACACCGGAAATTACTGAACAGAGCCTTGTTTTCAAACTTAAGTGCTCAAAACACACAGATTTCTGTACAGCTGTTGAACAATGATGTGCAATAATAAACAACTGCTTGCAAATTGGTACCCGATAAATCATTTATCAGGTAACAAATGACAAGTAGTTGTTTATTACGTACATGTACCGGAAAATGGTTTTACAAGCTTGATAAAAAAACTCAGACCTACCGGAAACAGTCAGCTCAACAAAACTGAAAAATGATTATTCTTAGGAAGCAGTAAAATGTACACCAATATATGACAAACATTAATGAACTGCTGCCCATAAAAAAGTGCAGGTAAATGACAATTTACACCAGGCAAGTAATACTTTAACAACTCAATGTATATACAGTCCTTTATTAAATAAATAAAAATGTAGAGAACAGGGGTTTTAATCTTAAAGGAAAAAAGGGTAAAAAGGTCATGCCAAAGAGAATCCAAAAAAAAAAATTGTTACTAGGGTCCACAGTTTTGCTAAAGATTATATAAAAAAAATATTCTGTAACATGACGGTTACCAGCAAGCAGCAATTTCAACTTCCTTTAAGGAAACCTACATGGTTTTTCAGTCAGGCTGAAGTAGCCATCTGACAGTCACAGAGATGTTGATTTATTTTCTTAACCTTTCGTCAAAACAGTAGGTTTCGCATATTGAATGCAGAGGATATGGGGTGTAAAGTATTTCTCATTGCATAACTGGCCCTGCCAGCAATACACCAAAATTTGCCAGGTTTGAAAACTTTTTAAGTACAAGACATCTGCAATGGCATAAGAATAAATAATATAGATCTACATTTCTGATCAGTTATTTACCAGTAAGCTAAGCCACATGCAATGTTGGAAGACTATTACTGTTACTTGAGAAGCTCTCACACTGTACACATGGGTAGACCTTAATGTCATCCGATACACCAAATTGTTTATTTCACAAACAAATCCACAGGAATTTTTCAGGGTTCGTACTCTTTTGAGGTCTTCAAATTCCATGACTTTCATGACTATTTCCATTACTTTTTCAAGTTTTCCATGACTTAATGTTTAGCTGTCACTGTTGAGAATTTTCAAAACCTTCCTTGTTTTAGCATATTTTTTTAAATTTTAAACAGTTCAACAGACACAAACTCTGGTGTCCACCAAAATGCATGCCGTTTGCACTGTTTAATTACTCCTCCTGATGTTTAATTGTCCTTGCTTTGTCATCTGCAGTAACTAATCTACCAAACAGAGCTTTCATTTTCCAAGACTTTCAAGTACCGACAATTACATTCCATGACTTTCCAGGACTGGAAAATGAAATTCTTAAATTCCATGACTTTCCAGGTTTTCCATAACCTGTGCGAACCCTGTTTTTTGCTGTTCACAAAAGTCACTTAGACCTACTCAGGGCTAAAAAAAATTGTCTTTTCAACAAAATAGCCCTCACATGTTGCTTGCCCATGGCCATTGCTTACTTGATTTAGTCAATGATTCATGACTTGCCTGGACACTTGCTTACTGGGCAAGAGAGCATAAAAAGTTACTTGCCCAGCAAGAAAATCTACTCGTCCTGGATGACAAGATGAGATTTTTTTAAGCCTTATCAATTAAATCATTTTGTTAGACTTATTTCATGTTTCAGTTACTCAAAAATTGCAGTGCATAAATTTGCTTACACGAAAATGTGCGGAGATTAAGAACACTATCACTAGTAATGCATGATTTAAATGATTGACTTTAGACTATTAATGTAAAAATTCTTACATTATTTTGGCAATACGGTGGGTTTGAGTTTGTTGAATTTTTTACTTACCGATGCTACAAATCGTAACTCAAAGCTTTTAGAACAGCCAGTGTATATTTTTTCTCGTATACAAATCTTCACTGAATGGGTTTCATCTCAGAATGACAGTACAGCAAAAAGCCACATAATATAGTTTCTCCTTCAATTTCACTTACTTCCGCAATACTCACATTAAGTTGAAAAAAGGCATTCACTGTTTCTTTAATATCGCTGCCAGTTGTGTACGGTACGGACTTCGGCAACAAAACTAGAAGTATACTCAATATTGTAGAAATTGGTCAGTAGACATTGAAAATACTACTTGTATTTGTCATCAATCTGTCTAAGACCAAATATTTCCTATTTCCGTGTGCTAAATCAGTGTGATATTCTCGCACATTGAGGAAATTGCTCATGACGGTAGCTAAGGAAATAATTGTTGCTTGTAACTTCATTCGGCCTACTCCCTAAAGGATTTCAGCAGGATTCATGTTCCGATGAGGGTAAATTCACTGCAACTTCTCATTTTTCTTTCTTCGGTCTTAAAATTGAAGTTACTGCATTCAGAGAAAACACTTTATAGGTAAGTGGATATTTTCTCTTCTCGGCTGGATCGGATCACTACCTTTCCCTCTCATAGTTGGGTACACCTAGTCATAGACAAGGTCGATAAGTCGTAGATAAAAGGATGGCTTAGCCATGGATGGCTCAGCCATCAATGATGACAACCGTTACCGTATTACCTTGTAATTTTAACTCTTGTCTTTCCTGGCTGACTGTCTGCCGCCTTGTCTTGGTCTCCTCATCCATAGATTCCACCATTTTGGCAATGGCGTTATCAAGAACAAGAGACCTGACTGGTTTTCCTGTTATGGTCTGGCGACAAATGGGACAGTTGTTCTTCTTCAAGAGCCAGGTTTGCAAACAGTACTCACAGAAGGAGTGAGCGCATGGTAAAGTGGTAGAATTAATAAAAAGATCTTGACAAATGATGCATGTAAACTCATCCTCCATCTGCTCAATTACAGTTTTTCTTGTCTCCATTTCAACTCTTTTTGTTTCTTCTTGTTGTTTAAGAAGCTCTTCATTTTTAGACTCAACAATCTGTCGTAGCTCCTGAAGTGTGGATTCCATTCTTATTTCATTCGCTTCTAAATCCAGTAAGCGAGCCTGAGAGGCCTTGTAGTTTTCTAGTTCTGTATGTAAAAGATTCTGTTGAGCTTCCTTCTCAGAAATAACTTTTTCCAGAGATAGTTTTTGCTGAGTCAGCTGATTTTCAAGTTCTTTGTCTTTTTCTTCTAATTTTCTGTTTAATTCCTCTTGTAACTGAGCTTCAACCAGCTCTTTTTCAACCATAAGACTTTCCTTTTGCTTCCTCAACTGCTCATTTAGCTCTTCTTCCTTCTCTGTCAACTTTTCTGCAAAAAGAGTCTTCAGAGCACTTTCAAGCTCTTGCTTTTCATTTTCTAGGGCAGCTTTCTGCTCCAACAGTTTGGCTTGCATGTCTTTTTCTGTCTTCTCCAACTGCTGAACAACGTCAGCATGACATTTCTCTTTGTCTTCTAGAGAAGACTTCAATCTCTTAATCTTTTCCTCAGCGACACCAATAGCTTCACGCACAACAGGATGATCTGCAGTTACCGACACATTGACACTTTCACTCAAAATTTTTCTCTGTTTAACTCTGTTTGTTGAAGATGTCTCTGCATGGGATCTTTTCTTGCCTCTCCCAGCATGTTCAAAGACATACTCAAACTCTGGTGGATTTGGGTCTATTCCTACACCAAAGGCAATCCTATCCCCAGGTTCAATCACGTGACGCAAACTAGGCTGAATTCTACTGCCATTGACATATACTCCATTTAAACTCTGCAATGCAGAAGACAGAACAACAGACTTATTTATCCCTACAGTGCATATGTTTTCATTTGGTGAACTGGACCTGTTATAAAACAAATTGAGTGTAGAGAAAACATGAAGGCTTTTCCATAGGACTAAGACATTTTTATCCAACACATGATGCTGGAAACAAGGTGTCCTGCAGTTAAGAGGGTGTTTAGTAAAGCAGGGTTGCACTCTATGACAACTGACTTCAATTTTAACTTTATTTCCAAGACAAACAGAAGGCAATTTGGAAGGAGAGACACTTACATGCAGTATTGCAGCTCTTTTTGACTATCAGAGTGATTCAAAGTTTCACTCTAAAGTACAAAAGTACATATTTGATTTAAAAGTGAACAAAACATAGGTTGAAATTCTTGGTTCTTTACCAAAAGTAAGCTTAGATAAATAATTAGTAACATACATTTTGACAAAAACTTAGAGAAGAAACATTAAAAAAGTAAAACATAAGAGATTTCACCTTCAAACCAAAAAGTGATCAACACAAAATTTTGGTACATGTAAGATAGGACAAACCCAGTTTGAATACATTCATGCGATGTGGTACGCTATTTGAACAAAAACCTCCAAGACCCCAAGTTGTTTTCAGCTCTACAAACAGGACTTAGAAGACAATTTACACTGCGCGAAACACACTTATTAGCAAGTGAAATTTCCATTAAGGTGGTCTTTTGTTAGTTATCCAACCAGCTGCTTACTTAGCATGGGTTTTAACATGATGAATATTCATAAATGGAGAACAATAATATCAACAAACTTTACCATTGCGCTGCTACAAATTAAAAATGCTTAAAATAAAAGTCAACTTCTTACATTTTAAACTTCAAAGCTCTTTGGGTTGTTAGGTAAAACCTTATTCATACGTTTTCTTTTAAGATATACCCAAGAAGAGACGAAAATAACTGCGCTTTCTTACCTCATGGTCAACTATCGTCCATTTGCCCGCCGAAACAGAAATCGTTGCATGTCTGCGAGAAATCATCAGTGGTGTTGTTTTCGACAATAAACGAACATTTGTTTCTCTAGAAATAATTCTACCAAAGGTTATTGCTTTGTTTGGTAAAAGCAAAACGCTATTTGGACAAAAGGAATCCTTTTCTCCGCTTACGGGAACTGTTTTCCTGAGACAAGCCTCATACGCCATAACCGCTTGGGCGAGCTGCTTCACGAACTGTTTACCTAATGACGCAACAATGCGCATGCTTGAACAACAGGACTACTTAGCGGGTGGGCGACAGTCAAATTCGCGCCCCTCCAGAGTAGCAGCACAGGGCCAGGATTAGACCCCATTGGACCATGCTAGGACCGTAGTTATTTTGATTGTGTATTCGTATTTCTTTAAATGAATTTTGTGTTTCAGGAGTCTTCGAACCAGTTCGAACTCAGGAAAGGTCAGGAAAGGCGCATCCCCTACGACCAGGCAGTGCCGTAGCCAAGCCAGACCAAACGGCCAACCGAGGCAGGCGGGAGTTGCTAGGGGCGTTCGGGGGCATGCCCCCCCCCCCCCCCCCCCCGCGAGAAATTTTGAACTTTAGTCTCTCGGAAATGCGATTTGCAGCGTTTTCTGGGCCTTTCGGTAACTTTTTTTCGAGTTAATTTAAGTGGAATTTAAAAAGCAATAATCAGAAACAAGCTACATTATCTGGGTGACCGTTAACCTCGCCAATGGTTTTGATCAGTATTTGTTCAAAAAAAATTTGAGTTAACGTACGTAGCCCCTTGAGATCGATGATATGGTAATTTTTCATAGTATATTGACTGAATTGCTGAATTCTTTGTAATATCATGATGCGTTAAAAATATCCGATGATCGCTTATGTAAAATAAAAATGATCGGCGAAATTCGTCAAAATTTTACCGAGGCGAGTGCCTCGGTTGGCCTCATACTAGCTACGGCGCTGCCAGGAGCCCATCAAATTTGATGGGCTCCTGCCTACGACCCATAAGGGCAGTTAGCCAGGACGGTGGGGTATTTATGGGCAAATATTTAAAACTCCTGATTTTTGGTGACTTTTCCCAAGGAAGAGCTCCTTGCCCCTAGCTGCCACGGAGTTTTCGAGAATGAGAAGAGGAAAAGAAGACAAGAACTCCTCTTTCCTACCCTCCCATCCCTTAGTATATTTTCGACGTAAATTTTCAAATCCGTCCCTTGTGAGGTGCGGAGTTGTTCGCCCTGGAGGGAACAGTGCCTTCCCGCTCCCACGTTCCTTCCTTTAAAGAATTTTGTTAACACTTCAGCTCTTGGTAACTGCGAGAATCGAGAAGGGTCTTCCTTGCTTCAAAGCACTTTGACAAACTCAGTGGAATGCCTACGGGGACAAGACGTGGTATGTTACTGTCAGATTCATGGAGTAATCTTTGCAGGAAAGAGGTCGACAGTCCATGGTCATGGATTGTTTGTTGCTGTGCCACTATCATTGTCGGGCTGTTTTTTGGGATGACGCTGAATTTTGGAATTCTGTTTCCAGTGTTGATGAATTATTTTCAAGAAACACGTGAGAGAACAGGCAAGTTATAAGACTGAAGACCCCTTATTCATGTGTTTCTGCGAATATCTATTGTGTTCGAAAGGAGACCTCCTGTTTAAATCTGGTGGTTGTCCTGTGTAAAATTCAAGTGCAATTAAGTGACCTCTGTAACTACATTAAACCCCCGGTAAATCGAACTCTGAAGGGCAACGACAAACAGTTCGACTTAGCGGGTAATTCGAGAGTATCGGAGTAAATTTCAGTGAAATTTTGATCAAGGGAAAGGAAATTTAGTTTGAGTTAGCGGGGAATTCGAGTTCGAGTTATGGAGGTTCTACTGTATTCCCGAGGTATCCAATCGATGAAATCGATAACCGATGACAATTGGTATCAATCAATACCAATTGATATTGATAGAGCGGTTTTCACTTGACTGTCGAAAGGGATTGGTTTTGGTTTTGGTTTTGGTTTTACTACGCCCTTTGGTTGGCTAGTGTATTTACTTTGGTTTTGGTTTTACGACAGTCAAGTGAAAACCGCTCTAATCGATGACCAATCATTGGCAAAGATTCATGTGGTTATCAGTTGGTATCGATTTTTAATAACAATCGATAGATAAATAACTGATATCGATTGGTATCAATTGGTTGCAGATTGACAGAATTGGCACATAAACATCACATATGCAGCAGTTGTAAACACATTTCTCTTTAATGCTTTTAACGTTAGTAAGAGAACAATACTCTCTTCTTTCTCTTCAACGCCCTGTCCACAGTATCCTTTTTGCATTGACAACTCAATAGTTTGTTCCCGTTCTTGCCTCCTGTCCACTCGAATCCCATGAAAACAGCATTAACCAAAACCAGAAACGTCTGAAGTTTGAAAACGCTATCTAAAGTGGAAAACTATTTAACACGTGCTGACATGGACCAATACTACAGACTTAACAAAACGGAAAGTGGTTGCATCACAGAAAAATTGTGGTAAAAGAAGTTGTATTTTGGCAAACAATGAAATTGGCAACAACAGCAGCATTTTTATGTTGTAAGGGTCCAAGCTTGACTTGCCTCCCGTACTTTGCATTCCTTGTACTTTTCCTCCTCTAACCCCTTTCTTTGATTGCAAAATATGAAGCATTGTTGCATAATTTCCCTCTATTTTTCCCACTTCCAACCATGTTACAACTCCCACCTCCTGCTGTTTCCTCTCCTGTGCCACTCCCACCCCTATTCTTCTAAACTCCCACCCCCTGTCCTCCCCCACTAATATGGACACTTCCATAAGGACAGACACTTGTTGTAAGTCCCAACAGTTTCTGTGTTAAAGAGACATTACTACTGTTCTTTGCTGGTCACAGAGATTTAAAAATTGCTTTTCTTTCACAGCCTGGGTTGGCTCTGTTGGAATAGCTTGTATATTTGCCCTTGGACCTGTCACCAGCATGTTGGTTAATCGATTTGGCTGCCGTCGAACTGCTCTGACAGGAGCAATAACATGTGTTGCCAGCTTACTACTGTCATCTCTTCCTTCAAGTATTGCTCTTATGTATGTGACGTACAGTATTCCATTTGGGTTTGGAAGTAGCTGCCTCTTTGTTTCCAGCTATGTGGTGATCTCGTTGTACTTTGATAAGAGGAAAGCCATAGCAACTGGTATTGTGGCCTCAGGAACTGGAACAGGAGTGTTAGTTGTTGCACCGCTCCTTCAAGCCTTACTAGATAATTATGATTGGAGAAAAACATATCGCATCATGGCAGGAATCTTTTCAGTTGTTTGTTTATTGTGTTTGACTTTTGATCCTGCGGTACTGAAGAGAAAAGAGAAAGAAACAGAACAGGATGGGGAAGGAGAAACAGAAAATTTAGCAGTGAATCATGCAAAAAATGATGGTAAAGAAGAAATACAGAAAAAATTACTGAATTTCTCTATATTTAAGGAAAAGACATTTGTTGTATTAACACTAGCTTACACAGTAGCATTTTTGGGACAACATGCTCCAAGATTACATTTGGTAAGTAAAGTCTACTTGCACTCTTATAACTCTAAGCTTACAAGTGCCAGGGGTGTATAGAAAAAAGCTGTTAGTGACTTGTGATAAACTGCCAGATTCTCTTTTGAAATTGCTCTTTTTTCCTTTGGAAACAAAAAGGGAATTTGACACTAGGGGCATTTTTCATTAACCAAAAAATCTGGAAATTTTATTTTGATGGATTATTTGTCTATCGGAGTAAGCACGTGTTCCATTTGACACAAGTTCCATTTATTCTCTCTTCAAAATGACAGGACTTGAACAAGGACAGCGGTTATAATCCCCATCAAAGTTAATGAGGTTCAACTACAAACTCTGACTATGACAGACTTATAGAAAGATCTTTTGGTCCTGCAGACAGCACAATAATACAATTATAATTGAACAACAAGCGGCATTTTTGAACACTCAGAAGTAAAAATCATTTCTTTTGCAGGGCTGTCAAAAGTAGCCAGCTGCTGACGAAAATCGCCGGCCTACTTGGTTAGTATCGGCTGGCTAATCTGCATGGCATTTCTTTACGGATGACGTTTTGTAAAAAAAAAATCTCTAGACTGGCTGCTTACTTTGACAACTCAGCCGTCTACTTCAAAATTTTCGAAAACCCTGTCTTTTGTTTTCTGTTAATTTAAGTTTGTTCTTCCACATCTCTAACGACCATCTCTTATGGTGGTAAAGTGGGTGGGGGTGAGTACCTATCATGCATCCCTTTTTTAAAGCCAACACATCATGGGGAAAACAATAGCCATCATGCATAACTTACTAGTAAAGAGGCCCTGCCAGGGGGGGTCCTATGTCGCCCATCTGAATTTTAAAATGTCTTGTGTTGGTGTTTATAAATGCTTGTCGCTTATTGTCGGCTTTGCCGTCACTGTCGTAATTTGGCTGCGGGGGAGTTTGTCTCTTGTTGTGATTTCGTTTTACGTGCTGTCGCTACTTTTTGGGCCTTGTCGCTTGTTGGAATTTACCCTGGCAGGGCGTCAGTAAATGAGGTGCAATTGCAGAAAGTTAAGATGACAATTGTAATTGCATTGTAATCAGGTCTAATAAATATTGTTTTCAGCATCCTTTTTTAGTAGGATGGCCCATTAACAGTAAATTGAAATAACTGTTAATTGTACAAAAGGGTTCTGTGAAATCTGGTGTTGTTCAAATATTAACTATATTAACCAGTATTCAGACTGGAGGAATGAGAAAATGGACCAGAAAATGATGTCATTACTATCGCTTTTTTTTTTGTCCGTGCTTCTAGTTTCAAGTGATATTTACCAATCGTGGAAATCCAAAATGAAAATCACGTGTCACAGGTTATGAAAATAGTAAATCACACCTCATACGGCTAATTTGGGCCTGATCATGCATCTCACTGATAATTTGGGACCCATCGCATGTCATAGAAAACCCCTTTGCCACCCTGATCTCTACCACTGCCATTTACTGGTTCATCCAGTCCATCCAAATATTTTCTGCACTGACTAAAGTTGACTGTAAAGGGTTTGTGTGAAACAGAGTCCCTGCATTAATGTGTCTAGAAATTGTAGAGAGTAGTGACAATAGTTATACAACTGATGACATTTTCCAATGATAATTTTGCAGGTGAAATTTGCTGAAGATCTAGGGATATCAGCTGACTCTGCATCAAGGCTTTTTATTTATATTGGCATCACAACATTCATCAGTCGCCTGCTCAGTGGAATTCTTTGCAATATGCGTTGTGTAAACTCATTTTATGTGTTCATGTTTGGTTTCATTCTAGATGGCTCATCGGTTATCTTTCTCTCCCAAGCTAAGAACTATGGACATCTCATCGTATTCTCCTTTCTTTATGGTCTGGCAGATGGTTTTATCATAGGTACCTTTAATATTTTAATACTCTACTGTGTGGAGCCAAGCAAGAGGGCATCAGCATTTGGTGTAAGCGCATTGTTTTATGGAATTACTACAGCAACTGGCCCTCCATTGGCAGGTACTTAGAACAAAATAATGCTTCTGATTGGATAGTCTGCAAAAGAGTTTTATTGTTAGGATTAGGGCTGGGCCACCCCGCCCCCTTTTTCTGTGAATGGCAACACAAGTGTTCTCCCCTTTTCTGAATTTTCTTGTCCACCCCTGGTATGGCCTGCCCCACAGACGACAATAAACTTTGGTTAAGTCAGTCTGTGAAACAGCGCTGAAATCCTTGTTCTGGGCCCTCAGCTGCGTACCAGGATTTGAGTACGCGTCATGATTGGCCTTTTAAATAAGCCATTGTTGATTTGCCAATCAAGATGAAAGGAAAAATTCGAAACACATTTCCGGTAATTCTTTGAGTCCGTTGGGGGCTCAGAACAGTGATACCGGTGCTGCGTCAGGTCGCAGACGTTACTAACCGGGGTGAAATTACATCTGCGATGCAGGCTACCTCTGGCAGGGCACGGGGGTAGTATGCTCTGAATAGACCGTTTTTTAATTAAAGAAAGAGACTGTTTTACAGTCTTTCTGAATCAAATTTAGCCGTTAATGACACCACGGCTTGACTGGTAGAAGCCCAAAACATCACGACTTACTGATTGACTAATCATGTCAATAGCAAGAGTTCAATATCATCAACTGGCGATACATGCTTTGAGCTGTTGACGACTTGCCCCGATACATGTTCTTTGTATCTGAAACTACTAGCGACACCGTGGAGCATTTGCAGCTTTCTTGAGACAAAGTAACAATTGCCCGGGGGATTGAACACGCTTTGGATCGACTGAGCCATATTAAAACTATTTTGACAATCTCTTTTGTACTTTGTAGGTTTTATGGCGGATCGTCTGAACACTTACGTACCATCTTTTATCTTGTGTGCGGTTGTAGAATTTCTTGCTGCGGCCTTGCTTTTTGTTATTATTTGTGCTAAAGAAACATCAAGAAGTCGCTGGCCTATAGATTGTAATCAAGGTGACAGCCAACTGTGTGAAGTAGAGGAGAACAATGAGGGTGTTACTAATGGACAACAGAGTAAAATTGGGTTGCCTGGCGAGACCGCAGAAAAGGAGTGATTGATGCTGCCCTCAAGAATCAGCTTTGGAATCACTTTTGTCAGCGGTATCTTTCAAGAGGATCAACGTCATTCTGATTTAACCATTTATATGTCTACAGTCATGAAATCTGCGAAAACGGAACACATCCGAGCAAGCTCAAGGATAGCGCGTCAGTCAAAGGCTGTGGACTGTTGCGAAACGTGATTCTGCCCTACAATCATGGACAACAGTCGTAGGACAAATTTGCACTATGGAGCTTTCTTTAAATCGCACGTGCCCAACCCTCCCCCCCCCCCCGCCACCGCTCAAATTAAAAGTCTTATTTATGCGTACTTCAATTTGACCTGTTACCATCCCCCCGGGGCAACCCCCGGAACCATTGCTAGGTGCATTAAAGCTTTCTAAATTTATATATTTTGGTGAAATATTGAAAATGGAACGACGTTAACCGCCTCTAGAAGAAATGACCAATGCCCCATCCCCGGGAAGTGGTTTTCTGACAAATCCCCACCACCTGGACAGACAAGATGACAAATGCCCAACAAATGCCCGGGGGGCGATGGGTACACTTGGAATTGACTGAGCCGTAACTACTCACTACTGGGCCATGTACTTTGTACCCTGGCTCCAGCCCTGAGGTAGCCTGTTCCAAACGTTCGGATAGTGGAGTGCTTCGCGAAGGAAGAGAGCGAGAAAAAAATAAGGAGGAAAAGAGGGAATTTCTCTCACCCCTACCCCACCCCCTTGTTTTTTTTTCTGCTCACACCTCTTTGCGCCGTCCCCACGATCTGAACGCCTGGAGCACGCTAGAGCTGAGGTCCGTTCTCGAAATACCTAGAATGAAATAAACCGTGCCTACGGTTGGTAAAGCTTCCAAGAAGGGCGGTTATTTTTCTCCCTCGGCGCTTCGCGCCTCGCTGTCGCAAACTATCCGGGAATTAGATAAGAAAAAAAGAAACCTCTGAAGGGTAACTTTCTGGTTGAACTTTCGTAGCTTGATGGGAAATAACACGCAAACTGCGGCGATAAACAAAAGGGAAATGAAAAACGCAGAGCTGGAAAAATATAACATTTTTAAGTATGATTTTTAATAATAATTTTTACCGCAGTTTGCGTGTTAATTCTTATCAAAGAACTAGGAATTACATTTTTTACACCATAATATTTAGACCGTTCATCGCCAACCTTCACGGACTTGCGGTCCAACAAGACCCTGAAAACCATACCCGAATTCACAGTTTGGCCAAATAAGGGGGCCCTCTTACTTGGCCTGTGCCCCCACCCCCGGGAGCGTTCTTTGTGTCACGCAATTGCTCGTTTGTGGGAACATGGTGTGACGGGGCAAAGATTGACTATCTACTGACTTCTACAGGAGGCAAGGAGTGTGATGGCATTTTGTGGAGCTTTCTGCACAGATTTAAGGTCTAGAAAGGAGGCAGACAGCCCTTTTTCTTGGCTTGTTTGTTTCTGTGCCTTTTTCATCATAGCTTTAACTCTTGGAACCGCTCTAAATTTTGGAATTCTCTTCCCTGTGTTGATGGACTACTTTCACGAAACACGCGAAAGGACAGGCAAGTAATTAGTTATTATGCCATCTCGATCTGCTGTTTCTTGGTTGTTGTTTCTGCAATGTTCGTGTATCGTTCTTTCCAAGGCGGAAGCCATTGTATATGTGTTCGGCAGAAAATCCACAGGACAAGCCTACTTAGGAGGGATATGACGTGTATCCACCATCAAGCGTGTTTTAAGTCAAAGAAGCACGTAATAAGCGATTTTAAGTTAAGAATTTATCCATATATGGGATCACTCAACGCGATGGTATCAATGCTTATGTTGTTCAATTTTATCCTTGGTTTAAATTTTATTTTCCTTTGTTTTGGGGCATGGTAATGTTCGATAATGAGTTTGAAACAAAGGAAAATAGAATTTAAACCAATTAACCAAGTCAGTGGCTTCATAGCTCAGTTGGTAGAGCATCGCACCGGTATCGCACGGTCACGGGCTCAAATTCCTTTGAAGTCTTGAATTTTTTTCAGGCTTCTTTATGCAATTGCATAAATTGCGTTCACTGCGATGACCATTTCTTCATTTTCATTTCATTTCCGCAGTTCATACATGATTCATTTCATATATCATTAACACTCATTTCTTTCACGGGAACATATGAAACCACAATTGACCTGCTCCCAATGTCAGTGGCTTCATAGCTCAGTTGGTAGAGCATCGCACCAGTATCGCGAGGTCACGGGTTCAAACGCCAGTGAAGTCCTGAATTTTTTTCATGCTTCTTTACGAATTGCATAAATTGCGTTCACTGCGACGATCATTTCTTCATTTTCAAAATTGAACCACAATATTTACATCCAGATCAACAGGTCCAATTTGAGTGCAGTGCGTCAACAGGCTGGCCACCATGCATGCCTTCACACTTACATTTACAGGGTTGTGGTAAATAAATAAATACAACTACAGTCAAATTAAACCTGTATTCAGCTGTGTATTAAGCGGTTACCCTTTTTGGGGAATGGCTTCCTACCAAGAATTATTATTCAAGAAAGTGAAGATGGCAAAAGAGAGAAATCTCTATCCCATGACAGAACCACTTATTGCCATACACAGTGTGTCTGATGCACTCAAGTATGATACATCTTGCCAAAGTGATCGCTTATAGAGGTGAAGATAATAAAAAATAACTCATTGGGACATCAAAAAAGGTGACTGCGATTGCTTAATAGGTCAGTTTTATCCTGAGTAATTAAGGGAAGTTATTTCTGGGACTATTGCAAGTGACCACTTAATAGAGGGTGAGCGAGTAAAAGAGGGTCGCATAATACAGGTGTGACTGTACCCCGAAACTGTAACAGCACAATGATTAAGACTGTTTTGTTCTCTTCCAGCCTGGGTTGGTTCAGTTGGATTAGCTTTTATATTCTCCCTTGGCCCATTGACTGGATCATTGGTGGATCGATTTGGTTGTCGCATAACTGCATTTGTGGGTGGGATATCATGCGTCAGTGGCCTCTTGCTCTCATCTCTTGCGACGAGTATTGCCATCTTGTATGTAACTTACAGCATCCTCTTTGGGTTTGGAAGCAGCTGCATGTTTGTTTCATGTTATGTGGTGACATCCTTATACTTTAACAAGAGGCAATCGATAGCAACTGGTATAATTGCATCTGGAAGTGGTATTGGTGTACTTGCAGTGGCACCCATTCTTCAAGTATTACTAGACAATTTTCACTGGAGGAAGACATATCGCATTACTGCTGGAATCTTTTCAGTTGTTTGTTTTCTTTGTTTGACATTTGATCCTACCGTGGTTAAGACTGGTAGAGAAGAAAGAGAGGGTGAAGAGGAAAACATAGAATCCGAAAATTTGCAAGAGAAGAATGATGTAAAGAAGAAAAGATGGTTTGTTGACTGCTCTGTTTTCAAGAATAAGCGGTTTGTGGTATTGACTCTTAGTGCTATTCTCTACAACCTTGGACATAACACTCCACGACTTCACTTGGTAAGTTTTAAGTTAGCCTTGCATAGCTGGCAGGATTAGTGGAGGAGTGCTGTTGTTTTTTGGCGGCAGAGGCTCAAGAAGTTTGAGAACAAGAAATCCCACGTAGCTCTGCAGACCAAGAAAGTACCCTGCGCATAAATATCTGGCCACCTACACGCAGGTTAAGTTTTACTATTACCATAAAATTCCGAAAATAAGCCTCGGGGCTTATATTTTTCAAAGGCCCTTTTTGAGGTGCTTGTTTTTGGAAGGGCTTATATTCGGAGGGGCTTATCTATGGAGGGAAAGTTGCGTTTCAAAATCGATTGGGCTAGCCTGATATTTGTGGAAGGAAATTTACCATTTTTGCTTTGTTTTACGTTGTATTTGAGGGCAATTTCCAAGTACAAGCCCCTGGGGCGGGGAAGGCTTATTTTTTGAGGGGCGATTTAACGGAGGGTTTTTGCGTTACGAGTTTGGGGGCTTATACATGGAGGGGCTTATTTTTGGAATTTTCTGGTATGTCACTGTTTTGGAGAGGTATCACATTAGTTTACTTTTAAAGCCTTCATAGACTATGTGATGATACATGATTTAAATCTGACTATAAATTACTGGATATTACTTCTTGAACAGTCAATCATGCGGTGTTCAATGACTTTAATAAAACAATGTCAATCATTGTTGTTTGTCAGATTGCAAGCGGTTACTTGCTTTTCTCACTTGTCTACTCATATCCATGTATTCATCTGTTTTTATCATGGCTGTATGTAGAAAAGGGAGATGAACCAATTTTTTTAGGCGAGACAGAAGGAGTGATCATAAAAACAGGGTACATTCATTAACTGGATGATTTCATTTAGCCTGAGAGGCAGACATTCAAAAGGGAAGGGCAAGGGTGTGTGAAAAGCACTACTATAGTTACTTGAATAAGTGCCACCACTGAAAAGTGCTGCCCACATTTTGGAAAAAAGGGTAATGCAATAATAATTTATTATTGTAAGCACCACCCCAAAATTAAGCTCTGTGGCCCTGAAAGAATCAAAATCCAAAGATGTTATATCCTTAAGTTTAATAGAGAAAGCAATGAAGCCCTAGTTAAAACAATTTTCTGTTGTGTCCAACTTTCACATAAACACCTCTCTCAAATACGTGCCACATTTGAGGCGAGAAAAATTTAGTAAGGGTTGCCACGCTTATTGGAGTTAACATGGATGTACGGGTACATAAAAAATGCAAGGGAGAGAGAAGGAAATGGCATTGCCCTCCTTCTTCAACTTCCACTGGCACCATCACACTGCACAAGAAGATAAGTGGAAAGTGAAAACACCACTTGCCTCAAAATGAGGGCGTGAGATCCAAAGAAATGAATAAGCACCATAATACACAAAGTCCTGCTAAAGGGGTTCATTTGAGGATTTTGCTGACAGATTTAAAAGTAAAAGAGTGACAAATTTGATCACAATAACTAATGGTCTAGGAAAGTGCTGGCTAGTGCCAATAGCCAGGAAGTAGCAGGGCTCATGTTTCTGAGTTTGAATTACACATTAATCTTAGATTTATTGTGCAATTCTTTATCCAGTATCCAAATACCGAAAAATCATGCTAAACAACTTTGAGCTGAAGTGAAACTTGTCTGATAACTGAGCCTAATTCCTGCAAAGAAATGTTATGATCTTTATGTTATGGTGGTATAGCCACTATTGTATCGACACAGTTTGCTGAACAACATATGGCTTTATGACACTATTCTTTTGTAGGTTAGATTTTCAGAGGGTCTCAATGTGTCAGCTGATGCAGCATCAAGACTGTTTATTTACATTGGGGCCACCACATTCATCGGCCGTCTACTGAGTGGATTGTTATGTAACATGCGATGTGTAAACCCAGTGTATGTTTACATGGGTGGCCTTATTCTTGATGGATGTGATATCATTTTTCTTACACAAGCAAAAACTTATGGACACCTGGTAGCCTTTTCATTTCTGTTTGGTTTGGCAGATGGTGTTCTAGTAGGTGCCTTTTACATTCAAATATTGATGTCAGTAGGTCCAAGCTTGAAAGCATCGGCCATGGGTTTAAGTGCTCTTTGTTATGGTACTACCATCGCAACTGGTCCAGCTTTAGCGGGTAGGTATCAGTTAAAGATAGAGACTGACCAAGCCACAGAAGTAACTGAATCAGTAATACCACAATTTAAAAGTTATAATACAGTCATGTAGTTATGACCCCCATTACATTTGAAATCAGTAGCTTTTAAGGGGTCCTAATATTTTAATTTGGGTGTCAAATACTGTTTACCCTTTAAGAAGAGGTCCTTTGATCTTTCTAGATACTCCCTGACTTATCTAGGAAGATCGAAGGGCCGCTGATCCTAGGGTAAATACTGTTCAGCTTTAAGACAACATCATAAAAAAATCCCCCAGTCTGTTCCAGGTGTTCAGATGGTTTTATCTGCTCAATTTTCTTTGTGCCACCCCAACTATCTGAACACCTGGAACAGGAGGCTACCGGTACATGTTAAGTAACCCTAGACATGTGCTAATTGTTCATTGAAAAACTCAGTTCACAAAGTGAGCAGAGTTTCTTGTCTAAGGAAACAATGTACGGTGCCAAGGCTTGATCCTGGATCTTCTGAACCAAAGTCCGAAATTTAAGGTGTTTTTAGCCTCTCACGTGGACCTTCTTAGGAGTCCATCACGCATTTCTGGGTCACGTATCACACTCTACCGAACTTGTACATTGTGTTTGGCTTGTCAACACTTTGACTTCAACAGCGCCGATTGGTTCTCCGATAGTCAGCACGTGAGCTCCAGCTGATATTTGTGAACAATAGAAAAGAAATTTAACCTCTCGTTTCAGCAGATGTTTGTAGGGCAGGAACGCATGAGGAACCCTAAGAACATTTATGTTGTACAACATGTCTTGACCATCATGACTACATAACTGTACAAAAAGGGCCACATAGTTTAAATGCAATAAAGCTAGTAAGGTAGTTGGTGATTTTATACTCCAGTCACCACCTCCTGGCAAATTCTGCTTAAAACAATGACCTTTAACTTGTTCTTTTGTTTTCCTCAGGTTTCATGACAGATCGTCTCCATTCCTACATCCCATCTCTTATTTTTTCTGCAGTGACTATTTTTGCAGCAGCAGCACTACTTCTTATTCTTGTTTGTGACAGAAAATCAACACAGCCTGAGACCCTTCACTGTATTGATTCTGAAGAACATTTCAACAGGGCAGAGAGAGAAACAGGCCTCTAACAATCACTTTTGAATTAAAACAAAGAACTATCATTTAGAGACCATCATAATCATCATTCTTCAAATGGTTTACTTTGTATTTGAGGCCAATTTCCAAGTACAAGCCCCCGGGGGGCTTATATTTGGAGGAGCGATTTAACGGAGGGTTTTTTGCATTACGAGCTTGGGGGGCTTATACATGGAGGGGCTTATTTTCGGAATTTTACGGTACTAATCTTCATACATTGCTTTAATACCTCTACAAAATATACCTCAGTCTGTAAAACAGTCACTTGGCTCTGCACCTTAGGTGTCTACACTAAAGAGACTTGTGTGTATAGTATCAAAAAGTGTCATGATTTAAAATTCATTTATTTAAGAGAGAGGTCAGAGATAATAATAAAAATTTTCAAACTGATTATTATAGACAAAGAATAAAATTGTTATTGATCCTGCTATTTTATCAAATGAGATTATTGTCAAAAAATTAATATCTATTTAAAAACAAAAAAAATGTATTATGGGGCCAGTTTTAATGATAGATTCCGAACAAATAATGATATTTTTATAAGTATATCAAGTAATTTACCAGAAAAGTTATTGTGCTATTTTATCAAATGAAATTAAATACAAGATAATATTTTTATACTACTACTATTTTAATTCATGGTATTATAATATTATTACTACTATTATCAAGCCATTTATTTCCAAGCAATTCCCCGTAAAACTCTAGCAATTGAAACCCATAATGGGACAGGATTGTCCATGCGAAGCATGATGAATAAGTGAATGGCCATTCGAAAATCTAATGACTCATTTTTAGTAATAGTTTTTTATATAAATAATGGTAAAGTACAGGTATATGTAAATAGTATTATAATGCATTTCTTGTCCATAAATAGATTGAATTGAATTAACACTAATTAAAAGCTTGAACTAAAGGAGTCTTTCCATTGTTTTTTTCTAGTGCAGACTGCACATAAAGACTTGCTAAATATTCCTTATTATCTGTGCACTCGCCCGTCATGTTCCCAAGCTTCTCTGAAGTTACCATGGTTACAAGCTGCCTTTGTGTTTGTTTACCTTTAGCAGTTGACTTGAAGCAAAGAAGAAGAAACTGTACAGCTCCACTGATGAGAATCAATGACCCAGCTGCGTAGAAGGCAAACTGATATGAACCTAGTTTATCTGCTATAAGCCCTGGTGAAAAAAAGTATAGAAGTCTTAGATTGCTACTTTGCAGCCAACCTACAGTTCAAAATCTCAGATAAAATACAATGTTTCTTCATCTAAAAATTAATTATTAAATACAGTTGTGTGCCCTTTCTTCAGGAGGATTAGCTCAGTCAGTAGAGTGCTTGATTGCAGAGCAGGAGGTTGTGGGTTCAATTCCCAGGGCTGGATCAATACTCAAAGTATCAAAATAAGCGAGAAATGAAGGTACTACCTTTGCACTGCAAATTACTGGACCTTTGCATGGCATGGATGACCACGTAAAAAAGGTGGTCCCATCTCCAAAAGGAGACGTCACAATAGTGTCCTCAATTAGTACTTTTGTGCTCAATACATTGACACTTCAATGAGGTCTTCTTAGGGCAGGGGGGAGGGGGGGTTTACATATGTCCTTAGTCTGAATTTCAAAACCTGTCATTTCTTGTCTCTTGAGGAGGAAGCCATGTGGCTGTTGGTATTTTACCACTGTATTTGCGCTTTTCTCTCTATACCCCTGGAGCCCCCCCTGGGGTAATCACTCACCAGCTAAAGGGGGACCAGACGCCACTGCAAAGGCACACAACATATTTCCAAAACCAAAGGCTGTTGCTCTTCTTTCAGGACCAACAATACTAAGAAGAATTACATTTTGTGTTGTCATAAATGCTCCATCAGCAAACCCAAAAACCACAGTGTAAAATGCAACAGAAACAAAAGTTCTGGCCAGTGGTAGTAGCACAGTAGCCATGCCCGTAATTGCAATTGCCAGTTGGTTTACATATTGAATGTTGATACATTTGACATCACACAGTCTCCCAGATAATAGTCTCCCTACTGCAGATGATAAGCCTAAAAACATGTAATACTTGGATGCTTTCTCGGCTGTGATGTTAAGCTCTTCACTGTACTTAACCTGAAAAACAACAGAGTCAGGAGAAACATAGAACTTTTAACATAAGATCAGAAAATAGAATGACAGAAACGTGTGCCTATACTAAGTATAGGCACACGTTTCTGTCATTCTATTTTCTGTTCTTAATGAGTGGATTGGCATATGGGAGTTGGATCGGATGGGTCCAGACACATCAAATACAGACTGGAGGATTTGTTAAAGAAATTTAAAATTAACTGCTTTGGAACTGAAATATAATATTACTATTATTACAGCCAAAAAGAGTAACAATTTACACCCTTTATCTTACTTGCACTGCATTTTGCATTTCAATCATGGGACTTGATTGAACATACTTTCAATGAAAGCTCCCTTTTGTAAGTGACAGCCTCAGGAATCCAAGAAGTGGTCCCAACTGCACAGCTGATCATGGGCTCTCTTGGGTGACCAGAAGATAAATTTACTGAGGGTGGTCGCTTGCAAGGGCTTTCAGCAAAAGCTAATTGCATTTGTTTACCATACATTTATGACAGGTAAAATAATATCAAAAAGATCTGATTTTATTTATTTTGCAAAGTTGACGAAACACTAGTTAGTGCTAATATGTATTATGGAACCCTAAATTTGATCAAGAAGTTAAGAAATGATTTCATTCAACAAAAAGTAATTTCTACAGTCAGTTATGACAGCTTTCCATTACAGAACTCAAGCCAATGAGGTTAACTGGGGTTTCACCATGCTGGTCGTAACTAGAGCTGGTAACTTAATAGAGTGGTTGCAAAGAGAACTTCTCAACTCATCTGGTAATGAAACACGGCATCTCATGTAGCCTTGGCATATTACATCAACTACTTTATGAAACTGGTACACTCTATGGGAAGCTAAGGGAGTATCTGAGTACTACCTTTGTCAGTTGTTTACAATATGGTATAATACCATAAAGTAACAAATGAATATGACTTACCAAATGAATATTGGGAATAAAGCGGCACAGGAACATCAATGTAAATGATGCCACCAGTATACAGTACTGAGGTATCATGAACACAGATAAATCAACAATTTTTCCTTTTTCCTTCTTGGTTTGAAGCATTGCACTGTGTACCTCATTGTCTCCTTCACTGTTTTCTTTTCCACTTTCAACTTTCTCTAACATTTTGTCTTTCTCTTCCACATTAGGATTATAAGTTACAGCAGCAATAATAATCAGACAGCAGCATGCTGCCATGATCCTAAAAGTATTTCTCCACCCAACTGAATCAAGAAGAACCTGTGCGATAGGGCCCCACATAAACATTCCTAATGATGGCCCCATTGTAACACTCCCCGTAGCAAAAGAGCGCTTTTTGTTAAAGTACATAGCAACTACAAGAAATGCTGAGGTGCGACAAGCACAAGCGCCCAATCCCGTAAGAGTACCATAGGTGAAGTATAACAATTCCAAGTTTTGTACAAATGATGAGGTTACAAGCCCCATCATAATAGTCAGTGCTCCAGTGATGGTAACCAGTCGACATCCAAACTTTTCAGTAAGGTGTCCTAGCAATGGTGCTGCCAACAGTGACGTTGATAAGGCAAGAGAACTCACCCAAGCTGCAATGAAAATCATCAGAAAATCATGCTCAGTTATAAATTAAGTTTCTAAAAAATATGACACAGTCAAAAGCTCTCACAACATGCACAGTGCTACTGATGACTGCAGGCTTAGCAAAATCCTGTTTGAAGTCTCAAACAAACTTAATTTATTAGTTTCATTCCAGTAAGGGCATGCCATTCCATTGTTAATGACTGCAGACACACAGGCAAGGGTTAAAATAATTATTTTTATCTTTCTGTTCCTATTTTCTAAGCTCTCATAAGCTGGCAATGCGAAGAAGAATTAATCCTAGGCACTTATTTTGTGTGAAGAGAGAAAAAGTGGGACAAAGTTTCTTTTTGCCTATGGAAGCAACATGACAGCATGTCTTACATTCAGATCTACGGATCCAGAGTTCGAGGTGCTGTTAAGGATTGGCCACCATGTCCTTACATTGGGTTTAAGCATTGGAGTTAATGACAACATCCTGAAACTTTAGTCATAATATTAATTTTTGTAGTTCATTTCTGATCTGTGGCCTGCACCACAGATGGAACTAAACTCCTGGTTTGAGAACATGCCATGATTACCCTATTAATTAAAAAAAAGGGCCATTATCAATTTTCTCATCAGGTTGTAGGAAAATTTGCAATGCATTTCCAGTAATTTGTTGCGTCCATTGGGGCCTAGAACAAGGATATCAGTGCCGCTTCGCAGACATCACTATGCAGGCATTAGTTTTTTGATATACTGTAAATACATCATTATTAATTATTATTATTGTTATTATTTCTGTGACGTCGAATACTATTGATCTGCAACTTGCCTGTTCTCTCGCGAGTTGTTCCAAACTCTTGCATTAACACTGGAAACAAGACTCCAGAACTACGTAAGATGCCCATGTTTATGATTTGTGTAAAAGTTGCAGAAATGCAAACAACTAATGACCATCTTGAGTCTTGCTTATGTGTTGCTTTCAGGCAACAGTGAAGCAAATGGAACATCTCTCTTGGTAGATTGAAACTGCAATTTAAATAATTTTATCTATTATGTTTAAACATAATCACTGTGGATGATACTGTCGGTTGTGGAGGCTTATAGGTGGAAGTGGTTGTGTTATTATCTGTAAAAAAATAATTATTACAATGTTGTGCATATCATATTTGGATGGATCTACCGCCTTGGCCTGGTTTTATAATATTTTTATCATACCTTATTACATGAAATTTTGCGACATTAATTCAGCGATTTTCAAAAATCCTGATTTAGTGGCACTTTAATTTAGCAATTTTTTGTAAAGTTTGGAACCTATAGTCACTTAATTTTTGCGATTTCACAAACTGAAACTTTGGCAAATTAGGGTATTCAAAACTTTTAGGACGACAATAGAACATTTATGCGGTGAAATCAAAAACATCAATAGCTTTATTTAAATCAAAATCATACAACATTCTGAAACTGCTGTCCTCAGTCTTATTTAAGTTACATTGTCACAATGATGCACGTCATAATCGACTGTCAAATAGCATATGTGTGGAACTGACCAGATAGCGACAATTTAGTGACAATTTAAATTTAGTGACACTTAATTTTGGTGCATTTAAAATCGCTACATTAAAATGTCACCGAAATTTCATGCAATAAGGTAATTATTTGCTTTTCCTCCTCGGGAATGGATCTGTTTTTCCCTTAGGTTGTGTAGGAGGTGATTTTCCATTGTCAGACCCAGAAATATGACTGATGACCATGCACCTCCAGTCTTTGAGGCGATGAAGGCGATTATATGGAAATCACCAATCTTCCTAACATCTGTTTGTCTTGAACTTTTTTTATACAACTAGGGTAATCAAGACGATCCAGAGGATCAAATGGAAACCAGGCTTTGGGAAAACCAATAGGCCAATTCCGGGTTCCAAAAACTATCACTTTCAAAACGTCAGGTTGATGTGCAAAACCTTAGGGAAAGTTCATTAAATTAATATGACAAGGGGGGTGGATGAAGATATTGAAACTCGAAGCTTGAAATTTTAGCAGCCCCCCTCGCTAGCGGTTCAATTTTTTAGGAGCCCCCTCCTTGGTAGTCGAAAAAATTTCAGAGCTCCCCCCCCCCCTCCTCCTTCAATTCTTTTGCTCCCCTGAAAAAAGATCGCTAGACTGTATTAAATATATTTACCGTTATTGTCTTCAATGGTTTATACTATGACAAACTTGAGATACAGTTGTGATACAATTTTCTAAAGCATTTTTAGGATGAACAAGAGTGTAATAATTACTGAGACTGCATTTGTTATATCTGTAAACCACGTGATATAGCTGAGTTGCACAGGTCATTAAATTGTTGAGTTGAAAACCATCCGATCTGTATGATGATGTCATGTGTTGGTTTTGAAGTATACAAATTTTCGGAGCCCCCCCTCCTAGCGCAACAATTTTTTCAGAGCCCCCCTTTCGGGGGTCTAAAAATTTTCGGAGCCCCCCTCAATATCTTCATCCCCCCCCCCCCCCTTGTCATATTAAATGAACTTTCCCTTACTTATGAAAATGAGTTTTATTTTGCATGAATAAAAAAAAACATTTTCATATCAATAGCTGTGCACTTGGTCTCGCTTTGACACAGAGGCTTGAAGCAACTCGGAATAGCTTATTACATTATCGACTAGATAGAAATTCATTCCGTGGATTATGCTATCCACCTTCTAAACTACTGAGGTACTTTTTCCGAGCCCGAGGACAGGCCATTCATCCCACGTTACACCAACAAAATATCTGTTTATCCTGAAAACAACTTCGTGAAAAGAATCGAAAAACTGCTTACACCTATATACCGATTGCCATATTTAATTTTGTACGGAATCATTCTACTTTGCTAGCATTCGAAAGGTAAGCGAATCTGCCCTCCCCTCGCCCTTTGACACTCCGAACCAAAACACAACAATACCACGTACAGCAAGGTTTCAGTTGGAAAATACAGAAAAAATACTGCTCAGACGCTAATCGGTATCTTACCGTGCTTTTGAAGTTTGAATTTAGCTCAGAAGACGCGGACTTTTATACCATGAGACATTGAATCATGGCATGAGTCATGTGAGACTTTCGGCCCGTGAAAGTTTTTAACCGGTTGCGCAACCTTTGCGAGAAGGAGGACTGGTTTCAAAGCTGGTGATTCAATTCCTGACGGGGGTAGGGGCAGGGTGACGCAATGGCGGACGCAACGACTGGCGAGCGAAGGTATGAAAAAAATGTGTGGAGCCCTTTAACGACGATATTTCGTTGAAACTTAGCTTTAATATGGCTGTTTCAATTAATTATTAAACCTACATATAATGAAAAGAAGAATAAATAGAAGAATATTAAATCATCACATTCAAACATTTTAATTTATTCTTCTTTTCATGTTAGTTTAACAATTAATAGATACAGCCATAAGCTAAGATGTGACTGATGGCGATCTTTTTTATCCAAGGTTGATCGATCATACACGGATTTTTGCAATGGTCTTGCACCTTAACTTTTAAAAGTGTAAGGGCAAGATCTTTCCCCTTCGAACGTAACTCTTAGGAAAAGTTCATTTAATATGACAAGGGGGCGGGATGAAGATATTGAAACTCGCTTGAAATTTTAGCAGCCCCCCTCGCTAGCGGTTCAATTTTTTAGGAGCCCCCTCCTTGGTAGTCGAAAAAATTTCAGAGCCCCCCCCCTCCTTCAATTCATTTGCTCCCCTGAAAAAAGATCGCTAGACTGTATTAAATATATTTACCGTTATTGTCTTCAATGGTTTATACTATGACAAACTTGAGATACAGTTGCGATACAATTTTCTAAAGCATTTTTAGGATGAACAAGAGTGTAATAATTACTGAGACTACATTTGTTATATCTGTAAACCACGTGATATAGCTGAGTTGCACAGGTCATTAAATTGTTGAGTTGAAAACCATCCGATCTGTATGATGATGTCATGTGTTGGTTTTGAAGTATACAAATTTTCGGAGCCCCCCCTCCTAGCGCAACAATTTTTTCAGAGCCCCCCCTTCGGGTGTCTAAAAATTTTCGGAGCCCCCCCTCAATATCTTCATCCCCCCCCCCCTTGTCATATTAAATGAACTTTCCCTTAATTTCTAAAACCGTCAGTAAAACGCCAGACGTTAGCATTAATATACGTTTTGGTGCTACGTTTTATCAAAATAGCCGCTAGTCACTCACTTATACTGGGAGGCTACGCCCGACTACAGGCCAGGGGTACCTTTTACAAGCTTTAGGTAGATGAAAGGGTAGGTAGTTTTACTAGTTGAAGAATATGAAGGGAAAAGTAAAGAAGACGTTCTGGTTTTGTGATTTATTTATATTCTAAAAACAGTGCATAGGGATGCAAGGTTCTATACTAGGTATGTGAAAGGGGTACCATATGTCAATAGAAGGTATAGGAAAAGGGTACCTTTCCGTGTCAAAAATTGTATACAAAAGTCAAAGGGGTTCGGCGCGGAGCCTCCCCGCATAATACTTTTTTGTGCACTCCCCCCCCCCCCCCCCACCTCTCCCGAGACTAGCTCGCGTAGACACCCAGTTACGTCACAACGCATGTGCGTACCGAAAAAAATGTCAACAAAAAAGCAAGAACAATACAAAACAACCAAGCAAAGGCCAAAGGAGTAGTAGTCTCCCTCGCAGCCGATACGAGGGAGACTAAAGGAGTAGAGGGTAAATAATAAAGAATTGCTACAAAGGAGGTGCATTTGCCCATTTAACTTCCCCTAAATCGATTTGAGCTTCTTTCCGCTATTCTTTAGCCTAGAACTATGATTAGTACGACTATCTAATATATTTATTTTAAGATTTACTGTAGCTCTGCCATTGATTTTCCCATGTGTAATTATGATAATATTTTGTTCTAATTACCTAACTGAGGGACTCCCCATGCCTTATAAACCCGGTGGCTTCTCTTGGGCTTCCTCGCAATGAGAGTTTAAATAATTAGATTTTATTTGATTTGTACAATTTATGACAAACAAAACAATAAACAAATAAACAAATTCTTTCAGATAGTAATTATTTTTTTCAAAACAAAGTGCACTGTTTTTCCTCATGGATGGTAACCTGCGGTCAAGTGTTCCTTGTATTTCGAGGGAGCGCGAAAGTAGCGGGCAAAGGGGAAAACTTCGCGTTCCAGAGAAAAACCGCTTGATCGCAGACACGGTCCTGCGACCAAGAGAGATGACTACCTCACCACACCGCCATAAAAAACCGGAAATTTAACCAAGCCATCTGCGTGAAAAAACCCCTGGGATCCCTGTTCGATCACTGCAAAGGACCCATGGTGAGTGACATGGAAGGTCCAGGAGGGTAAAAAGAGTTTCAGATTTCTGCGCCTGGGCATGTAGGGTTTATTTGGGAGGCGTTACCGGTATCTTGATATAAACAGAGATCCCGGCACTTTCGCTTGCCATCCTAGTCAGTCAGCCAGGATAAGGACATAAAATTGGCCTCTCGAAAGTACGTTAGACGGTCTTTCCAGGTACGGGTTGTTTTGTTTACACCGCAGACTAATTATGCACATAATATTGTAGACCAGACAATGTAGATGGACTTCGAGGCAGGATTTTGTCGGTTGTGCAGGTTTTAACATATCGCTTCATTTTACAGTGAATCGTAGTCTTTCGATAACTGCAACAACGCCGGACAAACTGATGGCGATTCAGGTTAAGACCTGGGGCTGTTTTTCTTCCGGCTCTCCTCGCAAACGAGACAGTCTTTGGTCATGGTTGGTCTGTGCTTGTGCTTTGATGACTTGGGTTGCGTCGCTCGGCCTTCTCTTCAGCTTTGGGATATTTTTACCTGTGTTTATGGATTATTTTAACGAATCCAGGGAAGCCACAGGTCAGTAAGTCTATAGACATTTCGTAATTCATGTAACGATTTTAATTTTATGGCGACTGAAACAAGGTTGTGTTCGATTGAACGTTTTCGGGAAAAAGAATACGCATAAATTTTTGGACAAATATGAGCTTAATTATTCATGTCCGCCGGATTACTGGATATTACCCGGGGGGCATTTAGCCTGCGAAAACATCCGTTTCTCCTCGCTCTTCGCCGCTAGGGGGCATTCAACGAAGTTTTGTACGGCGAGACTCCGCCCCGATGTCCAAGCCCCTAGTCCCTGCCATTTTTGACAGAATACGTACCCCACTTTCGTATACCTTCTTTCGACAAACAAATACCCCTTTCCTTTACCTAGTTCAGTGCACTGCATCTCGATCTTTAACTGCTGTAAATAATAATAATAAATGCAGCGTCTTATCAATAAATCACTAAACCCAGTTAAACATTACATTTTTTTGTCTCTTTCACAGCCATAAAATGAGTCTGCTAGCTCTTAATTCACAGGAAAAAATAACAGATTCCCATTTTTTGGATATTTTCTAGGTATTTAAAGAATACCCATAAAAATCCCAAATTTTACAAAGTGAGACAAGTCCCAACCAGGGAATTCCCAACCAAGTTCCCTGGTTGAGACTTGTCTCACTCTTCCAAATTTGGGATTTTTGTGGGTATTCTTTAAATACCCTAAAATATCCAAAAAATGGGAATCTGTTATTTTTTCCTGTGTTAGGGCCTTTCTACAGACCGGGATGACAGATTTCCTTTCTCTTTCATATACTTTAAGTAGTAAAACCCTAGCTACCCTTTCACATGCCAGAAACCTGAAAAAGGTATACTGTACTCATATCGGGAGGGGCCTTACCGTATAAGCCATTATAGGGAGTACCAACGGGGAATTTTACTCTTTCTGGAATGGGGTCAATCTAAAGAATTCTAAGTCTGCTGATTGAAAATTTTAAAACCGTGACTACATTTAGTAGATAGCAGCCGCTGCATGTTGGAAATTGCATGCGTGATTAACAAATGTATTGGACCATTTTTGTATCTTTCCAGTTCAGAACATAAATAGCGACCTATATTGACTCCATCGAACAAAAACAAAAGACATAAGAAAATAGTTTTTTTTTCGATGAGAGAGCTTCGCTAGAACCAACGTTTTTCAATGTTTAAAAGCAGCTATTACAGCATGTGCGACATCTAATTATGTGCTACTACAATTTACCATCCCTTGCTTTCACAAGAAAAATGCTATCATTAAACTGCTACGTATATATGTCGCGCTACTTACTATTTCAGTTGTAGAAATCTAAAACGTGTCTTTGCATCAATTGAATTCCAAAAATATTGGTACACTTTTGTTATTTGCTGGTTCATAGCAGATGTTTTCCAATAACGTGGAACATGACATTTATTATTTTGGTATTTTTCTGCAGCTTGGGTTGGCTCTCTAGCCATAGCCATAACTTTCTTTACTGGACAAGTGTCAAATGCTCTTGTCACGCGGTTTGGTTGCCGCATCACCACTCTAATCGGCGGAGTATTTTGCACAGTGAGTTTGATATGCAGCTCCTTTGTAGACAATATGAAGCTTCTTTTCTTCACGTACAGTCTTCTGTTCGGCTTGGGCTCCAGCTGTGTATTCTCAGCAGGTCTGGTTGTAATAAGCCAGTACTTTAAGAAGAGACAGTCGCTTGCAACTGGTTTACTGACAGGTGGACATGGCGGTGGGGTACTAATTATGGGACCCACGTTGGAGGCCCTCATAAGAGCCATTGGTTGGAAGGATGCTTATCGAATAATGGCTGGCGTTGCCTTCGTGCTGTGTTCGCTTTCCATAACGTTTGATCCCAACGTGGAGAAGGACGCTGAAGAGAAAGATAAGGGCGAAAGAGAAGAAATCAAGGAGGGTGAAAACGATAGTTTAATTCGTACCAAAATGAAGAAGATCTTTGATTTCTCCGTGTGGAAAGTGCCTCCAGTGATAGCTATCGTTCTTGCTGCTTGTGTAGTGGAGTTTGGCCATTTTGTTCCGCAGATTCACTTGGTAAGTGATTATATTGCTATAATTGAAAATCAGTTTAGGCCACACGTATCCGGATTTTTTTTTTTTTTTTTGAATCCGCAACTCTTTCGTTCCGGATATAAAAATTTCCTCGTACTTCACGTATCCAACCCGTATCCGGATTCACGCTAGTACCAGTACTCCTCTGGGAATATTGGCAACAGAGCATGGGTCGTAAAGCGCGTGAAATTTGCACCTTGCTCAGCCTTTCACGGTAACGAACTGGGCTCGATTTTGTTACCTCACCGGCTAAAAAATATCCTGATTTACCGTCCACAAGATTCCGGATTCATAGCGTATTCAAAACTTTTCACTCTTGAGAGCGGATTCAAAAAAGTTCCTGATTCGTATGCCGAATTCATCGCATACGTCTGTACGGAAGCTTTATCCGGAAAGAAAAATTGGGGGATGAAAAAATATCCGGATACGTGTGGACGAGTCCTTATCAGTGTCACTTTTCATTATATTCTACAAGATATCACAAGTCGGTTAGAAAAGCAGATAAGTTATGCCTCGTATGGGTTAGTTAGCCTTCGAGCAAGCTCTCCGGGAACCTTTGGCGGCGGGGCCCCTTGCCGCCGTCAGAGCTCCCTGGATAGCTTTCTGCCAGGCTACGTAATATGAGTTTATATGTCTTTAATTAATGGTAGTGTAGTTCGACTTTGTAATACAGTAAATGCATAAAAGTGTCAAAGAAACCCAGGCAATTTACCTTCTTTGCTTGTATGCCATGTTTTCCCAGTGTAGTTTAGATAACGTTCTCAAGGAAATAAGCCCTTTTTCTTTAAATAAATTATGCCAACACATGTAAGAACGAGAACAATTTGACAAGAATTTTGAATGAAAAAGTTTTTTAAAGTAATAGAAAATAACCTTCATTCTGGGGAAACGGACCATACAAGCTTCAGGGGTCCATGAGGTTCAGAGTAATGGTGTTATCTGACTCACTTTTATTTCATTCCTAACCTGCAATTCAACAATTTTTTATTTATGTGTTACTTTTAGATTCGTTACTGTGAAGACCTTGGGATTTCGGCTGAAAAAGCATCAAAACTCTTTATTTACTACGGTGGTTGTTCTGCTATTGGTCGCGTGCTTGCTGGCATTCTTTGCAGCCACAGGAGAATAAATGCGTTCTTCATCTTCCAGGCAGCCGAATTTGTGGCAGGGTTAAGCACAATTCTTGTAACTCTAACTTCTTCTTACTCCTGGCTTGTCGTTTATATTGTGATTTACGGACTCAGCGATGGCTTTTTCTTCACCAGTCTAAGTATCAATCTTCTGACTGCCTGTCCTTTGAAGACTCCCGCGGTTCTCGGATGGGAGATGCTGTTAGCATCCTTGACCCTGGCTAGTGGTCCTCCGTTGGCTGCTATGTGTATTGTTAGTTGTACACTGTACTAGGCTCCTGGACGTTCACGGCAAATGCCACCAGAAAAGACAGAAAGTGAAAAGGGTTTAGGTAGCCTCCACGCCTCGCAGGCGATCGTTTCTATTTTAATTTGTTGCAATTATGTTAGCCTTTGCCAGGCTCTCAGATAGTAGGGACGTTGCGATAATAAAACAAGCCAAGCGAAAATAAAACGCGCGGGATCTGGGAAAGGGGCCGGTGGCTCTGAAGGGCATCTTCTATCTCACCAACTCCGGCTCATTTTTCGCGCCACTTTTTACTGCACTGCTGCATTTTACTAAAGTTGAAATTCTCTACAACGGTCACCTTGGGAACAGAAGAAAGTGGCCGTTGTAAAGAGGTGGCCGTTGTAGAAAGGTTTTAAACAAGAGTCAATGTATGGTTTCTTTGTCCCCCTGGACGAAAAAAAGTGGCGGTTGTAGAGAGGTGGCCGTTATAGCGGAAGTTCGACTGTATATTAAAGCGTGACGAAACAGGTTACAATGGAAACCTGCAACAGGCGATTGTTTTAGTTTTCCTAGTCACTTTATCGATGCAACGCGCTGTATATATATATATTTCCCTTGTTTCTGAAAAAGTACCCCGGGCCTTAAAATTTGATTGAATTTTTTGACATGTGATTGTTTTGGGGAACGACTATCGATTTTGCACCCATTTTCGTTTTGCTCATGTATTTTGTACAGTACCAAAGCAATCCATTGTTGCCTTTAAGGCCAGCATGGCGTATCTTGATGATACAAGTAAGGTCGGACGATTGTATCAAATCTTATAACTTTATGTTCTCCAGTACCCAGATAATTGATCTAAGCTCTATGGCTGATTAGTTGAGAACGTCAGGACCAAGTCTAAGATACACGGTGAACGATATGAGGGAACTTAAGCAAAGACGCTTTTTAGCGACCTACGTCAACCGGAAGTGAAGCCTTTTCCCATGTAACATGCCTAAACGCTACCAAAATTGTACTGCTAATTATCCTTCCTCTCATAAGTAAGATTTGCCGAAAATTCTGGTAAAACCACTGCCCAATGATGCAAAAAGCCCGCTTCCGGTTCACGTACGTCGCTCAAAGACGTCTTTGCTTAAGCTCGCTATTATGTAATCTCTGGAATACTCATTAATTGCGGCAAGTTTCTGTCTAATTGTGGGATGGTGGTATGGCTGACTGGTTATCGAGTTCTGACTCAGTACAATCCGCAGGGGTTCTGGGTTCCATGTTTAGCCTTGTCGCGTGTTGAATTCTCGGAAGTCTGAGTTTATTAACTTCTCGGCAATGCTTTTAAATATCCAACTAGTTGACCTCCTATCAGAGTTCTGATCTTTTTTATGGTTATTTAACTATGAACTAGCTGCAGCAGGCAGGTGCACTCCCACCTACAATATAGCTTCTGAATTTTGCTACATTTTAGTGCAGTGGAGAATTTATAGCCCGATGTCGGAAACTCTGCTAGAGAATTTACCCGGCGTTTTTCGATAACTTGCTGAGTACCAAACGTTTCTGAGAAATATATTCTCTGCTTGATCTCAGATCATATCAAAGCCTTCATTCTAGTCGTTTCATTTTAATTATTTAGGTATGGCAGCAGACATTTTGGGTTCGTACGTTATCCCTTTTCAAGTAGCTGGTGGTATCACCATAGCAGGATCCTTTATACCTTTTATGTTGCTGTGCTACAAACGTCAGGATAGCTACACCTCCTTCACGGGGTCAAGAGACGAAGAGGCTAAAAAGCTTGAGGAAGTGGCTTGATTTAGAATAAAAATAGATTTTTAAACTCAGTCAAGATGGGGCAAACTTTTTGTGATAGAATATGCCAAGATAATATAAAGTTAATTTTTTTAAAAAAAGTTAGAAGTTGGGGAAAAGTGATAGGGGATTGAAGAAAGAAGGAAAGGGACGCCTGCTATAAGAACCCTCTTTTGTTCATATCTGAGGCGGCTGACTCCCGCAAATGTTCTGATTGGTTGAGCTACAATGAGTAGCTTTTTAACGTGAATTAGTAAGAAACAACCAAGATGCAGGCTGAGAAGCACTCGCTACTTGTGATTGGTCACGCACTGACAGTTGACGTTATCGGATTTGTTAGGATATTAGTGGGCGGCCGGAATGCAAAAATACCGGAGCGACGGAGTCAGAGTCGGAGTTGTAATCAGAAGCGTAGAACTTTACTTTCTACGGAAAACAGCATTCTGATTCCGCTTACGACTCCGACGTTTGCGATCACGTGAAACCTGGATCGTCGGGGTCGCAAGCAGAAGCGGAACAACTAAACCAATCACAAAGCGTGGGAAAGTGCCTTGAAATTGGTTTATCCTTCCGCCTCTGTTTCCGACTCCGACAATCTGGTTTTCACAAGATGATGAGAAGTGATTCTTCTTACTCCGATTCCGTCTCGTGCTTAAGACTCCGCTTACGACTGCGATTTTTGATTTTCACAAGGTCATAAGCGCTCTTACGACTCCGCTTACGACTGCGACTGCGACTCTGTCACTAGTGAAGACCAGCCTTTACGCGACTCCGCTTACGATTACGACTCCGACTCCATCGCGAGTGAAAACCAGCCTATAGAAGGCGTTCCCTTTCCCTTTTATCTTTCGCTATTTCATCTTCCCCACCTCTTCTCCCCTTTTTTCTCGCGCGCTAAGGAGGCTAAAAATGCAGATAATTACGATAATACAAATGAAAAAAAGAAGGGCCCTCGTAAAGTTTTCGGCAAATATATGAAAACTATACAGGCAGAATTTTCAATACTGAGCTTTCAAAATTTTGGTCTGTAAAAACATGGATGAAGCTATATGCTGTTTTAAATGACTGTTTTTATAGAGTTTGTGAATACACTGTATACATTTTTAAATCGTTTCATTCATACAGCAATATTTAATTCTAATCACAAAAATGTTCAAAAAATAATGATAATGATTAAAAGAATGGCGCTTTTAACTTTCTATGTAAAAGAAAAAACTGAAAATACGGTAAATATGATAGCTTCTGTAAGAAATTTAGGCTAAAGTTATTGACTGTTGTAAATCTGAATATAAGATAATAAAGAAGCAATTTAATCGATCAATCAAAGCAGCATGTTTTAGCACCAAAGGCAAAAGAAAATCACTTTACATTTTAAGACCTCTTTTAACCGCCAAGAAAAAAACCGTTCTTTTAGGTGGGGCCCAACATTGCCTATTTATCTCTTTGGAAAATGTAGTTTGTAAAGAAAAATCAGAGATACACCTGCAAAAAGTCTTTCATTTCACTGTTATTTCAAGCCTGAACAAGAACCAGTATTGATACTACCGCGCATGCCAATAGCAGGAGACTGCTGACTACAATCATTGAGCCTGCGTTACAGTTATCTGTGTCACAGCAGGAAATATCGCACGTGACCGATCCACCAGTGCCCTCCCTGCAGATCGGATTATCAGCACTTTTGCAGGTTATCTTGGGTGCACAGCCTTTTTGAAAAGATTTCACTCCACCAGCCATGAAGTGGACTTTAATGCACTGATCTTCAACAGAGGAACACTGGGTCTTGGTTGAAGTGCAGTCGCCCCAGGACTTTTTGCTTACACATGCATAGCATTCCAGGCTTGATGCTGAAACCAAAAGCAATAAGGTAATATGTCATGAGAAAGATGTTACGTTTATCCTCTGTTGATTCGTAACATTAAGAACGTGGTTGGAGTAGAAAATGAGCCCGTCGATCGCCGAAAGTGCGAGCAGCTAAGAGGGTCCCAAGGAAGTACCTCCAGAACATTGTCAGGAGCCCAGGAGCGGAGAAAGCAACTCTCTTACTAGGCCTATGTCACGGAGTTTTCACGGACCGGTTTATTTTTAGATACATTTTAGAGCACTTACGCGAAAATGAAAGTTCCTCCACTCCGTTCATGAGCGCATTAGAAATATAAGATGTGACAAAGGAAAACTAAACGCCATTACAACGTCAAAAAGTGCCATTTTCAGGGGTTTCGTTTTTGCTGACCGGTTTGTGGGACCTGAAAGATATTCTAAATTCGCGTTAAAATCGTTCTAAAAATAAACTAGTCAGTGAAAACAACGGCGCTGTGACACGAGTACATGGAAGTTGCTCGCTCCGGATTAAGGGCTCCTTATATAGCGAAATCTAAAAGCTCTGAAATGCTGTTTCCAGCATTTTTCATGGAACATATTTTAGAAAAAAAAACCATTCCGATGTACTGTGGATTGTTTTCAAGCTACACACTTACGCTTTTGTGTTCTTGCTACAAAAACCAACCCGGCAACTAACAACAAAACATTTAAAAATAAAGGTAAAATCTAGACGAGGCAAGTGCCTGGTCTTACCTCTTGTTAGCTACGACCCAGAGAAAAACATAGGTAACAAACAAGAAAGGGTTAAGCTATAACCAGGAGCCAAGTATATTTTGGAATTTTGCAGGTGCCATATTGGTCACTGATCATGATTTATTTTTCCGTTATTTAAACTGAGTCTGTCAAATGCTGTCGCCGGCAAGGCAAAATTTGCTTTGCGAACATGACGATGGTAAAAATGTAAAACATAGAATTTTAAAACTAACGATCGGAGCAAAGCAATTAGAAAAAAAATAGCAACTGTCGTTGACTGAATCAGAATTCAGAATCAGGGATTACTCCAGTGGAAAAATATGTTGTCAACGGGGGGGAATGCATTTTAGCTTAGCGAAGAATATTACCCAAATTATTTCTTGATAGTATTTTGCTATTTCAACCAAAGTCGTCGCAAATTAAATGATACAGCTGTAGTGTCTAAATGTGGCGGCCACCAAACAGCAGCAAACAGGATCTACCAATGCAAGTGTTATACTTTGTCAATATACATGATATATAAAGTCCCCACAGTCATGTAACGGAAAATATCAATTGTCTTCAAAACATTAATTCTAACGTAAAATGTTTTTTGTTCTCAATACAAACTGCCTCCTTAATTTTCGCACTGTGGGGTTGTTATTAACCGTTGTCAGTGGTTCTTTGGGTGGAAGGTAGAAGTAAAAATCCATTAAATAGTACGAATGGCACGTAAACCGTTATTGTAACGAGTTATTTGACTTATTTCAACGAAAAAAGAGCCATTTGCTTAGCGACTTGTGTCGAACTTTACTATTAGTTATTTTTGCTAAAGAAATAAACTAATGATTTGTATGACTTTTGCACAATGACGTATCTGTCCAGTAATATTAACTCGAAAATAAATAACAAGTAAATTGGACCCTGCGTTACTTTAGAGCTAGAATGCTGTAAGACTGGGGACGTATAAACAAAATGACTGGATGTGGATTTTTGTTACTTGGTGCTATCGGAAAATTTAACAAAGGTGAAATCGATAGAAAGTACGTGAGGCCTTTATTGAAATCTGCCGGCCACATACTGCTGAAATCCGAAGGCCGCAGCTGGAGAGTTAGCTGGTCGTACTTTAACGCCATGGTATTTTGTCTCATTTTCGAACGGGACCCCTTTTAACCATGAACGGCTAAAAAATATGCCCTGTTTTTGACAATATTTCTCCTTGTTCGTAGCTATATAAATTGGAATCGATTTGCCAGCACTATTATATTTGTTGAGTGGTAGCTATAATTTTTTTTTTCACTCAGCTTACCGTAATGAACTGTGACACCGATCAGAAGAAAACAGGCGATCACTTGTATTTTCATGGTCTTTCCTTGAAAATTATAACCAGCTTCAAACTGTAATTAAATGTTACCTGCTTATGCCCGTTGATAACACTTGTGCGGTAGTAATTGCTCCTAGTAATTAGGATTAAAGAGAAAAAAACTGTTTTTGAGGCACTCCCTGTATAACTTCTAAGCCAATCAAATCATAGTTGCTATAGTGACTGAATATTTCTTCAAGGCTTGTCTGGAATGTCATTAGCCTGAGAATACAGTCGTATCTCATCGCTACCAGCTAATGAAGAGAGGATTTATATTATCGCGGGCTCACAAACCTCTGTGTTTTCAGCGTTTAATATGTAGTAACAGTGACCGGGGAAATTAATAAAGTGCTGGTCTTTTGATATGTCTTATTCAAAACGAAATTGAAAAAAAAATTATATATGAATTATTAGTTATAAATCTTGTAGTAAGTGGTAATATTTCTTCACATGTCTGATATTATTTTTAATACTTATTGTTACATGTACCATACCTTATATTTTGTCAACTCAGTCTATGTAATTAGTTAATTTATACTTACCTTCATTGTATTTTACTTTCGATCTTGGTCTTACTGTTACTGTTAACTTTATTTTTACTCTGAGGGAGCCCAATGTCTATAAGCCTCATGGTTTCTTGTTGGGCTTCCTGGCCACTTTCATTTGCTTTTGTGTAACTGTCTTGTTTTGTCGTTATTTTTATTTTGTGGTAAATCAAATAAAGTTACTATTGTCTGTCTATTCATTTCCTGCGTGCAAAGATTTTATGTGGACAACTCAACTTTTTTTTTAAGGTCAAGTACTGTAAAATAATGTCTCTCGTCCGGATTTTTAGGAACTACAGAGCGGGTGTGCCAACCTGGTCCTCAGGGCGTTTCCCTGAGAAAATGGGAGGTCGCCATTTTCCTAGGGAAAAGCCCTCAGGGTACGAGGTTGCGTGCGGGCGCTTTCTTTGTTTTTGTTTTTTCGTTGTTTCTAACTTACCCCCACTGAAATGCTTCACCTTAACCCCACATTTTATGCACTAAATTAAATGCTCGGTCTCCCCCAAAAAGGTAACAAAATGTTCTCTAATATGCTTAAAACATATAGCAGCACAGATGCTTTTGAAACGCTACACCACTCGAAATAGAGAGTTTGCTCGCAGGCTTCAAGCAGCAGAACACGAGAGTACCTGACCTCAAACCCCGACCATAAATGGTCTTTGCTTGAAACCCACGGTTGGAACTTATGTGGGATCGCGACAGAAAGGAACCCGGTACAAGAGCCATAATAGACTGCAAAACAGTCCGTATTTTTGCGTATTCAAGTACGCGCGAGCAGTCAAACAAAAGGTCTGGAACGCTTTATCGATTTCTTTACTGATTTTGAGAAAAAAACCCGACTGTTTTACAGTCTAGAGCCATAATGACTCCTGCATATCATTATATCCCCAGCCAGGCCACTGAAGAGTACCTAACCGGCTCCTCCAAACATATAAGGCCTCGAGACTCGCGATGCTTGAACATGAAATTCATACATACTTCGTTCATAAGATTGTTCTAATTCAAAAGACAGTTTTCTTGGACGCCATTTTGATTTCTCGCCATGAAACTGGCGGATGATTTGAAATACGTCAAATACAAAACCAGTTGGGTCAGGTGGGTGCCTCGGATAATAATAAGATGTTGTTTTACTTTGAAGAGGAACGGAATGCACCTATTTTGTCACCTAAGTATAGCCTACTTAGACTTCGGTAGCAGTTTAGGAGTGATACATTGAACATCTTTTTTTGCCCATAGATGGTAAGTTAATCAGTACAGTGCCAAAACCGCGGCAATGCGTGACTGTTTTGAAGTCACGAAATCCGCACTACTGAATACAAAGTATGTTTTCCAAACTGTCCTTTTGAACAGGGTTTTCTGCGCCATAAAGCGCTTCGAAGGAAAGGCTCATACACTAAGTTTAGTGAAATAATGAGACGCGAGAAACCCTACATGGTTTGTTGAGTTTCAGAAAACAGATTGAAACAACGAGAATTGTATTGACTGTATTGCGTTACCGCAAATTGAGCGCAGTAACTTAGCCGGGGTGTAGGTAGCGACTGGGTTTTGTTTTCATTTCAAATAGATAAAATGGAATTAATTTTGTAATTCCATAATTCAGTTTTACCTAGAATATATCTTTTGATATGTTGAGAAACAATAGGATCTGTACTTAAAAAGCTGAGAATTATAATTTTTAAATTTCTAAACGCCCCCCACCCCTAAGAAAACAATGAACAGTGCGCGCTTGAGTAAGCTTGACAATTACCAATTTATCACGTAATGTTTGAAATACAATGAATAGGAATTAGGGCAGGGAATGTGTGTTATTTTCATTGTTTGAGGCATCATCCCTCGGCTTTGCTTTCTCTCTTCGCAGTCCGAGCGATCAGTGCTAATTAATTTCCCCTCCAATAACCTCTGAAACAGACTGAAAATCTAACAGCAAAATGGTAAGTTAATTGTACTTAGCGTTAAGTTTAAATTAAAAGCATGCTAAAAATGACAGACTGACACTCGCTTCATCCAAACGAAAGTTGTCCTGAAATCATAGATATATGTTAGCAATTCCGCCTGTTGAAACATCGAAATGTAGCATATTTTGGTCTGAACTGCAACAATTTACAGTAATCCTAATATATTAGAGAGAGGGGATTACTTAAGGCCTACTACAAAGATTCGAAATCAAAACAGAGGATTTGACTCCATGCAAGCGCCATTTTATACACCATCAATCGCCCTCGATAATTTTTGCTTTATGTATTTCCAGTTTTTTAAAAGTCTTTTCTAAAATATTCATGTCTTGAGGGGATTTCGCATTAGTTTTTCAATTCAATGGCCGCTAAAATTGCATGTCTGTAAATGTGTATTTAAAACAGCAAGGCATATGCATGTGCGCTGGTGCTTGGCGGAATCTGAAACCTATGAAGGAATGAAAACAATGTCAATATCCGCTGAAATCAAGTGTGTCACAGATCTCCTATTTGTCAGTAACCTCAGTCCACGATTTTATTTAAATGATTGGGTTCCGGGATTTTAGTAGTGTTTTTTGAAAAATCTAAAGTTAGAATTACAAGACGTGTAAATGCCGATGCTAATTAAAAATTTCTTTGCCTTGCGCTCCAAAGTCTCCAAGTAACAAAACAAACGTTATAATAAGTGTTTCGTAAATGACTAAGACGGTTACCCATAATTATTCTGGTGAGAAAATTTGTACAATAAATTAATTTACTTACTGTATCAGTTTCTTCAATTTTCTTTTGCCAGTCGGCGTCACTAAGCCCGGAGCAGCTAAAAGGTAAGGTGTTGTTTTGAACTGTTGTTAAAACAGTCAACTGTCCCTATAGAGATGGTCACCGCTGGGACAACACTCAGAGTTAATTTAAGATAGGTGTCTGCCTTACAGTGGGTTAGCCCTTAAAGACCCTTAACCCCTGATATCCACACACTAATTCTCTAAGCAGATTTCCATACATTTCCTTGAAGAATTATTGGGGAGAATTTGATCGAAGATCAAAGCATTCTTATGGCCTTTTCAATTATGCCAGCATTGATATTATTAGAATAAAATTGATGCTGATCACTACAAGGACTTAAAGGGTTACAGGAAATGACCAATTCTAGGTGTCCATTTCAGGGAGGGTGTCTATTAAGAAACTGTACTGTGTTATAGCTGTGGTCCTAATAACCATGGCTACTTATTAATAGTTATGAGGGGGGCATACGAGAAACCACCCACCTGGAAAGCCTATTGAGGGTCAGTTCTCAGCCCATAAATTTGATACATCAGTGTGTGCATTTTTAGACAAAAATCAGAAACAATTGAACATTGTACTTTACTATCCAAATGAGACACCACCTATTTGCTTATCAGAGAAGGGGGTACATGAAGACACAGCCAGATAAAGTAGTGGGTCTATTCTCAGCAGAATAATTTTGACCACTTTCTTACTATGACTGTTACCTGGGGGCAGAGTACCAAAAAAATATTCGTTCAAGGGAAAATTAATGACAAAAAATTCATACATGCTGAGTAGCCCTAAAAACTCCTTTTTGCACTGGCATTAAAGAAAATTAATGCAAAGGGAAATGTTTACTGAAAAATTTCATGTGGCTTGGAAATTCCTAACCCCCCCCCCCCCCCCCTCCCATCCCTTTCAACTTTTCTAAAGGCCTGTCCTGGAGGCAAGCATTAGATTAAGGTTTCACAAATTTGCTTGATTACCAGTAATAACATTTATTTTTGTTTTTACTGTTGTCTTAGCTATGACATTATTTTTCTGGTCAAGTATTATAATGGGTACAAATTATAATCCTTTACTTATGATAATTATCACTATCATTACTTGCAAATTTCAATTCATTTCAATTTTTTTTTCACTTCAGAATTCAGGGATGCATTTAAAATCTTTGATGTGGACAACAGTCAAACCATCACAACTGATGAGTTGTTGCTCGTCATGAAGAACCTGGGAATGATGGCCACAAAGGAGGAGGTGAAAGAAATGCTCTCAGAGGTCGATGAGGATGGTATGCATTTTAAATTTTCTGCAGGGGTTGATAACATTTGAAAATGTTCCCAGTACAGAGTGCAGTATGAAGGGGGGGGGGGGGGGGGCCGTGGGGGGAGAGGTAGAAAAGGCAGACCATATTTAAAGAGAATAGCCTGTCATGTAGGAGCTAAAAATGGGGACGGAAGGGGAAGACAACAGCTAAAGAGAAAAGGGAATCCCTTTTCTCTCCACTTTTAACAACTGCCATGCAGGCTAAAAGAGAAAGGTAGCTTCAGCATGCGACACTCAGATAGAAAACTTTTGGTGTACAGTCATAGCTGCCGGGTGTATGCAAGTGTTATTGTTATGATTATGGAAAATTGGTAAAAAAACCAACAATAATAACCAGCACATCACAGGGATACTGGGTTGGAGGGAAATGTAAGAAATTTTTGGGAGAAGATGTGCCACTGAGACCCCTAAACCCTTAGCCTATACCAGACCGTGTTCAAGTGAATTTTGCTCCCCTTACTGGACTAATCTCCCTCTGCAGGGTACGAGAGAAGGAGCACTGTTACTTTAAGGACAGGTGCCGTATAAACCTAGAGTCGCCATTTTAAAAAAACTGCTTGAGTTGCAGTTGAATTAATTCCGGTTCTCCTTAGACTAAATTTTCAACCAATGATCAGTTGCCAGGAAAATGATACCTCATTCTGGACCCAAACTCTCAGATTTTTATACCCCATCCCGGACTAAAGTGCTTGAAAACCATGCCCTTCACAGTGGCACATACATATATAGCCTACATGGCACCCCCCCCCCCCCCCCCAAGTATACTTGGTCCTGGACGTACTAGCTCTTTTATTTTATTTTTTTTTGAGGGGGGGTGGAGGGGGCATTTTTTGTTTTAACTTGACGACACTTACTTTGATTGCGTACAGGAAGTGGAGAAATCGACTTTGAGGAGTTTGCTGAACTTATGGTCAAACAGATGAAGCAGGGCAGTGAGCAGGAAGTGAGGGAGGCATTCAAGGCCTATGACACTGACAACAAGGGATACTTCACAAAAGATGAGCTTCTCAAACTCCTCAACATCGTATCACAACAAAGCAAGGACATCAAAATCTCCAAAGCTGAAATTGAGGAATTAGTCAACTTTCTGTCCCGCAATGGGCGAGTTGACTTTGACAGTAAGTGAAATATTGTAGTGCAGTTTAGTAAAGTAGGACAGTTAAATGATGCCACGTGGGAAATCTTTCGCAAGGCGGTTTAACTTGGTAAGGGACAAGCGATACATTGGCATGGAGCTGGCGTTAAACGACACAAATATCACTAAAACTACTACCAGAAAGGTATCAACGCCAACGTAATAGAAAAATCGGACATGGACACGACTTTCTCCCTTGATACATCGAGACAGGTCCGTTCGGCTCTCCTCCCCCAACCTGCCATACCACCCACACCTAAAAGGACCTCTTGTATAAAACGTGTTTGACACGCAATATTAGCGTATCTGATTGGTTGTTTGGTTTGTTAAAATTTGCCAGTACGGTCGAGCGATTGTTACCCGGTGGATTTCTTTGTTTTGCGACATTTGCGCATAAAAGATCGTATTCTAGACTACGAGTAGTCGCCTTTTCTCGCGTGGGGTAATTTTCACGCGCGCTCGCGTTTCGCTCGCTCTACTATCCCTGAGGAAAAATGGGGACTACTCGTAGTCTAATCATATTCCCACGAAAGTGAAATAATCACACGCCAGGTTTAACGTCTCTTTCAGTTTTGTATCCCTTTGGAAAGCTCTTTCTCGTGGTTGATTTACCTCCTTAGATGAGATCCCCGCGAAGCTGTCCGTCTTAAGAACACCTGTCAGGGGCACCCAACGACAATTTTCGGAAAAATATCTGTACGGAAGACAATTTGAGATCTAGAATTTTCGGAACATTTGTTGTAAAGATTATTGCTTGCCTGCCTCTCCTAGGATTTTTGAACATCTAAGAAATGGTAAAATTTCCCATTTTCAACGGATTTTTACCCTAAAAAGGTCATCTAGAATTTTCGGGAGCCTTTTTTCTGGCTGAAATTTTCGAACAGGTAAGTTTTGATCCCTATAATTTTCGGATCACTAGATTTTCAGCTAGGAAATCCGAACAAATGAAAAATTTATAGGGGATAAAAATATGCCCTTATCCACCGTTTAAATACTTAAACACGTTTAACAATGCTATGTTTAAGTGGTTTTGAACTATATTCTCGTTGGGTGCCCCTGACCTGTTTGCAATGGCGACTCACGAAAACTTGCATCGCTCACAATAGATATTGTTAAGACGTAAAAATGCCACACTATTTTTGCTAACGACATTTTTTTGCTAACTTTTGCAGAGTTTGTCAAAGAGCTTATGAAGTAACCTGGTGAAGACCGTGGGAGAAACTGCGAAGAAATACTACTCAGGATGGCATTTCTTGTATTTGTTGAAAAAAATTATTTTATTTTATGGCTGACAGCACAGTCTAGGAAAGTGCCCGATTTTTCCATCTCAACAGGTGAAAAAACCTGATGCTTTCAAAGGCTCGTGATGGGCGGTTTACTGGCTATTTTTACACGTTTATATTTGAAAAGTATTTTGTAGATGGTTTTTTATGTGCGAATAAACTATTGTGTTCTTTGTAGTTGATTTTGCTTCGCTCTGTTTCTTTTTTTCAAATCTAATTTGTTGTTTGTACATGTCTCAAGATCTTGGTAAAAAAAGAGGGGCTACTGCCTACTGCCTGCTACTCAGTCACCATTTTTTAGTAAAGATACCACTGGGGAAAAAAAGAATAATGAGCAAAAATACAATATCTACACAAGAGACGTTTATCCATTGGTTCTTGAAAGATAAACCCCCTGCATTCCGTGGAAATTTCCAAGTGAAAGGGCTTTGAGGATGGCCTGAAAACTGTCTTTTTATTTGGTGTTGCTCTTTCTAGCACTGCACCGGTATCGGGGAGATACTGACGCCCCTGATTCTGTACTTAAGTCCCGGCTCCCTGGCCCTGTAACCAGAGGATCTTAATGGGGCCGGGTTTCTTTTCGTCACTGATTGACAAACCTCATTTCATGTGATAAACTTTGTTATTCAACTTACTAGTAGTTTAGAGCCAATGGCCCCGCCCACGCGAATCCGGGCAGGCTGAGACCGCATTCGAAAATAGCCGGTTTCAATCGTCAACACGAATTTGCAAATCTCGGCTCTCGTTCAGCGGGTTCACTAGTTTTTGTGTGGATGGTAGGCCGATTTGTCTAAGAAACAAAAAAACAAAAAGAAAACAAATATTCTGATTCGTGTGGACGGGGCCTATATTAATTCTTGTAATTTTACACGTACTTGAATTGCAAATGCTTTATATTTGCTGGGTTAATGAAAGAATTAATCTTCGTGTCCATTGTAAGGCCTATTGTGTTGGAGCGAAAACGAACAATAACTGACGTCACTCCGGAAAATTTATGGCCAGGAAGGATTACAATATCCACTCAATACCAACTAAAGAGGTTTATTACACCGAGTTATCTACTCTCGACTCGTTTTGTAATATAAAACGTAACTGCAACAAAACAGGTCGCTGGAGGACAACCATGGGAAGTGTCCAAAGATTCAGCAACGGAAGAAAGATTAGCGATGGGGTAGGCAAACTCAGTCAGGGAACTTCACTGAAACTTGCTAAACAATGGTAGATTACTAATTATTATTGCAAGTTTCTACACTCTTTCTGATTTAGCAAAAACGTTAGCTTTTTTAATTCAGAAGATAGGCTTTGCTTCCGACCTAGTGGAACCTTTGGTTTAAGTCACGTAATTTTTATTTATTCTATTTTGTGCTTAAAATTCTAAAGAAATTGAGCATACAAACGATCATTGATGCGGTAGTGACCGTAGTGAATGCAATAAAACCGTTTTGATTGTGTAGACAAAGTCAAAAGCTTGACAAATCTAGCGAAAACTATCTTGAGAAACTTTCGACGTTTTGAAAGAAGTGCGAACGGCTAGTAAATACCTTCAGGCTTCAAACGGGGAAATGTACCATCATCATATACCGGGTGTAACTCTGAAGACCTGTTTTGTTAGACCAAGCGGGCACAGAGAATAGCTAAATCAAAATCATGAGCAAAGCCGGATTTTATCGGTGGGTGGTTTATTTAAAGGCGACAACCCGGAGAAAGAAGAAGCCGTGCTGACTTTCGTATGTCTGTTTCTTTAATCTGAGGGAATAAGTCAAATTACTTTCTGACTTACCAGTCTCTAAATCCAAACTTTTTAAAATTCAACATTATCAACATTTTAAAGTAATAATGTTCATTATCCCTATGGTAATGACTTGAGGTATGCGTATGAATTTAATAAAAAAGCAAGTTCAATCTATTTTGATGATGGTCAATAATAACGACAATTCTGTCACCTGAGGGATATTTTTTCTTTTTTTTTTTTCAGAGTGAACTTTCGCCTGACGTTGTCAAAGGTAAAAACTGCTTTTACATGTAACCCTTGCGTATGAGATCTGAGTAACGATGTCAATAATGAAGCTAACCGCAAAGTTAAGATGTTCCAAAGTTCGATATGTTGAGCCAGTTGTGTCTCCTGGCCTCTTGAACTCGGGAACAATATATTGCTGGCAAGTCAAGAGTGTCAATATTAAGACTATTACTGTAGCCTGCGTAGCAAGCGTTTCCGTGCGGTTTAGGAGCAAAGAACGAGGAAAGAGAGTCAAAGACCGCGCGAAAAATGGCCTAAGTAAAAGAGCGGAGAGGGGGTGGGGAAGAAAGGAAGGAAACTTCCTTCCTTCCCCTTCCCCTTCCCCCACTTTCATTTTTTGGCTCTTGTCTCATTTCTCGCGCGGCCAAAACCGAAAATCCCGTTCCTCGGTCTTTCTTTACTCCGAAACCAAAAGGAAACGCTTGCTACGTAGGCTACTATTACTGCGCCTTATAAATGTTGTAGCTTGAAAAATCGTGCTTTCTTCGTTGAAATCAAACAAAAAAGTACCTCGTGTAACAGTCACGAAGTACTGGCATAACTAGGAAGCAGTGTTCCGGTTGTCTTTCGCCCCAAAGGGAGTCCAAGATAGTCTTTATCCTGGATTGCACGCCATGGATTCCGGATTCTAGGTACTGGATTCCACTCTTTGCAAGTAAAACTTGGATTCTGGATTCTGGAATCGTAAGCGGATTTCTGGATTCCTTGTGCCGTATTCCGAATTCCAAAAGCAAAATTTTCCCGGATTCTGGATTCCACAAGCAAAATTTTCCCAGATTCCAGATTCCAGATTCCAGATTCCAGAAGGCTTTCCAAATTTCCTTATGGGGCGATGTCTTTCTGCGGTCTGCCGCAAAACAAAAATTGTATGTACGGAAACGAGACGTGTCAGTAGGAGGCACACATGCTTGGGACGATGTTGGAAATAATCCTTGCAAAATGTTAAACTTTTGTTGTTACCTTATTATAGAATTACGCGAGGCATTTTCTCTGTTTGATCGGGACGGCGATGGTACAATCACCACAGATGAGCTAGGGGTTGTGATGGAGAATTTGGGAATAAAAACGAATCAACAGGATTTACATGAAATGATCCAGGAAGTGGACGAGGATGGTAAGAGACTGATAAATCAAATATTAGGGGCACCCAACGTCAATTTTCGGAAAATATCTATTCAGAAGACGATTTGAGATCTAGAATTTTCGGAACATTTGTTGTAAAATTTCTTGCTTGCCTGCCTCTCCTAGGATTTTCGAACATCTAAAAAATAGTATAATTGCCCATTTTTAACGGATTTTTACCCTAAAAAGGTCACTTAAAATTTTCGGGAGCCTTTTTTCTGGCTGAGTTTTTCGAAAAGGCAAGTATTGATCCCTATAATTTTCGGATCACTAGACTTTCAGATAGGAAATCCGAACAGATGAACATTTTTAGGGGATAAAATATGCCTATATCTACCGTTTAACTTCTAAAATACGTTTAACAATGCTACTCTGGCTACTGTGTTTAAGTGGTTTTAAACGATATTCTCGTTGGGTGCCCCTGAAATATTCTTGCAAGAATTCAAACTCAATCTCCGATTTTGAAAGACTTACCGTTAGCAACCGGAAGCGAAGAGCGAAAAGGTAGTTTAACAGCGTCGTTGGATGCCCCTAGTTCAGATTGTAGGAAGGCGGTTAATATTTTAAATTTCCTTCCCATTTGATCATAAGATAATAACATCAAATGTTTGACAATTTACCTTTTGACTCGGACATCGTTTACTTTGCGAAGGAAAAGCCTTGACAACAAACAGGTGACAAAGATGGAGTAAAAAGGTGAAATGTTGCGACTGCCCAAAGAACTAAACAGATTCTCTGCCAAGTGAAATAGGTCAATTAGATTACCGGTAGTGTAAACATTACTAACTATAAATTTTTTCATGTCTTTAAAGGCAGTGGCGCTGTTGATTTTAACGAATTTTGCATGTTGATGCAGAGGAAAATAGCACAGGAAACCCAGCAGGAAGTCCTGGAGCTGTTCAATATTTGGGATGAATCCGGGGAAGGCATTATGGAGGCCGACGAACTGCGGTGTCTTTTGAACAGAATCCCAGAAAGGCTAACGAGAAAAGAAATCGACCTGCTTGTTAGTCAAGCAGACACTAAAAAGAACGGAAAAATCAATTTCGAAGGTTTGTTTGTTTGTTCGCAGTGCAAGATTCTGGGGGGACTACCCACCCACCCCTTTCTTGATCCTACATTTTGCCCAATTTGAGAAAATAGTGTTAAAGTTGAATCAAGGGAAGGCTAGGTGGGTGGTTTTGTTTTTTCATTCATTTGGCTTATTCAGTTTTCGGCAACGTACCACACAATGGCATTCATTGTAGCAGATCTTTTCGAGATCTTGAATACCGAAAAGTGTATAACTATCTGACTATGGAAAAAGCATCAAGACTATATTTAGTATTTTGCTTCCAAAAAATGGTGCCAGTTTTCCACTGGGCATGAATAGCAGAAGAATTTAGAGAAATGAGATTTTACGCACGACAGCTAAGGGTTGTTACCGTCACCTCCCTATGGCGCTGTCAGGGAGCTTAAAGTGATATTACACGAGGCGATTCGCAACGACGATCAGTGAGTGCAACACAGCGTAGCAATTTTGGACCAATGTTGCAACCATTCGAAACAATGTCGCAACAATGTTGTAATGCTGTGTTGCGCTAAAAATCGTCGTTGCGAATCGTCCCGTGTAACATTACCTTTAAGCAACAACGACGGCGACTTCACTAAGAACTGCAAAAAAGCAATAGGTTTAGATTGGCAAAACAGCAACTTTGCACGTGCATCACGCCTTTCTGTACATTTCTTTGCCGTCACTGCACGACTACGACGTGAAAATGCCTAATTTCATGATTTGTCCGCGAGGACGGGAAAACAAGACAACAGCGTTTCCTTTCTTTTCCTTAACTTCGATACAGTCCTTTAGAATTCAACTCCTAAAACATTCGCCAGCATTTGACGAATTAAACGAGATGGAACAAGCGGGATAAGTTTGAGGCGACACAAATTACATTTTCATGTGACGTTTTCATAGCTGTCGCCGTCGTTGTTTCTTAAGCTCCCTATCATCATCTACACCAGGAAAGGGTTTAATGATCACAGCCAAGGATTTTAAAAGTTTTTTAAAAAAGCCTGGTTACTGGTCCTGGCCCGGCCTGCCGGGGAACTCATGGCTTCCCGTTTACCAGGCCTACACTCTGCCAACTGAACCAAGCTGGCCAATCAGAGACGGAAAAGTATTTTGAATGAATAAAAATTAATCGACTTATTGTTTTTTTTTTTGTAGAATTCGTGAAAATGCTATCCCGAACATCAGAACCATGACCATGAACTGGGTGAAGATAATGAACTTTAATACCACGACTATCAGGCCAAATAAAGTTTGATTTAAACTGTGGTACAATAGAAATCGTTTTCTTTTTGACCGTTAAAATTAAGTCCTGAGTCGCATTATACATCTGTACGCGTTGTGGTTGATTATCAAAGCTCTCCACGAACATTGGACGATTTCTTAACTCACTTAGAGCTATTTACAGCGACAGGAGCCAGCAAAACGCGAAAAGGAAAGAACTGTAAAAATAGAAAACGAGGAAGAAGGATTTTTAGTTCCTGATTCTTATCATTCTCTGTTTCAACCATAGGCGGCGGAACAGGGGGGCAAGGGGGTCCGAAGTCCTCCCCCCTCACCTTTTGGTGCCGAAAACACTTTTACCGATGTATTTGACAATACCAAATAAAGACCGACTTCGGAGCTCACATTTTCTGTCCTTAGACGACTCAAGTACTACCTAAGAAGCACCATGAAGCAGGACTGCCTGAACAACTGCCTACTGATGCATTGTCACAAATCGATTACGGACAAACTAGATACTGTGAAGTGTCGACAATGACGTCTTAACTTGAACATTGACCGGGGAAGGGGAGGGGAGACTCAGTACACGAGGATAAAGGAGTCTAGAAGATGCAGATTGCGCACATTTCCACGTGTCGTGACTAACGTTCCGCCAGTTTAGAAGCAACCAATGCTGTTGCTCCAGAAAAAATCTTGACTTTTTTTGTTTGGCTTTTCGAAAAAACTTCCAATTAGGTCATTTAGGTCTTTAACCAAAAATATGGACGTAGAATAATAACCTGTAAATTGTCCGCTGCTTAAGTTCGTGAATTAAAACCAGCTTTTAAAACATTAAATTTAGGGGCTGACCACAGACTTTTCAAAGTGGTGCAGACTGGGTTTAGGTGATGCAGTCATAGCTCAGTTTTTGCTGTGTAAATGTAAGTCTAATAGCTCGATAGAAGAGTTTTGCTTTCTGGGATATTTTTTCCTAAATCACCTAAGCCTTCTTTTCTTAAGTGAATTATAGATTTGTGGATCTGGCTCTGCGCAATGACTATACATTACAAAGAATGTACGGCTTTAGGGAGCATATAATTTCTTTTTCGATTTCTCAAGTAAACAAGATCTTTCGGTTTTGAAATCAGATTGTAAATACCGCAACGTGTCCAAAATAAACTCACAATTGACGTCACCAAGACGTTTCTGGAGCCTCGACTCTATTATCTTGCACTGGGAACGCGTAACAAGAACACGGGTTTCCGCTTTTCGCACGGGCAGGTCATTGGATCGTTGCAAAAAGGCCAACATTTCAACAAAAAAGTAAGCCAATTTAAGCTTTTCTCACCAGAATGCTACTTAGGTTGGATATTAACATGGTTGCAGACAATTTATACTGCTTTTAACTGACAAACCAACCATAAGAGAAAAACAGAAAGCGGAAACTTGTCTCCACAGTCCCCACTGTCATGTAAAGGTCCCGGAAATGTGGAAATACACATTAAACCCTCAGCTCTCTCTCGCTGTGATCTTTTCTGTTGATAAATTCCTTTTGTCCATTGTGATGTAGACTCTCGCTATGATCTCAGATCAACTTAACAAAGCATTCCTATAGGGTGACTGGATAATTTACTGAGCCTTTAACCGACAAAATAGATAAACAAGTTACTGAAGATCGTACATTATAGCATGACATCATTGTTGATTTAAGTATCTTGGATTCACCAGATCATTCATGCTTGTCCCTGTCCGCAAAGCATGCACGAGTAGCATGATCGTGCGATAAAAGACTTAAAGACTGCATACAAGTGGAGTCAGACATTTGTGTTGTCAGCTGTGTTGCAGCAATTGACAGACCCGTTGCAAGACATCTAAGGGAGTAACAGACTATAAAAAGCATCTGGTACAGTGTGTTCTAACACAAGCAGCTTGTGTCATGGTAAGTCTGACCAATAGTATAACAAATTTGGTCTAGTCTTGAACTGAATAACTCAACGTACCGTTATCATTGAGATCTGAACGTGTAGTAAACATCCTCAATTTAAATCATGCGTCGGTAAATTCTCCCAGTACGAATCAGTGTCCGACTTCGGTCTACAGGAAAATTATCTCAAATCATGTAAGACTTTGTTAGTTTGCACGGATCCGCTGTCAGTTTCGCTTTCGCTAACCTTGATCAAGAACTACTGTATGGTTCTCTTTCATTTCACTGCCCTAATTCTGTCCTTAGATAGAGCTCCGACGACTTCCTAATGAACAGGTACATGTGATCGATAATGTGTTCAAAACGACTGCTAACGACAGCATATCCCGGCTCTACCTGAACGAACACATTTCACCAAGACTTCATTTTTGTCTTGTTACGGATAGGTAATGAGGTTATGTAGGCTTTTTACTTGCCAAGATGAGGTTAAAGCTAATACTGTTCAATGCGCAGTTACCAAATGAGATTGTCGTTAATTATAAATTAAGAACTACGTTCGTCATTACTTTAACCCAATGACCCTTTAATTTTTTTTTCGGTGAGGGCATTCTAGAAGATATAGGTACAGACAACGCGCGTAAAATCACAAATCGTTTCGGGTGATAACACTTCTTCCTTTACTTTTTCAACTTGCTCTAACAAAGTAAAAAGCCCCACTATCTGTTTTCTTTCACAGGAGTTGACGTTAACTGAAGGACAGATTGCAGGTGAGATGATGACCCGAGCGGCACATTCTGATCCATCCATTGTATCTATCTAGTTATGTTATCATTGTAAAAGATTTAGTAAGATCTGTATTCGAAGTATGTTTTCAATGCCGAGATCCTACGTCATGATCTTGTAGACGAAAATACAGAACCACCATTTAAAAGGAACTTATTCGGCATTACTAACTATTACATAGGCCTATCTATTACGTTGTATAACTAGAAATACGTTTATCGCAACACCTCGCGAAGCTGTATAAACAGGTTTCAACTTTTGAGTCTCTGAATATGTTCTCATGGAGCGTGTGATCAATCAATGAAACCTCTTTAGCAGTACTTTTACATCTTACTATTTGCGTTCAGTATTTTTCAAAAAGAAATTTGCTTGAAATTTTTTTTTGGCTTCGTAGAGTCACTTACTGAAGCCAGTTAACTGAAGAGTTTAAAACTGAGTGCCCAGTGAACTTATCATATCTCAATTTTTTCCGTTAAGAGATACTGAAAAAAAAAGAATATGCTACTGTGGTGCTATAACTGAAAAGAGCACTTATCGTCAATGATTACTGCTGTAGTATTTACTTCACATTGCAGAAAACAATTGAAATATCCCTGCTGGACCCTAAGAAAAATGCTACTAAAAGCCCAGAGGGTCAATAGCGTTCTGTTAAGCGGCCACATGCGTTATTATTTCATCCACATAAACAACAGTTACAAAGTTAACGAAATAAACAGAATCACGTGAAGAAGCACCCGATTAGTTTTTTCGACACCAATAATTGATATTTCATCTCTGCTCGCCAGAAATTTAATGTAAAATGTGATGATTCTTTAAGTGTTTATGTTAGATGACTATCGATGCGCAAGCCTTGCCGTTAACTGGGAATGATAACTAGGTCCACGTGATTTGGGTTCAAAGTATGGGTGTTGAACCGTTTTCCTTGTTTGTCTGTTGTTTGTGTTTTTTTTTCCCTCTTTTAAAAACATGATCTATAAATGTTGGCCGGGAAAATTAAAGCGCTTGCCGCGTAGCAGCAATTAACTTGAACAACTTTTTAATATCAGGTTATTGCAAGTTTCTCCTTTATGACGTGTCAGCCTTGTTCTTATTTGACAGATTTCAAGGAAGCCTTTGCGCTCCTTGATAAAGACGGCGATGGAACCATTAACACAAAGGAGCTTGGAGTGCTGATGAGATCCCTGGGTGAAAACCCGACCGAGCAGGAACTGGAAGAGATTATCCGGGAAATTGACATGGACGGTAATTTTTTACCCCTTTTGTTGTACTGTTTCAAAAACGAGCAGGAGTGTATTAACAGGTTTAAAAACACGAGGCGATGCGAGTTTTTTGGATGGCTTCAAAATCTCTGTAACAGATCAAATCATTCTTACATTTATATTTAGGATTGGGGTTCATGGTCTAAAAAATTTGACGTAAAGTTTAGCCGTGCCTTAATCAGATATAAAGACAATCCCCAAGCATTAATTTCTTTTGCTTTTTCTATATAAATTATTAATGGTTTTTGAAGCTTAGTTTATTAGCTGTATGTAACACTGTACTGACTGTCATGGTTTTTGTTATTGTTGTTTTGCCTTTTTTTGGTGTTGTTGCTTTGTTTCAATCGCACAGTTTTTTTACCACACCACTGTTCATTGAATGTTAAATTTTATTTAAAATGAGTGAGAGAGAAAGTAAGTAATAAAGTAAATACCACCGTGTCTACAATAGTTAGTATAGCTTTGAAACCTCAGGTTTTTTAACATGAATCGACCCTCTATCCACACGAAACCACTGAATCCGCTCCCGGGGAGGGGGTGGGGGGTACTTCCTTATAAGAGGCTGATGGGGATGTGCCGCTGGATGGGGTAGCATTTTCACTACTGGATTGACTATAACCGGGTTGCATTTTCAATGGATTTACTAGAATGGGGTCGCACACTCAGTTTGGATCTTTGGGGTAAGAAAGTTCTTCACATTTAAGGTTAGCAAACGTACCAAAATGTGCCTTAGGGGTAAAGTAAAGTGTTCTTCGTTCAATATAAGATAGATACATAAATAGAAAATGACTAGGCTGGGATCGCGAAAATTACATATTTGCCCCAAAGTGACTAAGATGGGGTCTATAATTGGCCACAGCCTAGACTATGATGGGGTAGAGACTCTGAGAGGCCAGCGGCAAATCACCCAGCAAAAATTAACCCAAGTAAACCACCCCGGAAATCCATCACCCGAACCGCAAAATTTTGAAACCGCTTTCCAAAATGCTTTAGCGCCCGATCCACACGAATCCGGGTAACAAAACGTGCGGTTTCAAAAATCTCCGGATTCGTGCGGACGGGGCTTAAAATTCGTCGTATTTATTGATGGATTTAGCGAATATTACCGATTTTGTTTAAAGGGAACGGTATCATCGACTTTATGGAATTTCTCCATCTGATGGACAAACGAATGAAGGGAATTGACACAGAGGAAGAGATTCGAGACATGTTTAAAGTGTTTGACGTGGACGGAAATGGTTTCATCAGCTCAGAGGAGTTTAAATGGACCATGATGAACCTTGGTCAGCAGCTTACAGAAGAAGAAGTTGAAGAAATTTTAAGAGCAGCGGATTTGAACGGAGATGGACAAATCGATCTTGAAGGTTCCCAATGAATTCTTTTTTATTGTCTTCACCTCTATCATGTTAGTGCAACAGGTCGCACTGTTTATGGCGTCAAGAGTTCTTTAACTTTTTTTTTGGCCCAAGAATAGGCGGAAACGGGTGGAGGTCAATTAGTCGTGGGATAGATATTTCGCTCTTTGATTACCCTCATTTTCTTAGCCAGTTCCACCCCCTTTCCCAAGTCGCGCAAGTCTTATTTTCGCTTTGCTCGTTTTAAAACGTCCGCACTATATTATCTCAGAGCCTGGCACAGGCTATCATTTTCTTGAATAACTCTCACGTTTGTCAAACCTTTATTAAACGGTCAACCTGTATGAAGCGTTCAGTAAGCTATTCTCAAAGAGTGATCGCTTAGTACAGGGTTCCCTGTAGACCAGTTAGGGGAAAACCTTTGACACCAATGGAAAAAGCACCTTAAAAGATACCTAAAGTTGCCAAATTTGAAAATGTTAAGTCTTTAGTCAGCCTAGTCCCTAGGCGTTCTCTCTTGCCCCGTTGTCCGCGCGAAGTCTGGGAGTGAGAAAAGAAGTAGCTTCGCAACGTTGCGATTCAGTTGTTTGTGCCCCACCATCATGAAACGTGTGTAAAATTTTTCGTCTTTGCGGACCTATATCTTTGTTAGGTTTTAGCAAATTGCTTTCAAATTGGACAATTTTACTAATTTTAAGTCGCTTTTTGCAGTGGTGGTGACGGATTTTCGCTAACTTGTCCATGTCAAAAGTCGAAAAAAAAAACATAATTCTGGTATTTTGTACATTCTATCCATTTTTTAAGCAATAAACATGAATAAATAATTCGGACATTTTGTTTTCGCATAGCGAGCGACGTCTTCCGCTCTTCTCTTAACCTGAACTGCCACCCCTTTGTCTTCACACGACGTCGATAATCCAAAACTTTTTAGCGGGGGGGGAGATCCTAGCCTGGGTACAGACGCCCTCTTCCCGGCTGTACACAGGCCAGGGGACCTATGATCAGCCAATAAGAAAGGGAAAGGTGTTTTGATTAAATAGTTATGTTCTTTATGCCGGGATCTTTATCATAATTAAGGGTCTTGCTTATCAGGGTCCCCCCTGGACGGATTCAGTTGAAGGAGAGTTTTAGATCCCGCACAAAGTTTCAGGACTTACAGTTTTGCAGTGCCATAGCTGATAAAATTGTCTTTAGTCGAACTCATTTGCTATTCACTGGTATTGTATCGTTTAAATCTTCTTTCAGAATTCATAAAGATGATGTCATCCTAGAGGTGTCCACCATGTATCTGCTTATATGACGTACAAAGTTGCTGTCTCCAAGAGCAGTTAATGAACACTTTATTAGAGTCAAGAAACCTTTAAAGTCTGTAGATGAAGCTTCATTAGTCAAAACCTGAAATACGACTAACTGGGTAGCACAAGGAAAGTCGCTTCAGCTTGTAAAGCTGGCTTTAATGATGCGACCTCGACAACGATATGATCGTGCATGATAATATGTTAGGCACGTTTATTTCTTTATTAACCGTAGACTAGCCTTTCGGGTCAAATTTGATTGCGTTTTTTGTTTAGTTCAGTTTTTGACCAATTGTATTAGGCAAATGAGTTATTTTCGCACTGTTTGGGGTCGAAATAACTGACACAGTCTTATAATTGTATATTTGTGTGGGTTAAACCATTAGTTGACTATTGACAGTTAATCACAAAATTAAAACAAACACGTGGGTTTAACTTTTTTAAAGACTACAAATCACACAGCCTGAATGGCAGGCGTTCGAAACGATGCAAAGAAATCGGGCGATGAGTCACGTAGTTCTAGTCTCCCTGAATTAAATCCCGCCTTTGTTCTGCCCTTTCCGCGAACGGCTGCCAGGCAGGCTTCAAATTGCAGAGCTCGTTTCTGAGCTCTTTATCTTAACTGCAATGTCCTCAGCCAATTTTTTAGGTTAGTAAGGCATATATCATCGAATCACTGGTAAGAATGAAAACTGACGAATGACTTTAATGTAATGACAAACTTGTGCTGCCGACATAAAGTGCGAACTTTTTCATCTATCAGATTTAAGTTAAATCACAAATACAGTTTTTTGACAACCTCTTCGAAAAAGTCTCGATTTTAATCAATGCTTGATTTCGCTATTGCATTTGGCATGACGTGGGAACCAGTTTTGCTGAAAACGGTAAATCTGTAACTTAGGCCTGCACACACTGAAGGAAACTCTCGCCCACTCAAATAATTAAACAAAATCAAACACCAATTTAATCAGGAGTCGTTTGAAATAGTTAGTGTCTTTTTCGGTGAAGGCGTAAAAAGGGCTAATTCAAGAGTAGCCTGTTCCAGGCGTTCAGATAGTAGAGCGCTGCGGTCAGTGGGGAGCGAGTAAATTGTACACCGGGAAAACGCTGAACGCCTGGAACAGGCTAATTGAAGAGAAGAACTTCCCTGAAGCAAAATAAGCTGTCTGTTACAAAGGGATATTCGAACAGCGGAATTTAGCCTTGTACTGCTTGTACTGGAGCCATTTCCCTGCAAAACAAAATTGATATTGTGCGCCTCAACATCATGGCAAAAAATAGGTTTCTCGCGTACGATTTCCAAGCAATATCATGGTTCGTGACATATATAGTACAAAGCAATTTCAAAGTTGTTCTGAATTAAATGCAGGCATCTAACAGTTCTTTTGTTATCTGTTGTTTATTTTGAATTTTTTTCTTCTGTCTTTCTACTAAGGAGTTTCTTCCAGGTACTGATTTCATTAACACTTTGTTCTCGTTTGTGCCATTTTTGTCTACCTGCAAAAACAAAAAAAATCAGCATGCACTGCATTACCACCTGCAGTTAAGTGACGTCCCAATAAACAACTCACGTTCCAAAATTTCAGCTAATTTTCGGGTATTCTTATTATTAACTTTACGTAACGTTAATTATTGATTCCGATTTCAGCTTTGCTGTCTACAAATGGAAATTTATTATAATTCAAATGTGACTTCGCTTTCAGCTCACTGTCATATCATTAGAAGGAGAAGTAATGATTACTTTGCATAACCTTACCCTCGTAATGGATATATATATTAACTCTCGTGTATAAAGGTGTCGATTGAGTTGCGCTGTATTTAATATTCATGCAAATTGTAAAGTGGTCCTTGCAACATGACTAACAAGGTAGGGAGAAACTTTCTGTTTCCAACGTTGGTAAGGCAAAACTTCAGCAGTGAAAATTTCTTTATTGGAAACCGTTTAAGATTATCGCTATTTTTTAAGGTTAGCTTATAACTTTAAGTGAGTTTAAAATACAGTCATTATAACGTAATATCAGTTGCGATATCGAGCTTCACTTGCTTCTAGTAAATTCATAAGTTTAGCATCCTTCTAACGAAACTGTAAATCGTGTATCATCGTTTATCGTGACATAAAATCCGAGTGGTTTACAAGCCAGTTTAACAAGGGATTATAAACACCATTTTTTACAAGAAAATATCCGTCGCTATTTTAGATGTGACCTGTTTAAGGAAATACCTGTTTCTAAGTTACCCGCAAATTACACAAAAATGTCATAGCAGCAGAAGGGAAATCGAAAACCCGTTGTACATCAAAATTATATTAATCAGATTACTCTCCAGGGCAAAAAGCAAAATTTTGAAAAAATTCCAAATTTCATGCTGTAAAATACCAAAAAAAAATGACAGAATTGTGTGAAAGTACTGCAAGAGGTTTAATTTAAATGGTCGCACAATAGCTGATTTCGCCCTTAAACAAAAAGTGAGAAATAAGCACCAGGTGATCTGGAACTCTGAGTAAAAGACAAAATCTGCGACAAAAAAATTCCTTACAAACTTTCTGATAAGGTTGATCTTTACGCATAGCAGTTTGGAAAATAATGAGTAATGTCATGTTTACCTTAAACCTGGCAGGTTTCATCGCTGACATGGCGACGTAGTTATGTATTATGACCGATACCACTCAGGTGTAACGTTAATATTTTAAAAAGGTATAAGTCTGATATTTGCTGATATACCTGAGCTTCACGTATTGACCGGGAGGAAACAGTGATACGCGTTTTGAATTTAAAAGGACTTGAACAGAATTCATTTGTAGCAATTAAAAAGAGAAAACTTAAAACGTTTAGACTGGATTTCCTTTTAACGCCTGTTAAAACGGTGGAGAATATCAATGAAACAATGAAGTGGCTCAAAATAATTACAAGTGATAACCAGGAGAAACATAATTAAAGACCTTATAAAAACAAACACATTTCGTATCAGTATGGGTTTTTACGCAACTAAGGCTAGAATAACAGGGGCGTAGATCGCCGTTTCTTTCTCATTCCCTTAAAAAAAAAACTGAAAGTTAGCAACCCTCATTTTCGGCAACAGGCTACGAGCGATCCTTAATTTACGTGGAACGTAAATACGGGGCTTATTTGGCCCGGTAATGTCCTTAATCTGTAGTTTCTTATATGCGGTTTTAACTCTTCTCAGATAGTTCAGATTAAAAATGATTGAAAATGATTTTACAAATGTCGTCAGTAGCCTACTCGGAATTTAAGTAGCGTCTTCAACAGAAGATTCCGCAGAAAATATTGAGTGAAATTGATTTTTAACCTAAACCTGCTTTAGGACCACCAAGGATAAATAATTTTTCACTATCTTGTACTACTAGTTTATAAACTAAGTTGGATAACCGCGACACTCAAACTGAAATGTTCCGGCAGGAGTCGGAAAACCTCGTCGGTTTTTCTTTATTCTTTCCATAATAATAATAATCTCGGAAACAAGAATCAGTGGCGTTTCTTAAACGCAGATAAATTTAAGTCCAAAACTTAGAAGGGCTTACACTCATCTGAATAGATTTAATAACTTTTTTTGTTAGATTACACTGTACTGATGATCTCCTCAAGAAATGATGAAATCGATTCTGTATTATCCTTTTACCGGCCCGGTGTTCGTTAATTAATAAGCTGTTCGTCGTGTTTTTCGACTCTGCCTCTTTTGCACTTACTAGGTAGACAATGATATAAGGCTCAGAAAGAAACTCAACTGAATATGAAAGAAAGCAAAGGCTGAGGAAAGGAAAGACTCGAGCGACAGTGCAAAGTTCTCACTATAAAAACAGTCCTATAGGATTACACATAACATCACAACATAACATTACCTTTATTTAAACATACTATTGAAAATGATATCCGAGGCATCCTCATCTTTAAACTCACTCATTCATCTTTACCGTCTTCAAACTCAAGTCCAAGTTCCGACTTCCACCTAACTTCGGAATTCCGAATTTTCACTTCCCATCTTCTCTACTGGCTTCATTGCTGTATATAGATGTGACTGCAAGTTAAAGCAGGGATACCATTTAGCAGTTATTTTGTTTTCAAATCAAGCGACTGAACCCCTCCGCCAACTACAGAATATATATAGCTATATAAGTTAACATGCGAGACCACAGTTTCGAATCCTACATATTGCATGTTAGCAACCACCCAAAATGCGAAGAGTCATCTACTTTTTTTGAGAGAAATAAAATGTATAGCATGAAATCTGTATCTATGTTGTTACTAAAAGTTCTTCTCTTACTCTGAGTCAGGCGTAGTATAAGATTTACGATACCGCTTAAACAAAGATCAGAAGATTGTATCAGGTGGTCAGTCGCTTAGAAGAGCCGTGTTAAAAGCAATTTAAATTTCTAAAACCGTCAACCTTAAAAATGGTTGCGGTCGCTCACAAGAGGTAGCCGTTTGTGAGAGGTTCCAACTATAAGGCTTTGACTGGGAAAATTTTGGTGTTTTGGATTGGTGGTCGCTTATAGGAGGTGGAGGCTTACGACGCGGGAGGTAGTCGCACATGGAGGTGCGACTGTATTCTCATCAATAGAGTACTAAAGTGTGACGTCATAAAAAAAAAAAAAACATTACCTTTATCTACAAAACTCCATACAAACCCTTCTAAATTTTTTTTGGGTCGACCCCAAAAATTAGAAGGGTTTGTATGGAGTTTTCTGAGCATAATTGGGCTACGATCTCAGAGGCAATTTGCCGCGAAATGCTCATTTTTGGCAAGTAGGCCTCTTGGACATTGTTCTTTCAGAATATCCTAACAAATCCCATAATTTCAGAAATTTCATTTTTATGACGTCATCACTTTAGTACTCTATTGCTATATAATGGGATGGCTGAGGCATGACCTCTGAGTCAATCCCTGGTCCCGTTAGTTTGTTCGAAAATGGTGCATTTTGATTGGTCCTTGCAAACAGCACGCACTCGAGCAGCGGAAATCGAGCCTATTGTGAAGTAGGAAGTTGGAAGCCTGAAGTCGGAAGTCGGAAGATTGAAGTCAGGAGTCGGAAACTGAAAATCGAGAGTTGGAAGTCGGAAATCGGAAATCGAAAGTCGGAGGTTGAAAGTTGGAAGTCGGGAAGCTCCTCCTCGGCTGTCGCGGTCATTAGTTACCTAGCTTCCGATACTTCTTTTGGGGGTCACAAAGTACGATAATAAAAAATTCATACATGCCTTGTTGTTAGTCAGGTAATGGCAAAGATAAAAAAAAACTCATCAAAATTTTGCAAAATCCGTTTTAAGAAACGAATACTCAAAATTGCTGCCAGGGAGGTTTCATTTGAACAGTAACACAAACATATATAAAGTAGAGTCCAGAGTCCAGTCCAGAGTCCAGGTTCCAGTCCTGCTTTTAGCCTATGCCCCGGATTAAAAGTTAGAGAAATGGATAATGCGACCCAGGAGGAGTTTAAATTGACTCTAATTAACTTTTACAAAACAAGCTCTGCGTGATAGCCATTAGCATGATTAGCTTGCATTTCAATGAACATCTGCCAAACGATAGCCTAAGGGCGACTTCTGAGTTTGAAACACCTTTCTGGATTATTCTGTGCTCTCGAAAAAAACACGAATTTTCTGTATTCAGAACAGGCGTCAACTGTTGACTCAGGAACAGTAAAAGGGAAATTAGACGGACAGAAGTTGTCGTTCGCACAGACGACATTTTGCCTCGTGGTTTGGAGAATGACTTGTTTAAAAGCGTAGAAAACTCTTCGCATTTAAATGCAGAGACACATAGTTCAATATTTGCCGATCAAACAAATGTTTCAGCTCTCGTTGCTCATTCAAACAAGTTGCAACTTGTTAAACTAAACCACGGATAGAGCCCACCTAAACTCTCATTCAACAAAGTTGAACTACTGAATGCTAGCTGACAAATTCAGGGATAGCTTTCTCGCTTTCGGCTTTCAGTGTAAGGAAATATGGTAGACACTTTTTTTTTGCTCCAGTGGTGATTTTTTTTTATCGGATGCCTAGTTTTCTTGGTGCGCTGTTAGTCGTTTATCGTCACTGAGGACGTACGCCAATTTCGTTGTTGTTTTTAAGAGTCTTTTAACAAGTGAAAATCGACAACGACACATGACGTCAATATTCTGTTTTATTCTTAACATTCTGCTCCCTGGAGCAGAATTTTTGGAATATATTAAGCAGTTGCTCCGGAATTGGAATAGCAATACGTCAATCGAACAGTTTTTCTGTGCGTTCCTTTTCCAAGAGTACTTGGGTCAATCGTTGAACTCCTGCACTCGAAGTCATTTGAAGTTCACCAGTAATAAGTGAAACTCAACCGTGAACGAGAAGCATAGGCGGGAAAAAAAACCATCACTAGTGTTAACGTGTTAACGGATAATTAATTATGGTAAGTTAAATACAGTTTTCATCTTGGGCCTTTATATTGAGATAAAATTTTCTAATTTTCAGTATAAGATAAATTATAGGTGAAAAAAACTCATATTTTCAGTAATGGGAACAAAAAACCATGTTGTATAAGAGGAAATTTTTGAGAACTAGAAGGTTTTTTTAAAGCTTTTTCCGTATTGCTAAAAGTTGGACTCGACAGGATCATGGTCGATCGTCGAAGCCCGGCTTAATATCATCAAAAATTGAGTATATTCCTTATTAGCTTTATCAGAAACTTCTCGACGGACTTCGTTTATTACAGACGAGTATTTTCTCGAGTCAAAACAAGTGCAGAATGTTTTGATTCCGTATGTAATTCTTCTAAATAGTACAAAGTGATGTTTTTTATAGGCATTTTGGCTAATGGTAATTAAGGGTTGGAGGCTGATATGGGTACTTATTTACCCCAACAAATAAAACACAAATACTGTACGAATCGTACCCAGCTGAGTGTAGATAAAGAATTTCGAGCACATTCTAAGATTCTAGCTATAGCCTGAGCAGCTGCTGCTTTTTTTCAGGTAAACTAAGAACAACAAGACTCTAGTTCTTTTTAACATTCAAACCGTGTGTTCTGTTGCATTTGAAAATAAGTTACGAATAACATTGGCAGTAACAGCAATTATTGAAAAGATATTTTATGCCCTAGGGCGGTGTAAAGAAATCAAATTTGAATATTTTTTCAGTAAGTGAATGTAAGGTTAAAGTAACTATGAAAAATTCTTAAAATGGTCGCTGAGGATACTCTGATTACTGAAACTAGTCGCACCGATCAAACAACCAGCTTTCACGAGAATTTCGCACAAAGCACTAAACAATAGAACTGATTATATATCATTAAGAAAGTGTAATTCTTCTCCAATTATAATTAAATGCATTGTTAAATACATACTAAGATGAACAAAATTCACCTTTTATTTCCTCTTTGACCGGCAAATTTTCAGAGAAATGTATGATTTTGATGCTATTCATTAATTCTTTGTAATTGATCCAATGAAGCCCCTGCAAGCGGTTAGACTTTCTAGTCTTCTCAGATAAGGATGATAAACCGTAGGCCCCGCCTCATAACCCTTGCACAGATACATTCTTTGGGACGTTAAAGAACCAGCCACAGTGGGGGGACGTGGTCCCCGGTTCGGTGTGGTGATCTAACTACCTTGGAGGGAGGGACTGTTCGCTGTTGTGATGCAACCCTGTCAAGAATTGGCGAACCTAAGTAAACGTAACTGTAACTGAAGTGTATTTGATATTTGTTTTTCTGTTTATTGACTGTTTTTGTATTTGTTGCTCCAGTTTGATATCCCAACTCAAGGGAAAAGACAGGCAGCCAGTAAAGCATCATATATTTGGAAATACTTCCATTTAGCAAATTAATATTGATAAAAAAGGCATAAAAACTCAGGTACTGACCCGCAGAAACATTGAGCACTGAGCTACCTTGACTGTAAAACTAAGAAGGTAATAATCCTAGGGCTAAGGGCATAAATAAGTTAGGAAATACGAATGGCTAGGTTTCCAGAGAAAAAATATGCCTTTTTATTGTTCTAAAGAGGTGGGGGGAGGAAAATCCTAAAAATTTTAGAAAATCCTAATCAGAATCAATATTTATATTTTTCATAGGCTTCTAATTTAACAGAGCAACAAATAGAAGGTAAGAGTCTTGACTTGACTTTTCCTAGACTGAAATAAACCGTACCAAATACTAACATTTTCTTGAAACATGAACACAATTGAGCAGGCAAAACCCTGTTGATATTTTTCATTTCAGACTTCAGAAAAGCATTTCAACTTTTTGACAAAGATGGCAACGGAAAAATAACCGCGGACGAGCTTTTCGACGTCATGCGATCTTTGGGTCAGAAACCAAGCGACAGTGAAGTGGAGGCCATGATTCAACAAGCTGATCAAGATGGTAACTAGTCAGACTTAAACACATTTATATGCTCGGGAGGGGGAGTAGGAGGATTCGGGTCACTCGTCGTTTTGGATCGGGAGCTAGGTAAACCTACTTCACTTCCGGTGGAAAAAAGTATAATGATGTTTTCCGGTATGTGTATTCTTTGAGAATACGCAGAAAAAAAACAATTTAAGTCAAAATCGTTCTCCTACTCGTACTCGTCCTCGAATCTACGGCTAAATCTTAAGGTCTCTCTGTTAGTGGATTTTTATCACTTAGAGAATACTATTCTAACTAAACACACTGCGGAAACAATTGCACCCAGCTGAAGCTAAACCTGTACACTAACGAGTATTAGAGTATATTTCCAGAAACCCCTTACTCCTAAAACAGTCGTGGAAATTATGTGAAAAAGATTACCTAAACCTGTTGTGCCGTGACAACGTTTTCGGGATCTTTTACTGTAAAACTATTTAACTTGTTTTGTCAGTTTGCTTTTGCTTGTTGTGCTTGCTTGTTTGTTTGTTTGTTGTTAACGCTTGTTAACGTTTGTTTTGATTAGGCGATGGGACGATAGATTTTTTAGAGTTCCTAGAAGTTATGGCGAGCAGGATGGGTGAAAACTCGTTTGAAGATGACATGAGAGAAGCTTTTCAAATGTTTGACCGAGACTGCAATGGGTATATATCCAAGAGAGAGTTAAAGTTCGTCATGATCAGCCTTGGTGAACAGATTACTGAGGCTGCGGTAGAGAACATGATGAAAGAAGTCGACTTGGATGGTGATGGCAGAGTAAACTACGAAGGCGAGTAGTGACGACTTTTATTATATTTTATATGCTTGAATTGTTTTTGCGGGTGTGAGAGTTTTGGATGCGAAGCTTACTGAGGGTGAGAAAGGCTTCGCAGCTCTACTGCCAAACCGTTCCTCGCACGAACGATTCCGCGGGCTATGAAAGCTAAAATTAAATTGTCATGACAAATAAAACAACATCTCCAACCTTAACTAAACGGCGTCATTCCGTGGGCTAATCCAATGAAACACTAAAAAATCGCTCATTTTCAGACTGCTTAATCAAAATCGTTCCCCGCATAACTCTTTTGATGCAAAATAGTCCGACATTGACGTCCACGATTCATCCTGTTTGGTGTACTGAAGTGCTGGGAACATCGATATACTTTCAAACGAAGATTTTTTTAAATCTTAAACAAAGAAAGGTTTATTACAGCACACGGTGACAATGAAGAGTCCGCATTGGCGAGGTTGACGTTCCATGAAAATCTGTTGATTTGGCAAGAGACAAGTGTCCGTTGCGTTGTCCACATTAACAGGTGTCCGCATAAAGCGGGTTGAATTTACAGAAAGTATAAGGGCTTTCCCCAGGGACAAAGAAAACTGTCCTTGATAATGAGGTGTCTGCATGGTATCCGTAAAGCGGGGGTCGACTGTATATAATTATCAGGACTATCATCATCATCATTATCATCATCATCATCATTTTTTATTTGATTTTATTATTTTATCTTTGCAGAGTTCATAAGGATGATGAAGAAGTAAACATACAAAATCATATTTGGTTTGCACGGAACACATTCTCTTTAAGGAAAAGCATTTCTACTGCAGAATAGCTATAATTTTAACCCAACACCCTTTTTGGTTTGTAAATAGTCCTTGTAAATATTTGTCGCTATAATTTGGTAAAAGAAAACTCGTTTGTACATTTCTATTCAATTCAGAGAGACGCTGAAGTTACCCGCAGTGTGACCTGTTAAAGTTTTTCGTAGTTAACGTTGTTCAAGTGTTGTAGTTTTTTTTTTGTTATTTCACGTACAACATGTTATATGAAATACATTATTAGCCCCATTTCGATCTACGTGTAATTTCGTCACAAGAGCTTCGTACACCTCTAAATTTGAAATAAAACCCTATTTCTTCTATTAAAGCTAATTAATTTGTTATTGAGAGAGTTTCGCTTAAAGAGCAGCAGATGATGAACTCAGGTGATGAAACCGGGGGTATTTACCATTTACGAGGAAAATCTGGAAATTCGGTTTGGAATTGTTGGGAAGGTGCATAAAATATAAGCTACGTGTAATAAAGTGGCTAAAGCCGTTAAACAGTGCTCAATACACTTTTTAAGTGTAGAGCTTTGAATAAGAAGATATAACGAAGAGACAAAATTCTCTGTTACTCCGAGTTTCGTGCTCACGACAGTATTTTTAAAATATAAGCTATATATGATTTGTGGCGATGCAATCAGTTTTCCGATTATTTTTAGTCTTCCCGCCCAATGATTTATTAAAGTATATTTTGTAGCGGGTACTCCTCCCATAACTTCAAATTTAATATTGCGTGAGATTTCCAAGACTTCCAAGGTTTCAATCCGGCACAACTCAGTGTCAAGAGCAATCACGGGAAGAAAAAAAAAATGATGCCAAGAAGCCAAAAAAGGAGTTCATCTTAGGTGCAAGCTTACCATTTCAGAAATTATCCAGGATCTGGAAGGGTTTTCTTGGGATCTGGGATTTGTACGAGATTCCAGAAAACGCAAAATTTCTTGAAGGGGTACGGGATTTGACCACAACTCGGCAAGCGGGATTCCCCAAAATGTTCGCTCGAGATGTGGTGTTGGAAAAGAAAATGATATTCGGGATGATAAAGATGACAGAAGTTCCAGTTGCGGGATTGTCGTGACCGCAAAGGATCCTCCATTCCAGACTCTAACTACCGTATTTATTCGAATAAGCGCCAATCCTAAAGGCAGAAAAAGTTAATAAGTGCCCTTCCTCGAATAAGCGCCCACCCCCTCCTCCACCCCACCCACTTGAGTGAATAAATTCTAATAAGAGACTTCCCCGAGCACGGAGTTTTCCTCAGAGTATTTTACAGAAACCTTGCCTTGTTACTTCTTCGCGTATTGTTATTAGCATTTACTGTTTTGTTGCAAAATAAACATACTTCACTCGCTGAAAATGGTGAAAATTTAATAAGCGCCTAGCCTCGAATAAGCGCCCACTCTCAAGGTCCAAAAATTTAATGAGCACCTAGGGCGGTTAATCGGTTATTATAGCTTTGAAGTATGTTGATAAGATCATCTCAGTGCTCCTTTCTTCTTTTAGGCCTATTTTTCTTTATCTCCAGCGACGATAAATGAAGCAAATTTCAGTTCAGTTACGAGATCGAGCAGTTCGGTAAGAACGGAGAGTCCTTCATAGTCTTCATGCCTTCTACTTGAGTCTTTTCATGTGTCTTACATAACCGACATAACATCATGCTCCTTAGATTCCAGTCTTCACGCTTCTCGTGCAAAAACAGCTGAAGACATGGCTATTGTGTATTCTTTCAGTCCGTCTAGGATGTTAATTTTGTCGATTCTGCGTAATCTTCGTTAAAAAGAAGGACACCTTGGGGTGACAGTCTTAAAAGGGAAATGGCTCGAAAATCAAAAACAAGTCTAGAAAACGATATAGAACGCTCGCGATGGGAAGAAAAATGGGAGCTTACCCCGAAACTGGTGGAGCAACTGTCGAGTAGAACTACAACAGAATCCAGCGTAGGTGAGACTTATCATAAAAAACCTGACAGAAAAAAATGAAAGAAAATGGTTTAAAATGTATGCGCCTGAGGCGAAAATAGTGATTTAGAAGTGGTAGAAGGCGTCATGCAAGTTCTGAAGTTGATCATGATAACATCATTTGGAGATGACAATCACAATATTAATTTGAGCTTAATGTAAATGTACAGCAAGTATCACCTGCTAGAATGTAGCTGTTGTGTATAAACTGACAGTGCATGTAATTCCCAAGTCCCATGTGCTGCAAGATTACAGTTTAGTGGCTGCAGATACCTTGTACAAGCTGTATTCCTAAAACAGATAAATCGAAAACTAAATTGATATTGAAAAATCCACAAAGAGGATTACCCATCACCATGGATATACTTTTTGGGCATAGCATCTTTTTTTTGTACTTCTTCTATCTACATGCTTAAAGAAGGAAAAATAGGCATTACATGTACATGCTATTCTTAGTGAATATCAAAGTGGATATGCAATGTACATGTATGAGAAATATAAGACCTACATGTACTTTTAGGGCCTGTTTACATGGAGTGGGGGACCCCGGTCTAGTGGGGTAAGTTTCTTTTGTTTTCACGCTCTGGGGGACACAAAACAAAAGCAACTTACCCCACTAGACCGGGGTCCCCCACTCCATGTAAACAGGGTCTCAATCTATTGGATACCTCAATACCCAGCTATTTTGACTTGAATATGCAGATATACTACTGTACATGCATGTAGTGACTGTGTATCAGGGCTTAAAAAAAGTCCTGTCTGGTAGGCCTGGAAATAGCCTCCCACACAGGCATTTTTAGTGGAGCTCAAATTTCGTCCCCTCCCAACAAACGCCTGCTCAACCGGGAACAAAATTCCTTTCCCATTGTTATATTTGGGTGGTAAGTGACCAATCAACAGTTTTGAAATAAAGTGATGACAGGCTAAACACGACTCATATTACATAACCTCATAGTAGTGTAAAAACGTGACTCCATAGTCACCTTTTTCCTTCTTTTTTTTTTTCCTTCACTAAGGTTGTGCAGTGCATGGAGTATTCTTAAATCTTACTAAATCTTACTTTTGCCACTGTGAGTCTAACATCAATTGGAGGTCATAAAGCTTTCCCAGTGTTTCATGTAGATTGAGTAATTAACGGGTTACCCTGCGGTCAAGGTCATCTTTCCAGAATTTGGAAAGTACAATGTGATTGGCTAAGCTTGGAAAAGGAATATCGTTCTGGGTTAATCTGTCATTTTTGGGGAGGGATGAAATATGAGCTTCTTTAGAAATGCCTGTGTGCGAGGCTACTTACACAAAGGACAAGCTGAATTTTTTAACCCTGTGTGTGTGCCTATTTTTAGGGGTAAGAGGGGTATTCTGCAGTTAAACCCAGTTAATTGAGTCTTAATTTTTATAGAATTTCACCCTACACAGAGAGCATGGAAACGCAAAGGTTACATTTGGTAAATACGGTCAACTCCTGTTCACTCAAACCTTCTAGAGAGGTAGAAAAAATTTTGAGTTATGGGGAGTTTGAGTTATCAAGAGGTCGAAAGTAAATAACTGGAAATAAGGAAATAAGGAAATCGGATGGAAATGGAATACAAGTATCATGCACATTTCACCTCATGGACTCTCAACAAAGCTTGATTAATTAATGTACAGGGCAGGACACTGTAATTGAGTTGGTTTGAGTTAGCAAGGGTTCGAGCTATCGCGAGTTGAATGCATTCTTATTCAAACCTGTGTCTGCTGTATGAAATTGGGCAGTGCAATATTAAGCTATTGTTAATTCTGCTGTTTAGATGCTGTCAAGAAACTATTGATCAGCGAATCACAGGTTGAAATTTATCTCCGTGGTCATCCCCTTGGAACAACTGATGCCACGCAAACCAGGAAAGATTTAGAGAATGCTGTTACAAACCTTACAAAACTGGTTACTCAAGATAAACTGGGAAAGGTATAGTACATGTAATATATTGCCTTAAGTGATCACCCAAAATGGATGATTTAGTGGTCGCTTACAAGAGGTGGCCACTCACCAAAATCAACAAACAAGGGGTTTCTTATGGGACGAGGTCTCAGTAATGTGTCGTTTGGATGATGATTTATGACCTGCAATTTGCAGAATATGGTTCCATGTCATCACTGAAAGTTCTTGTTGTACTCTGAGTGATGTAGTACATGTGCAGTGAACAGAGACCACTTCATGAGTCAAGTGATTGCTTATTAAAGGTTAAAAACATTGGAAAACAATAAGACTGTCAGGCCAAAAAGTGATGGTGGGTTTTATGACAGTACGATGTCTTGCTGGATTAACAAATTGCAGTCCAATCCAGTTACATTTCCTTCTTGTAAACAGGCAGAAAGAACACAAGAGGCCTTACTTCTTCTTTGTAAAGTTCACTTCATGATGGAAGACTTTCACAGTTGTGTCAAATACTGTAACCAAGCAGGTGCTGATGATATCTACATTGACTCACAGTCCAAACGAAAATCAAAACTTGTTGCTGATGGATTTGCATACAAAGGTAATTAACATAGGTGGTGGACAAAACACTGACCCCCAGTCCATGGACTACCCCCATGGACTATGGACTACCCTAAAATGGACTACACCACTGAAGTTTAGTGACTAGGGTTAGGAAACTGGGTGAATCAAGTTTCAGGTCAGTTTTCCTAGTATAGGGACTTTTTAAATGGAACCTGATTCACTCAGTTGCCTGACCCTAATCATTAAATTAACTTCAGTGGCGTAGTCCATTTTAGGGTAGTCCATATGGGTGGTCCATGGAGGTAGTCAATGGACTGGGGGTCAGTCTTTTGTCCACCACCATTAACATGTAGTTATTAGTATTATGTGGCTCAAGAACATATTCATGCCCCCCAATCCATGCAAAGGGAGTAGCAAGGGAGTCAAAACTTGCTTTCCTTGCCACTCGATCACAGGGACCTTGCTCACAGTTTACATTACACCCTTTTCCCCATGAATTAAGACTCAAAATGTGTTGAGCAGACATTTTTGCCTAGCGAGGCTTGTTCTGGTGAAAGAATGGACAAACTTAAGAAGAGTACTTCAATACAAAGTGAACTTACTGAAGTCTAGTTTGTGTTTGGGACTCGTACATGTATATAATTAAGCATACTATTCTGACTACTAAATGTATTGTATGTCCTTTTAAAAAGTCATGTGTTTGATTATGTTGGAAACAGCGTAGTCAAGCGGTTAGGGCGCTGGACTTTTAATCCTGAGGTCCTGAGTTCAGGTCCCACCCTGGTGGCTAGTTGGATTTGCTCTTGGTAGTCCCAAGTTCAAATCCTCATCAACGCTAACTTGTACATGTAAAATAGCCAACTGGTTCGCCTCCTACCTGAGCTGGGATTCCTAACTTTGTTTTGTTCCATTTGAAGTATTTGTTTCATTATCCCTGAAAAGCCCCAGTAGGGGAGAACATGCTAATTAAGTATTTATTATTTTTTTGAATTTATTTACGTTATAACCTGGAAAAGTCAATTGCTTTGAGGTGCATCTGGAACTCTGGCCATGGGGAAACGCGCCTTAAGGAACTGATTGCTGATGATAATAGCATTTAATTTTGTATTAGTAACACAAGTAAAAGAACGTTTCACCTAAATACTTGTATTAATTGATATAATGTATTTTTGTATCTTCAGCTATGGCCCTTGAGCAACTCCAGAAGGCTGGAGAGTCTTCTGTCAGTGATGATGACATCATTTCTTGTTATGAATGTGCTGGTGATATTGGGCTGTGGCTCATGACTGATCAGATCTTCTCATCAAGAGGGGCAGCGACTGCACAGGTTATGCCACTTGGACAAACACTGGAGGTAGCTCTTCAGCGGTCTCCAATACTTCTCATTAAGAATGGGTAAGAAAAAAATTATCATAAACTGCTAGATGTCCCTTTCAAATTATAAGAGAGCATAATTATAGTATAATTTGCATAATTATAGCATAATGTATTTACCAATAATTATAATTAAGAGATTAGGACGATAAACTGTAGGCCCCATCTCATGACCCTTGCTCGTATAAAATTCTGTGGTATGTTAAAGAAGCCACGCACTGTTCATAAAGAGTAGGGGATAGTTCCCGGTGTGGTTGTCTACCTCTAATGGGGGAACAGGATGTTCCAGTCTGCAGTAATTGGTGCCATATGCTGTTGGGATGACCCTACCAAGAATTGGCAGACCTAAGTAAATTAAATAAATAAACATATTTTTTGTAATGAACATTGGTGTATCTTCTTATTTTTTTTCATTTTCCCTAACATTAGGAAGGTGACTCAAGGAATTAACAGATTCAGGCATTTGCTCAGAGTTGTAGAGACGAAAGCTACTTTTGGCTTGAGAAAGGTACATACAGAGGTTATGGATGGCTTAAAGCAAATTTTAAACTTTTAAAGAAGTTTACCTTGATATCAGCATTTCATAATCACATTTGCATTGTACTTTTTGGAGTTCACCCAATTTCATTGTTAAAGGTAAAGTGAGCCAAATTTCTTGTCTGATTACATGTATGTGTGTACAAATAATTGATAACGTAATTTTGCTTGAGAACTGAGTTTTCGGTATAATTTGTATTGTTTTTCGTCTAAAATGAGACTTGATTCACAAAGCACAATTCACTTTATAATAATGCTTGATAACTGATTATTGACTTCTGATACTGTTTAACAACACAACTTCCTGAAATCAAGAATCAAGGATCATGACCCAGCAACAGACTGTCAACTTACTTTTGAGCAGTTTTGTTCGCTATGTACATAATTATTACGTACATCTTATTGTGAAACGTACTCATTGAAGTGACAAAAAATTCTTTTATTCTTCACAGGGACTGGCTAAACTGTTATCTCAGGTTCTTCTGCGAGGAATTTGTGAGAGGAATTATGAGAAACCCTTGCATGTTTTACTCAGCTCACCAATAATCAGCTCCACATCATCACTGCGATCTACATCAAAGACAGAGTCAAAGGCTGCCACCATAAATGTTATAAGCAGCAAGAATGCCATGTTCCCTCTTAAGCCGCATTTATACAGTGGGGATAGGTGAATAAATGCTTTTTTTATTTTTGTTGCAATTTATCTTTAGGTTTCTTCTAATTGGCATACAATTTTCTCAAGGTTTCTACAGTAACTTATCCAGTCTAGGGACAGTCATTGTTATAGCAAGGGCACCCATGGTACTTTGACATCAGTAATGATAATACAGCTGTATATTGTTCTTGTTCTCGAGCGATAAAGATGGAATCTAGCCTTGTTAATAATAATAAATAATAATTATTATTGTTTTGACATATTGGGAATAGAATCTGAGCCTATTTGCAATTTTCCTTGTTGCTGTCGTAGTTTCAACCCATCTTCATGTTGTTTGTCTTATGTTGCTGTTTTCAAGGCCATATCACTTACGTAACAGGGTCTCTAGAATGTCATTGTAGTCATAGTCTTAAACCATCGAGTACCGATGAAAGATTTGTTGTTATAAGTTGCCCATGTACTTGTATTGATCCTTCCCACTCATTGTGCTTACATGGACATACACTCCTGGCCCCGGTTGTTCAAACGTTGGATAGCACTATCTACCGGATAAATCACTATCCAGCAGATAAGTGTTTGGGAAACCAATTGCACTATCCAGTGGATAGAGATTTATCCTTCGGATAGCACTATCCACCTTTTGAACAACTGGGGCCTGACCAGTAATTCTGTTAAGTGATATTGGGTGTAAAGCTTAATTTTTGTTTGCTCAAAAAGTAGGTTGAATTGATCAATTCTTATAAAACTTTGTAAATACTGAACATTTCTACTATTTTTTGAAATTTCAGCCTATTTTTTCCTCAAAATGAAACAGAAGAAACCTTGATTCTTCTACTTTTAGAAGAAGCTATGGTGAGTCACTATACCAGATAAGTTAACTCACTAAGTAACCTACTATGCAGTCCAAACGAGGCTGGGGATAGGGGAATATTAAACATGATCAAAGCATGAAGGGACCTGTACAAGCCTTCTTATTACATTTTTTGGGAGTACCAGTGTTACAGTAGTATTGGGAAAGAAGAAATACGGCTCATTCAAGTATAAAGAGGGCAGTTACACTGTACTTCTTCCAGGTTTTCATTGTAAAAGGGAGACAGTGGAATTCACATAAGACATTGTTGCAGAGCATTTTGGTTCTTCTAATGAAACATTTTGGTTTGGTTATTTAAACAAAGTCCAACTTACTGTAGACCACGGCTTAGCAAATCTTTGGACCTCCAGATCTCTCTCCTAGTGGGTTATTTTAAGAAGGTAAATGCTTTTCCAGTCTACGCCATGTGCTACCATGAAAAAGTTCACAATAAAATTTAATGGTATTACAGGTAAGATGAAAGCTTTGGGTAAAGTGAAAATGACACTGGCAAAACTTTGTTGAAATAATTGACCCTTTGTGTTTTAATTTCATCAGTGACATGATTGTGTATTTTTATTTTTATCCCTACCAGGTCTCCAAAGATGCAGAATTGAGTCAAGCCCCTGACAAGTCTGCTGCCCGTCATAAAACAGTGAAGGATTCTGAGAGTGTTAATGACTTATTGACAGTGGCATTGGTTCGGAGAGCACAGTATGGCATGCTGGCAGAGGTTTGTAATATGTTTGATAGATACAGAGGCTTGAGTTGTAAATCTACTTACAGGTACTTCTTCGTTAGTATAAATTACAGACTTCATAACAATAAGAAACTACTTGTGGTGCATGTATATTATCGTAGCTTAATCTAGGCTAAACGCATAATTCATGCAAGTTTTTGCTGTTTTAAAAAGTATTGTATATACATGATATAAAGAAGGTTTGCATGACATAGGTCAGAGGGTTTTGAACAACAACACTGGAAGGGCTTCAGCCTTAGTTAACACCTCCTTGATCTGCACAATTCTTTATATCATACTTAGTTTCATCCAATAATTGTTAAATATACAGCAACGGAGGGAATATTGCTTGCTAGGTGGTTTTAACATTAGCCCAAAAAGCTGTTAAAAGTTGGTAATCCAAAAGAATTAAGTTGGTGGAATATGATTGTTTGGCTAAGTGTAGTCCTAAGTAGGACTGTTGTTGCAGTGGCAGATTCAGACCTTCAGATGGGGGGGGGGGGGGGGGGGGGGGAGGAGGGGAGGCGGTCATCCAGACCCTGAGATAAGGGGAGGGGGGCAGGCCCCCTGGACCCCTCCCTTGGATCCACCACTGTGCTGACATTGTGACTGACGTTTTGACAACCCTTGCTGTAGTCATCTTCAGAGTAAAAGTGAGCTGTATCATGTCAGTTGATGGTATTAAACTCTGGTTATTGACCTCTCTGGCCTCTCTTTCATTACTTAACTTTTTGATTTTTCCCAGTGTTTAGACCGAGGAATGAAGGTTGCATTTGAAGAGTTTCATCTGTGGTTCCAGTTCGCCCTTTCTCTCATCAGCGCTGGCAAAGTAAGCACTAAGAAGAAAAAAGAAAAAGAAGAAAATATCTTGGACAGAAAGGGACTGAAGGGGACTAGGTCATTTCGCCCGATGGCTTTTCTCCCAGACTAAGTTGATTCTCCCGATGTGTATTTGTCATTCTTTGAACCTGAGAAAAAGGAATAACCATAGAAAGACAGTGACTGCACACTGAAACACACTGCACACTCCGCCACCGAAAATTTTTTTTTTGGCTGTTTCACCCCGTTTTTGCCTTTTTTCCCCACTAAGGAGCCTGATCCCAGGGTAATAAAGATGGGTTCAAGATCGTGGGAACAGGTGAGAGCACCTAATCAATTAGGGGGATTATGAAAATCACATATATGATCACCAAGGATTATGAAAGGAAAATTTATGTTATGATATTGGAGATTAAAGGTTAAACGTGCTCCTCAGAGCTTCTAAGTGGGTAAGCAAATGAGATTTACATTTTTGTTTCTAACTTTTGTTTTGTCTTGTTTTTTTTTCCAGTACTTACGTGCCCTGTTAGTCCTTAAACAATGCCATCAGCTGAGACCAGATGATTCATTAGTTTGTCTTTATGCTGCCAAGCTGTGCTTCAACAATCTTCATATGGTATTATTTGTGTTGAACTAACCTTTAATCTTGTATTTCACGTTACAGTCCTCCTACCATGATTTTTTTCAAAACAAATGAACAAGAAAGTGAATAGTATATATGAACGTCCACTTTTCCAGCGTGCATGGCTTATGTTGATCGATATACAGTGTAACTGGAAAGGTTTTATGTAAAATCTTAGGTTTGTTTTAGAGTGCGTAAATGTACTCTAAGGCTTTGTTTACCCTATAATAATGTAACGGGTAGCTCTTGCGAAAACCACATCGGATAGGCCTTCTCCTCACTTACGATGACGGTCACTGATTTCGACGTAACAGTAACGGAGCGAAGCTGCGCCGCACTGATTTAAAAAAGTGGATCGTTACATATAGGATATGTTACTGTGCCTCTCTTACGCGCTGTGTGAACCAGTGTTCATGCTTTACCGGATGGGTTTTCATGTTGACATGAAATGATAGTGAAGAACTGAAAGACAGCCTAATTCAGGGTCAAGCCTTGACTCTTAGAAACGGGCTATCCCTGAACACCTTCTTCTTAACCCTTTAAGCCCTAAGAGCGATTAGCATCAAATTTCTCCTTGTAATATCAATGCTTTGTATAACACAGTGGTCATGAGAATTACGGACATGATCACACAAGATTAATTTGCTTGATATTTTATCATCTTCTCCCCACTACTTCTCTAGGAAATGAATAGGGGCAACAAATGAGAATTCAAATTATGATCTTAGGGTTTGAAGGGTTAATAGACCCTTCCACGGTTATTTTTAACCTTTTACTGGTACATGTTAACCAAAATCCGTCAACACACTTAAAAAGAACGCCTTAAAATTTGTAAAGATGTTAAGTTTAACTGATACAGAAGTTCGACTGACTTTTTTTGTTTTCTTTTCAAGTTTGACGAAGGTATCACATTTGCAAAGAAAGTTGTTGCTATGGGTGATGAAAAAGAGTTATCCTCCAGAGGTTATCTGGCGCTTGGTATCGGATACAGTTTGCAGTCTTGTGAAGGTAGGTTCCTGGTACGTTTATTTACACATGGCCTTCAAGCAAGCTCTGAGTTTGAGAATTGCGAGACTAGAAGGGTGGTACGCGAACAGCGAGAAAAGCCCTGGTCTTTCGCGACTCACTCGCGCGGCGTAACCTTCGACTCTTGTGGCAGTCCTAACAGGTGGTCAGCTACATTATTACTAATTTTCTGGATCGTAAAAATTTTTGGCCTAAATTTTTGTATGTGCCGTTTGTAATCCATGTTAGTCTCTTCCATTATCGTCTTTTTTAGTTTTCTATTTACGTCTTTGGTGTTTTTCTGTGTTTTTCACGAATATTTTATGGTTTCCCCCTATCACAAGATTATTTTGTAAGTTGCAAAAGAATGACTCCAATAAGGCTGAGGTACAGAAGGTCACAAACGTAGTTTGTGTTGTCTCCATCCCTCCTCACCCAACCCCCGTTATTGTGCAGAACCGTTATTAAGCAAACCCAAGACAGCCCCTCTAAAACAGAGGCGCACTAGACACTCAAGTTAATACTCTTGTCAAAAATATTTTTTGAAAACTTTTTTGTGGCAGCATGTCTTAGGGGAGAGCGACAACAGCTTCAAAAACAAGCAACTGATGCTCTGCAAAAGTGGGTTTTTGTGTTGTTTCGTATTTTTTGTGTGTTCTTTTGTATTTACAGAGTTAGTAATTGAAAGTGTGCAATTTTCGACGTAGGAAATTACCCATTTTATGAACTGGGCATGCCTTAAGGAAGCCCAGGTAATGAATTGAGTTGGCTTATTTGTTCTTTATTGTGTAACCCAATAAGACCCAGGGTTTCAATGTCGTGTAAAGCGCATACAAATTTCTGTGTTTACACCCTCCGTCACCACGCGAACTATTGTAAACTTAAACATTTGATTACAGTTGGTGATGAGTGAGCTTGTGTCATCTATTTCACCAATTTACTTGACTCAAACAAGTTATTGAGTGTGTTTGACACTCAAAAGTATAGCTTAATAGAGTCGCTTCTTTTAAAGTTATTTTTACATGCAAGGTTTCCCTTATGACACCCTCAGAGGGATAGCACTTTTTTCCTCATTTTCAGAGCACACAGTCTAGACCCTGATGACAGTGAAGTATTGTTTCATCTTGCTCTTTGTCAAGCTCTGATGAGACAGGTAAATTTTATTTATCGATTATTATCTATGATTGCTTCAGTTTTCCACTGATCAAAACCGCTCCTGACCTTAACGCTTCTCCTGAACTGCTCCCGCTCGTTTTCCCGCGCCCTTAGCTCCCTCGTGTCATGATTGGTTCTTTGTATTGCCTGTGCTTTTTCTGATTGGCTAGGGTTAACATCTACACTAGTGAGTTAATAAAATGCTCCATTGTGCGTTTAAAAAAAAACAAATAACTTGTTTTTAAGCTTCTACTTGACATTGCCTTTCGTAGCCAAAGTTTTCTCAGTTTATGCTGCACGTCGCGAACGAACGCAGTACAAGATAACAGCCTACCTAGCAAGAGTTCACGTTCGGGCAAGGCGCGAAAATTGGACCGTGGGCAACTTCCTCCACACCTTTCGCTTTAACTTTTGCGCCTATTACGCAAATCACGTTTCCCTCAGTTCAAATTTGCTGTAAGTTGGATACCGTGAGTGTTATAAAAGATGGTAAATTCAACGCTTTTCGTGTTGATTTCCAGATTACAAAGGCGCTGAAAAATATCCGAAATGCCATAAAAATGGACATGAATCAGTCGTTATACCTCAATCTGTTGGCTCTGGTACTTTCTTCTCAGAAAAAGGTTGGTATCTGTTAGTGTTGCAGTCATTAAAAAGAATTTAGGAGTACAGTGATAATAATTTTGCTAATAATGTTTATATACTGATCAATTTGTTTCATCACGAGAAACCTGTCTTATAGGTTCATTATAAAAGGATTATGGACTGGAAAGTGAATATATGAATTTTTTTCTATTTGAACTGCGAAAGAAAGGCTTACACGTATGGCTTTGTCAGTTATGTGCAGGGTAAAACTGCAATGAAGTGAAGCCAATTTCTGCGGTTCAGTAACATTTCCCTTCCCCAGATCAGCTGACTGGTTCTCTTTCAATTGAGCTAACCGGAAAGTGGTGCCGGGAAATTGTAAAAAAGAGTTCATGACTTATCTATCAGATATGTCCCTAATTTAGCTTAGACTCCAAGTCTTGTTTGGCCGAAGAAAGAACAGCAAGTTCTACCTAGTCGTCATCAATTATTTTTCTTTGAACAAACAAGTCCATAGATATGCCACTAGACACGCGAACGATTTTCACCTTCCTTTTTGTAGAACAAACCTTCGTAAATTTTCTGTCAGTTTCCAAGGACCTACTTATTATAACTCCATAGAAAATGATATTAAAGAATCTAATTCTCTCCACTTATTCAAAACGAAATTGACAAAAAAAATTATATATGAATTATTAGTTATAAATCTTGCAGTAAATAGTTATATTTCTTCACATGTCTGATATTATTTTTATACTTATTGTTACATGTACCATACCTTATATTTTGTCAACTCATTCTATGTAATTAGTTAATTTATACTTACCTTCATTGTATTTTACTTTCGATCCTGGCCTTACTGTTACTGTTAACTTTATTTTTACTCTGAGGGAGCCCAATGTCTATAAGCCTCATGGTTTCATTTTGGGCTTCCTCGCCACTTTCATTTGCTTTTGTGTAACTGTCTTGTTTTATCGTTATTTGTATTTTGTGGTAAATCAAATAACGTTACAAAGTTATCACGCCATCTTTATTCTTAAGTCAAATTTTAAATAGTCAGTTTTTAAGCTAAGAATCTTGTAAGCTCTTTGTCATGTCAAAGCACGTTTCACTGCTGTGTTTTTAACACTTATTTAATACAAGAGTGTAATTTGTGCTGTAACCTTGGGTTTTCCTGCAGCTGAACATTTTTTAATATATACACCTAATTGGAATACCGTTGTCATAGAAAAATGCCAAAAGGAAAAAAGAACATGTAAAAAGAAAAATAGGAATTATAGACTTGCTAATAGACTTCTATATGGTTCACCCATTTGCAACGTACGCGTACAGCCGTTACATTTAAATTTGTTTTTACGCCTCTATTAAAACTCCATGCTGCAAATGGATGTATCCTAGTGTGGTTTATTGGAAAGCTATTTAATTCTTATTTGGCCTTTTCTTTTTTCATTTTCTAGCCTGCATAACAGGCGCTTATGAGCCAAGCGAGGCGAACGCGGCATTTTGCGCAAAGCTCGAGAGACCTCCTCCCCTCGTCTCGCGATTCGCGCAAAATGCCGCCTTTGCCTCGCTTGGCTCCAAAAGCGCCTTTTATGCAGGCTATTCATTTTCCCTCTAGCATTTTTCTAGGACAATATTATTGCAATTAGTTGCTCATCAGTTGTCCTCCTTTTAATTATGTTGTTATAAGACGTTATTACTACCTCTTTTGATTGTAGTGTTTAGAGGCTTTGGAAGTCTGCGATGCTGCTCTTATGGAGTTCCCCGAAGATTTCAGGTTTGAAGCTACCTTTCTTTTCTCTTCTAGTTTTCCTCCTTTGTTAACTCTGCTTTAAGCTATTTAAAATAATTCCGCCTGGAAAAGCCAAACACATCGCATAAAGAAACAAAGAAAACCGTATTCCTTTGGGGCTCAGATTTGTTCGTGGTCCCAAATAAATTCGTTCTGCTCGCCGGCGTGACATTTTGAAGATAACATCTTTCTCAAAAATTATATCTTTTTGAACTCCAACCAGATTCACTTCAAGGGAGGACTACAATGTTTTTTGAATTTTCTCCATTTTATGTACATCTTTTCACATCTTTTATTTAAAGGTTTTGAGGTTTTTTCAGCACACTGATCTTTCCTCTGTTTAGTTTGCTTCTTCTGAAAGTGAAGTTGGAACAGTCATGCGTGGGAGGAGATCAAGCATTGGTCACATGCAAACAGCTCTTAGAGACCTGGAAGCAAGTCTACGATTCTGACCTATCAGGGTGAGTCTGGTTCAACAAGCTGGTTTATTACGGTTATCGTAAGGAACCCATCTCCTAGTTTAGTTGTATCGCCAAAAACTTCGAGATCGCACGACAATACATTTTCCGATCGTCCTACTTTCTTTAGGGCGGCCACTGACATGGCGCTGGTGAAGATATAGTGTAAGACAACGAAACTTGATTTATTCCTTCAAACTGCGGTGAGAACAGGTACGGGCATTCGGCGAAAAGATTTTTGGGATCGTGTGGGTGGACCTAACAAGCGATGATTGGGTTAAGGTTGCCAGTAGATATTATAAATCGACCAATCATAAGTAGCACCTGTCTACCCAAACGAACCCACAAATCATTGTACCGAAAGCTTGCACCCATTCTTCTTGTAGTTTACGTAGCGGCAAATAGAGACATACTTCACTGAAATGCGAGTAATCAGAGCGAGAGTGAAATATTATCGCACCTTTTGGAGTTAATGCTAGTCGTAGCTAGAGAGATACTTGACAATCGTCAGATTCAACAATAGGTTTTTTACTGTACAGGCTCAATGTTCAATGTTCAATGTTTTTGAAAAGTTCACTTTTTTTTTTTCGAGTATCATCTCTCCTGTTTTCATCGCAGGTCCGTGGAACTTCAGCGGGCAGGGTCGGGTTTATTAGACAAAGTCATCACAGATACACGAAGCTTAAAGCAGATTCCTCTCACAGAGTTCAGCAGCGATAAGGATTCGGGTAAGTGGTCGTTTTTACGTCAGCACTGAGGCTATCTTTGCTTAATTTTAAGGGAACTCTACGCTCGCTGACCAGTATTACATGACCGTATTGCGGGTTCAGGAGTCGACCCTTCGAGGTTGCTTGTTTTTTGAAGTCATCCGCTGACACGTTACGTTTTCAACCGATCACTGGCTCAACTCCAAGTGGATTCTTTGCAACTGTTACATGTCAATTGTTTGAAGTAAATTAATGTATAAATTTATCAACGGGAGCTTCGCCTTTAGCCCTAGCTGTTATAAACTGAGCGACAGACACAACAAGGAAAAGGTAATTCATTGAACAACAGCACCGCATTGGAAACCCGGCCATACCAAAAACATGGAAACATGTCAGGTGTAAAAAGCATGATTTGTTAATATGTCTGAAATATAATGAAAGGGTTTTCGCCTTTTGAACCATTATTGCAACAATGCAAGGACAAAACTAGAGTAAACTTAACATGCTTGACAAACATTGTTTTTTAGCGGACGGTGCGGGTTCGATAGCTGCCTCAGTGCGTCTTGAGCAGGCACTTTCTGATGAAGCAGCATCGGCTTCCGTTAAAATGAGTGTCCCTGTTGTACTGGCTTTGCAGGCAAAACTGTGGCTCGCCATCGGTAAGTTCATAAAACCACTTGTACTTTGCAGTAGTAGTGACTGTTTTCTCCCTGTAATGTCAATTCTTTTTCTCCCAGATGCCTGTGGACAATTAAACCATGACTACAGTCTCAGACTGAAATAGTTGGGACACTTCCACTGGACACAGTTTTTTCCTTCTCGCCCGTTTCCTCTCCCTCCCAATGTTGTTTATTGCAGTTAAATCAAAATCGTGTACACAAACATTGAGTAAGCGAGAAGACAAAAGTTGTCGCAACAATTTTGACTGAGACTGTAGCTGTACAAGGGTCGTTGATGATAGAGAGATCATCGTTAGAACTGCCAATAAAGTAATATAAGAGTGGCCAGTAAGAACTATTTAAGTGCCCTTTAAGACTTTGTCACACTCGGCAATTTTTCCGCAACTTGTGTGGCGAGGTAACTGCGATTTAACTTTGCAAGAAAAATTACCGAGTGTGACAGGGGCTTTAGGAATTCAACATTCCTCAGGATGATCTTCAGAAAATCTGCTGAAAATCATGACCATTATTTTGTTTTGGGTTTCTTCATTTATCCAGCTGACGTGTTTATCTCCATGGAGAAGGACGCTGAGGCAAGCGCATGTGTACAGGAGGCTCACTTAATATTTCCCATGTCCCCAGATGTTTTGTTCCAGGTATGTTGTTATCTTTCAACAAAACCTTTCGTCCATAGAATACAACATAGCAAGCTTGAACCAGAAACACAAATCTGATTTTTGTCAAATTATTTTAATCGTTTTTGGAAAAATGAAACCTAACTGCTATGACTCGGTAACACTGCCATTTACGATAAGCGGAATAAGCGGTAGTATCGTTGGAAATGGAGAATTAGAGGAATAACTCAAAATAACAGAAATCTTCCTTGAGCGTTACTGTAAATCTATCGTGATATTAGTTCAACCAGTTCTATTTGACAAGGAGTTCCTGAAATATGTTAAAACGTAGCACGAAAGAGCCCTGGCTGTTGACTTCAATGTCTTAAAGTCATGCAGCAGACTACAAGACCTATTAAACCACAAATGGTAGCCCTCGACGATTCCGCTCACAGTCATTTTAGCGTTTTACCATTTTTAACCGTAATAGCTTTACCATCAGACAGTTTAGTTGGGGCTTAAATAAAAACTAGCCTTATGATGAATTCTAACTCGGAATAACTTCAAACTATTGTCTTTTACTTTATGTTCTTTACAGCGTGGTCGTATCTTTGAGATTCAAGAAAAATACACCGATGCTAAAAACTGCTTTGATAATGCGATCGCAATAAACCCTGCGCATGTTCCCAGCATTCAACACTTGGTAAGATTCATCTCCCTCCATTTTGAAGCAGTGAGCTTGTCTAGTGATTACGTTGTTAGCTTGCCCAAATTGCTTCATGTGAAAGCGTATTTAGCAAACGCAGTATCCTTTGAACTGCCGCCTGGTTAGCTGAGTTGGGAGAGCGCTGGTCTGCTGAGCGAGCGGAAGGTCGTGGGCTCAAACCCCGGCCGGGCCAACACTCAGGGTCTGAAAATAACTGAGGAGAAAGTGCTGCCTTTGCAATGACATCTGTAAACGGTTAGACTCTCTAGTCTTCTCGGATAAGGACGAAAAACCGTAGGTCCCGTCTCACCGCACTTTCACTGATTTGTTCTTGTGGCACGTAAAAGAACCTACACCACTGTTCGAAAAGTGTAGGGGACGTAGACCCCGGTGGTGTAGTCAACCTCTCCTGGGCTGGGTGGGTTATCTGTAAGGACACACTTAAGGTGTTTCCATACAGTTTTTCAGAGGCCATACCGAAATTTTTCAATCGCCTTAAAAGTGGTTTTCTCCTTGTCCGATCGCTATAACTTTTTTGAGCAGTAATTGTCTATGGATTGAAATTTTTGAAAATGTAGTTTTAAGTAAAATCGATATTACTACGACAACAATAAACAAAAACCTTTGGAAGTGATGAAAGCCGAATTTTGTGCGATCTAGACCAGCTACTGAAAATCCAACACTAGGAACTTAAAGTTTGGTGTTTAGCAAACAATCTCCTGAGAAGTAAAATTTCAAATATATTTTAAATTTTCAATAGCTGGATAGATTGTGTAATAAAAACGTTATAAATGACTCAAATTATTCTTAACTAGCGTCAGAATGCTGCTTAGTATCATATTTTGATGCTAGGAAACTTTGGTGTATTTTCGTTCTTGCGATCTTGAAAACCAACCCGTTTTCTCACCACCTGTATAAGTGCAACTTCATTCAAAATTTGGACTTTTAGCGCTTTTTTGTATATGTCTGAAACGACTCGAACGAATTTTTTTTAAAATCTCCTCACATAATCTTCATAATGTATTTAATAAGGTCTGAAACTTTCATTGAGATTGATTCAATGCAACATATTAAAATTTCTAATTTATTGTGTATCTCTCGTGTCACTTACTCATTTCTCCTTAAATATATTTAAATCTGATTTGTTTTAAGTGAATGATTTGTTTCTTGCAGGGTGCCCTCTATCAGAAAAACGGAAATCTGGTCATGGCGGAAAAGGTCCTCCGTGATGCCATCAACATCGATCCAACAGCATTCCAGGCTTGGTGAGTCCTTAATTTGCGGTAATCTTAGGCCCCCTCCACACGAATCCAGATATTTTCGAAAACGCATTTTTTTTTGTACGAATCAGCCTTGAGTCCACACGAAACGGGTGAATCCGCTCACCGAAACCGCATTGGTTTTGAAACCGACTGGTTTAAGGCCCCCTCCACACGACTCCGCCGCCTCAAAAACTGATGATGTTCGGATTGTTGTGGACGGTACCTTACGCACTTGATACATAGAGCTGGCTACCCTGAGATAACCTGCCAGCGTAGCGTATAAACCAGGTTTCCCTGTTATCGGCTAGCATTCCATCCATAGACAAGTGGAAGGGCCAATTCGTGTGATAAATTTTCTCATCACTTTGCAAATTCTGTGGGTAAAAATTGCGTTTAACAAGTACGGTCGCCTTTTAGCCTATAAGCAAACTCTATTTGGGAATCGAGAGGCGCAGGCGTCTTTTGCGCCTGACCTGCGACAATGAAAAGCTGGATCGCGGGCTAGACTCCTCAATGTATTTTTTCCAAATTTTGACGAAGCTGACATTCTGTCTCGGTGCTGGAAACATTTTTGTCAAAAGTCGAAAGACAATAGAACCATCAATAAATCGCTTCGGGTACCTATGGGACAGACACGCGGCAGTATAGGTTTTTGTACGCGGTTGATCGGCTTGCCCTTGAAAATTTATTTTTTCAATTTGAGAACTGGTTTTTCCCCAAAGGAGACCGATTAACAACAGGTCTGAGTGTATGACTGGTAGCATTTAGCTGAAGCCAAGTAAGGTGAAATAAGGTAATAACGAAAGGTCAGGGAGTGCGGGCGAGGTCGATCGAAGGACGATCTTGCTCCAACTGTGTAAGTTTCATGTGATAGGAAGTCAAAATGCACGCAATCAGATTTCGAGTGTCAGAAGGTCCAAACGCTGCTTTCCATTCATTCTTAGTGGAAGTCGCGAGCGGCGCATGCAGAATAGCAATCTGGAGATTAGGTTTGGATGCTCTTTTGGACGTTCGCAAGTAAGTTGTACTTTCTTTCAGGCACTTATTGGGCGTGGTGTTAGAAGAGCAGAACGAACACGAGGCTGCCAGTGAGTGCCTTATGACAGCTCTGGACTTAGAAGCTACACACCCCGTCTTACCGTTTACAGTCATCCCACGGTTCTTGTAAAACGCGAGAAGTCGATCCAGTGTACACTGAGGCCACAAGCTAAGCACTGAAAAGCATCAGAGTTGGCGGTTGTTTCTGTGATTGCGAGATGTTGTGCGCAGCAAGTTAAGGACTGAAGCATCGGAGTTGGCGGTTGTTTCTGTGTTTGCGAGATGTTGTGCGCAACAAGTTAAGGACTGAAGCATCGGAGTTGGCGGTTGTTTCTGTGTTTGCGAGATGTTGTGCGCAACAAGCTAAGGACTGAAGCATCGGAGTTGGCGGTTATTACTGTGTTTGCAAGATATTGTGTGCAGCAAGCTAACGACTGAAAAGCATTGGGAGACTTTGCGGTTATTGCTGTGGCTACGATCTGTTGTGCGCAACAAGATAAGCATTGCAAAGCATTGAAGTTGGCAGTTATTTCTGTGGTTGCGAGATGTTGTGCGCAACAAGCTAAGGACTGAAATGAGCATTTGAGTTGGCGGTTATTTATGCAGATACCAGCTGTTGTGCGCACGACTGGTGTCGAAAATGTGCCCAAAATGATCCGTGCGTTATTCTAAGGTATCCCCTGGTAAATGACTGGATACAAAAAATGATGAGAAACTGGAGGAGTTTACGCTACAGTGCTTCTGTATCAAAATGAAAATAAAGTTTACTTTTTTGTTTAATCGTGCTTCACTGTTTGCTCGCGGTGTTTTATCAAGCGAATAACACTCATCTCCATAAACATCGCCCTCTTCTGCAGACGCCATGAATTGCCGACCTTTGTGCCTTTGCATAAACTCCCTCATGCATGGCAACTGTATAGTCTTACATAAGAAATCAAAAAACCTAAATAACATACTTTAACGGACACCGTATTTCTAGTGCTATGTACGACTGAAATCGTCAACTTAAGGTACAATTCGATGCAAAGGTGCCAAACAAAGATGGAAATGGAAATATGATGAGGCGTATTTCTCTTCTTCGGGCTTCAAAAGCATTTAGAAAATCGCTGTACCTGTCAAGACATGCATGCTGGCACGACTCCTCTGGAAGGCCATTTCTTCGCGAGTTTAAAACTCAAGTGAAACGCACCATTCCTCTTTAAGAAGAGTTAATATTAAGCAGAAACAAAGGACCTCGCTTCCGATCCCATCAGAGATTTAATTTTCTGTTACCGTCCACCCGGAACATTTTTATCTTTTATCGGTTTTGCAAACGACATTCATGCACACGTCAAAACAATGCTGTCCTTCCTAAACAATCCCTCTTTATCTCTTTCCGCGAACTCTTTGCCTCATTTCTAAGAATTTTCTTTTCTCTTCCGGTAGGGCTGTTATTCAATTTAACGCGATGTGATTGGTTTAAAACGGATCGTTTTCTGAGAATAAGACCTGCACCTTTCAAAGAATAGGTCTCTGCATTCCTTCTTCCATCAGGAAATAGCTGTCTCTTCTTGTACGATTTTATGCTTCAAGGCATTAAAAAACAAAGAATGATGCAGCTTCAGAAAGCTGGGACACTGAAGATTAATTAAGGTATGTTATAGTTACATAAAAACTGCAGGAAAGGGTCCAGATGATTAGAGAGACATTACATAACGTCCATAACCTGAACCACATTTTAGACCGGTCAGTAAATTAATAGAGTGTTTTTCGGGTATTTTGTTTAACCAGAGTTCAACAAAGGACACGACTAGCAGCTTTTTGGTTCTTCACTGCAGGTGAGATTAGTAAAGGAAAAAACAGGATGTTCATCTTTTGTGTTTGAATCAGGGGCACCCAACGGAAATTTTCGGGAAAATATCTGTTCGGAAGACGATTTGAGATCTAGAATTTTCGGAGCATTTGTTGTAAAATTTCTTGCTTGCCTGCCTCTCCTAGGATTTTCGAACATCGACAAAATGGTATAATTACCCATTTTTAACGGATTTTGACCGTAAAAAAGGCCACCTAGAATTTTCGGGAGCCTTTTCCTGGCTGAAGTTTTCGAGAAGGTAAGTTTTTATCCCTATAATTTTCGGATCACTAGACTTTCAGCTAGGAAATCCGAACAGATTAAAAGTTTTTAGGGGATAAAAATATGCCTATATCTACCGTTTGAATACTAAACTACGTTCAACAATGCTATGTTAAGTGGTTTTGAACTATATCCTCGTTGGGTGCCCCTGTTTGAATTTGAATCGCTGGAAAGTAGATATGAAATCAAGACCTGATTCAGATAAACTTTAATTTTTACCAGCGGCTTAGTGATAACATGAATGATATTTAGACAAGAATTGACGTACCGAACGGAAACCAATAACGTAAAACTTTTGTTATGAAGCCTTCATTTGACTGCGATATCATGAACGGTGCTCTAGACGTAATCGAGCAGATATGGATCTAGTTTGAACTTTTAATGTAAGCTAAGTCGCTTATTTTTGTATGTTCGACTCAGTTAAACTTGTCTTACGTGCAACTTCGTTTTTTTTCGTGTTTTCGATCAGTTACTAAAGTGCACACCTCCCGAAACCTGCATAGGTTCAGCGTCTGACGGATAATATGCTCGAATAACCGATTATTATGGTTTTCGGCATCGCCCACAAAGCAAGGTAAAACGCTTAAATGTGCTCCCCCCAGCAGTAGATATTATGCCTTTAATGGTACCGGTCTATAAACCACATGCACTTTTCTTTCTCGTACCTACTAAATAAACATTCCTAAACAGTCCTTGATATTGCTTTTTAAAGAAAAAAGTGTTAGTGTTAGAGTCGCAAACTTGGCTTTGCAGGTAATCAGTCGGAGGTAGTCGACCGTATGCCAAAATGCTCTATACTGACCAATCTTTGAATAATGAACTTTGTAAATCCTTGCTGGCGCTAGCCTTGGAAAAATTAGTACAGACAGTATACAATATTCAAATCACTGTAGTACGATGTCTGATTATGCTTAGACGTACCAAAACTGTTTGTATATATTTCGGCATAATGCTAATATAACAATATTGCTCAAAGATATTCCCGCCGGCTTATTCCATCTTCATATGTGGTTAACTATGCCGACAGTTTGTCCGCTGTTTGAACTTTACTAGAAAAAGTCGGAACACTTATTAAATGAACTTAAGCCGTAGCAACACTCCACAGTTTTTTCAGTGTATAGAAGCCTGGGCCATTTTGTAAATTACGATTGACCGAATTTTTTTTATCTTCGTGGACTAAAACGGGAATGCATGGGCGAACTTGGTAAGTTTGAAAAATATCTGTCATATACAGAATAAGGCAAGAAGTGCCTTTGTTCAATGTTAACGAAAAGTTCTTAAGGAAACGAATTTCCCGAACTTCTGCAGTGCGATTTACATATTTTCGACTCAGGAACTGAGGAACTTGGGCTAATAAGATAAGTCGACAACAATCAGGATCCTTTTTGGAGACATAGGTGCCTCATGCAATCTAATGGTATTCAGATTATATATAAGGAATAAGCTACATACATACCACTAAATACTCTTAGCTATAATGTGCTTTTTCTTCAGAAAATAAGAATCTAGTTAAGAATCGAAATAGCCTTTACTTCTGCTAATTACCATATTTAACTAAGAACCTGTTAAGGCTAACTTGGGAAAAGGCAAAATTAGTCGCAGGGTTTTACTCTGCAATGTCTGACATGTGATCATTTCAGCTTCTTTTGTGCCGCAAGTAAGTCATGTTAAAATAGTTTCTTTATTCAATTTGTTAATCGTAAAAGTCGTGTTCGACCTGAAGAAAAGGATTTTCCTGGTAATATTTCATGGGTCGGTCAATGCTTGGTTTGACTTTTTTTTGTCTCACAGTGAAGGCGCTTCTTGAGGTTTCTACAAAATCCACTTAGAGGATGGGAATATAATGGCATCTCGTGGTCGAAAAATCCAAGGTTTGTGGCTACTGCACAGTCATCTACATTTCACAAACACAGCCATTACGGTATTGTTTTCAATTTAACACATGCACAGCAAACAGCTAGTTGTCTTCTTGTTTCTGAGAGCGTTCTAAAAAGTTAGGTAAAGTCGGTTTTATAAACCTCTGTTGTCAATTGTAAAGTCAATCGAAATATAACATTAAAAACTTAATGGTTACGTATCAGTTCATGTGATCTGTGACTACTTTCGAAAGTTTCTTTAATTTTATTGCAATCTAATTTTACTCGACGTTAAATTCGTAGTTTTCAGCGGTTTTGCTTAATTTAGAATCGCAGCAGTGCTTTAATGGGAGTAATACTTTCTTTGGTTTCCCTCTCTGCCGCAAAGGAAAGTCGTATGGTCAGAAGAGACCACCACTAACACACATTCTAAGAAGCATCCTTGAAAGATATCCAGATGGAGGACAAATCTTAAAGGTACCTTCACAATTTTCTCCTCTAGGAAATATTTCAGCAGCATCACAAGAGTGTTAGCCAGTCACTAGACGAAGTATACAATATAGAGCATAATAACTTATAACAACAAGAATCTTTGCTATAAAAGACCTACAAGCCCTACACCAATTTAAACATCTCGGATGCGAAATGAGAATTTGTCACTTCATGATGTGGACTTGCAAATCCTGTCAAGTTACAAGCCAAAGTATTATTGCAACGTTATGAGCTGATAAACCTCTCTAATTCTTTGAACAGAAATTTAATAAACTTAGCGGTTAACAAATTTCATCGCTGAAGTTAAGCTAGGAGTCAGAGGAGTCAGACTTTTGATTCTCTTATCCAGAGGACAGCGTCTACGCCCCCGGGGGGGGGGGGGGAGTAGGGGGTACATAAGGAATTCCTGGGTGGGGATGTACCGCTGGAACCCTGGAACCCTTAACCTATACCAGAGCTAGTTCAGCTGAATTTTGCTACCCTATACTAGAGTAAACTCCCCAAATCCCCCCTATCCTAGAGTAGCTGTTTCCCTAGTCTAGGTAAAATCTTCAGCCAACAGATCAATTTCCTGAAAAATGAAACCCTATTCTAGACCCAAACGCTCTGATTTATATACCCTATCCTAGAGTAAACTGCTTGAAAACCATACCCTTCACAGCGGCACATACCTATATAGCCCATAAATGGCAGTGCCCCCGCCCCCTCCCGGGGTCTACGCCTACTAGCTCCTACGTCTTGAAAAAAGAATGAAGGGCCTGATTCCGAGACTGTGAAACCCGTTTCCCTAGAGTGATTTTGTTTCACACTTCATGTACGGCTTTTACGGCCTTACTTGCTGTACCTAACTTTCTAATGTAGCCAAAGCAAAAACGACTTGCAAAAACTCCAAATTCGTTTTTATAAAAGCTTCAGAAATAAATATCGCCTTGCACTGGGAAAATTTTTTCGAAACAGTTTTCATTTAAATGGTAACAACAAAGGATTTTGTCAAAAGACGCAAAACTGAGTTAGAAGGACAAAACCTCCAGAGTAACTGAGTCTATGGGTGGAAGGGTTGAGTGGACGCATTTAATAATCTGTTTTTTATACACGCTGCTTTCAGCGTGAAAGCTTAAAAACGAATGACTGAATTTAAGGCAAAACAAATGATTAAAAGTAAAAATATGTGTCAAAAACCCTGCTCATTGAACAACTCAAAAAATGCAGTTGAAAGAGGGTCGCACGATCGTATGGCCGTAGGGACTGGAATCCCATTTTAAAGCTTCACGCTTAGGATTTCAGTTACATTTGCATTTTTATATGAAATAATGTCGGCTTATTATTGAAATCAAACTTACTTTAGGAAACCTTAAATAATCCAGTACTCAATTTCTATCTTCACCAAACGAGAACTTAAACTTTTCAGTGCTCTCTCAAAACGAAAAAAATCCAGTGTTAACGTCTGAATTATGGCTCATAAATATCCATATAAGGTGAAACTGTCTACAGCCGGTAACATTTACACGAAAGCGTGGTCGTCGACTACGTTTGTTTAACTTAAAAAGAAACCAAAACAGTAATATTAACATGTGATTTTCTTTTCGCTCATAGTATGACCAAGGCCATACAGAGTAATGCAATAAGAAAGCCTTGGGCATCTTAATATCCTCAACGATTTCACTTAAATGACCGTTTGATTTGTTGCATTACAGGAAATTATCCAGAATGCGGATGATGCCGGGGCCACGAAAGTGTCATTCCTTCTTGACTCCCGCCCAAATTTCTATGGAAAGAACTCATTGTATGAGCCTAGTCTTGCAAAATTCCAAGGGCCAGCCTTGTACGCGCAAAATAATGCTCTATTCGAGGAAGAAGACTGGGAGAACCTGGAGAGACTGATGAGAAGCAGTAAGAAGGACGACCCCTTGAAAGTGGGTCGCTTTGGCATAGGCTTCAACTCTGTTTACCACATGACGGGTAAGTGCAATAACCGGTGCTTATCTGACACTTCTTTGCCTGGTAAGGCCTCAAAGTACCATCAGGTATCAGGGGCGGATCTAGGAGGAGGGTGCAGGGGGTGCGCACCCCCTCCCCCCGCCCCCTGAGATGACCTGCGGTTTTCTAATACAACTGGTATTCTGCAAAAAAAAAAACTATGTGGTTTATTGGTGTTGAAGTAGAGCAAGAGACGAGTGCACCCCCTCCTAAAAAAAATCCTGGATCCGCCCCTGGGTATTTCAGATTTTGTCGCACACCTCATGAAGCCATTATTGGTGTCTCTTCACATACACAATACCCTCGTTCCCCCCTTTGCTGTACGTTAGGATGTATTTTAAGCTTGTTCGTTTCATTGGGGGCCGACGATGACGGGCTGTTAGCAACTCTTTTGCCGGGTTCTTTACAACCAAATAACTTCAATGTTAGTAATAACATGGATACTATTCACTGTCCTTATTGTCTCACGATCCATGTAAATCATGTCAGTTCGGAATAAGCGAACTTTTAAATAATGTCATCACTAAGTGAGTTATGACAACGTTAATTTGAGGAAGACGAACGAAAGTATTTTCTTACAGTTTTTATTTTCATATTAGCCTATGAGACAAGCATTTCTGTTGAATTTTGATTGGTTCATATCGGCATCCTGCTGAACCATGCCATTGAAAATTTATCTTTTTCAAGACTGATCAAAAATCTGAACATCAGCGCTTTTGAGTTTTAGAAAAATTATAGAATGTGCATGACGTTTTTATGAGGGCAACTCCTAAACTTTTAATTTGATACTAAGAAACTTCTCTCCATCACATTCTTAGATCTCCCAAGCATAGTGAGCGGAGACACAATAGCCTTCCTTGATCCTCACGAAACACACTTCGGAAAAGCAGAAACGGGCCAACAATTTTCCCTCGAAGACCAGCTTCTCCAAGACTACCGAGATCAGTTCAAGCCATATGAAGACGTCCTAGACTGCAGGATTTCGAACAAATATTACAGTGGAACTTTATTTCGTTTTCCCCTTCGAAATGAGCCGTCTGACTTATCGACAAAGAATTACACAGCGGAGAAAGTTCGACAATTGTTTCATGCGCTAGAAAAGGAAGCCTCTGTTATTCTCCTTTTCCTAAAGAATATCGAAGAAATAGCTTTATTTGAAACCGATCAATCCAACACTACGAAGCAGGTGTTTATCGTGAAGCTGAGCGACAGATGCAGAAAAGAGATTGGACAAAAGAAGAAATCACTTTTAAAGCAAATAAAGTTGTTAAGCGAAAGGTCGGTCAGTAACACAAACATTTCCCTAACCTTAGAAATTGAAGAATACTCTGCAGAAGGTGTGGTGCTGACTCACAAGTGGCTGGTTTACCATCAAATCGATGCTCGAGACTCAAACCTCCAACGCCTGTCTTCCGAATTAGGCCTACTTCCGTGGGTTGGATTTGCTACCCCTTTGGTAGCATCACAGCGTCAAGCACTCTCCTCAAATGGAGGAAGACTTTTCTGCTTCTTGCCGCTTCCACCGGATGCTGATTCTAAAACTGGATTTCCAGTTCATGTTCATGGCTACTTTGGTTTAACGGACAACCGACGAGGGCTTAAATGGCCAGGCCTGGACTGTCAAAATGATCCGACCGCTGAATGGAATGTCCGGCTGTTGGAGCGAGTTGGAAGTCAAGCATACGCCTTCATGTTGGTTGAATTGGTTGACAAACAGATGAACGAGCCCGGTGACATGTCGATAAAAGCAGATTTATTTTACCAATCCTGGCCAAACCTTCTTAGTGTGGAAAGCCACTGGAAGGGAATGCTGAACCCTTTGTTCGCGATTTTGAAGGAAAAGACTGTTTTATGGTCCCTATCAGGCAAGTGGGTTAGGTCCCAAGACGCTTATCTTGACAGAATAAACAGCTCCCGTGAAATTAGGCAAGTGGTTTTAGAAACATTAACTCAAGCAAACGAGTCCGTCGTAACAGTACCACACCACGTACTTGAAGTGATTGACAGTATGAAATGGACCACACTTAGCATCACGCCTTCATTCATGAGGAGTCTTTTGAAAAAGAAACAGAAGGGATCGTGGAATATAACGAGTGTTCCCAAAACGAAGAAGCTTAAGTTACTAGAATACGTTCTCCAAGACGACAACCTGATGGATTTGCAAGGCATACCTTTACTTCCCCTGGCAAATGGAAGCTTTGGCGAATTTCGTTCACTTCAGTACAACCGCGACTCTCGGGTTGCCGTTTATGTTTCAACAGCAAGGCACCCACGTTCTCTTTTCTACACCATGAACGGCAACTTTCTTGATGACACCGTTCAGTGCCCTGCCTTAGATAAATTGTCAAGGGCCGCTTTTGACGTAAGAAACCCGCAAAAGACATTGCCGATGCAAGTTGTGAAAATGAATCAAACCATTGCGCTCAGTCTTCTACGACAGGTGTTACCACGAGAGTGGTTTCAAGCCGAGCATCTTGCTTGTTGGTACCCGGGACAAAATGGACATCCTCCTGAGTCTTGGTTGCCGTCAGTGTGGACATGGATCCAAAGTGATTTTCCCAATGATCTTTCGCCTCTTGAGGGGTTTCCTCTCATTCCCCAGACAAACTCAGGATGTCGCACCATAGTGAAGCTAAAATCATCGAGCCTAGCAATTAAGAAGAGCGACCAAAATCTCCATTTACCGCAACAGATCGTCTCTTTGCTAAAAAAGGTTGGCTGTGTTGTTATCGAGAATCTTCCGCCATTTGTGAATCACGTATCTATACACAAGTACATTGCCTCTGCTGTTCCTACCGGCGTCTTGAACGTCTTACATGCTCTTGGTCAACAAACATGTGTTATGAAGATTTCAGCATCGTGTTCTGCAGAGGAAAAGCGAGCCTTGCGCGAGTACCTCTCGTCGACGTTTTTGAGTTCCGACCAAAAGAACCTTCTTCAACACCTGCCAATTTTTGATGCGGCTGATAGAAGATCATTCCTTGCGACGAAGGAGGGATTTCAAGACCGCACAGTAGCTCCATTTAACTTTGAACTTCCCCACTCCTTGCCACTACCGAATGCCTCTAACATTATAATCCCAGGGGATTATCAGTCACACTCCCTACTACAACACCTTGGAATCCAGGGGATGACTCCAACAGCTTTCCTATCTTCAGTTGTCTTTAGTGGAATAAAAAACGGCTTCTACAGTCACCAACAGATTTCTACTCTGATGAGCTGGGTTTTGAGGCAATACAACTTTATGCAAGATCTCTCATTCCGTGCATCACTTCAACAGATGCCTTTTGTCCTTAATCAGAGTAAAAGATTAGTTACTCCTTGTGAAGTTCTTGATCCGAGGCAACCTGTTTTGCGACAACTCTTTGAGGGGGAGAGCGATAGATTTCCTCATGAAGACTTCGTAAAGGATGACATTCTTCAGATCTTGCAGCAACTTGGAATGAGAAGCTTCCCAAATCCAACGGATATTCTGCACGTCGCTGAAACAGTGCAAAATTTTCCAGACGATGTTGCATCACGTAAAGCGTTGGCACTCTTGGACTTCCTCGATCAGAATTCATCGATGTTGAAGTCAGACTGGGTTGTTCAAGGACTAAAGAATGAAAGATGGATCCAGCAAAAGAAGGACCCTCCTCCTTCGTATCCCCGTTCCATGCCTTGGTTTGTGGGCAAAGCAAGGTTCTATAAACCGTCCGAAGTTCGCAGCCAGTCAATGGCCTACCTTTTTGGCGTTTCGTTTCCCCTGGCCACTAAGCTCTGCAACAGTGTACTTGAGGTTGCCTTCGATTGGAGACAGCTCCCTACCGTCCAACAGCTTCTTAAACAGCTCCGCTCCGCTTGCTCTGGACCAATCAAGTCAATGAATGGGAGCGAAAGATATCATTTTCAAGCAATGCTTAAAGAGATCTATCAAGAAGCCTCAAAGAACGTTGATCTCGTCATTAGCATGATAAAAAATGATCCCACATTTCCGGCATGGATTTGGCATGGCGATGGCTTTGCGTTGCCATCCGCTGTAGCGTTTGTACGGTCCTGCAACATCGACTTCAAGCCTTACCTTTTTGAGGTTCCACGAGACTTTCATACATTTCGTCCCTTTCTTCAACGATGTGGTGTTCATGAAACATTTGCAATTTCAGACCTGCTGAGAGTTCTTGCAGTGATTAAAGAAAAACATGACAGAAGTAACCTGTCTGTTAATGATGTACCAGATGACCAGAAACTATCATGTGATATTCTCCAATGGATAGTACGAGATGGGAAACCCCTGGATTCAGAACTTCAGCAAAATCTACTGGTGCCCATTATGACCTGGGATAACACCTTGAAGTTACTCCCGTGTCGTGACTGCACTTTCTGTGATGCGACCTGGTTGAAGAAAGGAGGATCAGAAATTCCAATCATACGTAAATTTCCTATGATCCATGACACCATTTCTACAAGGGTTGCCCAGCTATTGGGTGTCCCACCAATTAGCACACGTGTCACGTGTGCAGAGGAACTTGGAATCGAACAGACAGGTCCTCATGAGCCAGTAACTACCAGACTTCATAACATCCTGGAGGAATACAAAGAAGGTGTGGGAGTTTTCAGAGAACTTGTCCAGAATGCAGATGATGCTGGTGCATCCGAAGTCCAATTTGTACTTGATTGGCGCAACCACCCAACGGAAAGGCTCCTGGCAGCCGGCATGGCAGATTGTCAAGGTCCCGCACTACTGGTGTATAACGATGCAGTCTTCACGGATGACGATTTAAAGAATATATCAAAATTGGCAGGTGCAACAAAAAAGGAAGACCTTGAGAAAATAGGCCGCTTTGGTCTTGGTTTCAGTTCGGTTTATCACTTCACGGATGTACCGAGTTTCGTTACCAGAAATTATGCTGTATTCTTTGATCCACACACAAGCCATCTGCAACGGCACATAAAGAATCCTTCTAAGCCTGGAATAAAACTGGATCTGGAAGTAAACCCTGCAAATTTAATGTGCTTTCCTGATCAGTTTGCACCTTTTGATGGACTGTTTGGTTGTGAAACGAATTTGTCAAGCGTCCATAGTAAATTCTATTTCGAAGGCACTCTGTTTCGATTTGCCTTTCGAACAAAGAAAGGAGAAATCAGCGATAAGATTTACAGTAAGGAGGAGATTCAACGCCTTGTTCGTTCTTTTGAGGAATCATCATCAAGTCTGCTTTTGTTTGCCCAAAACGTTAAAAAGGTGACATTTCTGGAGATAAAAAAGAATTCTACCAGTCCCACTTCTCAACAAGTGTTGTATGAAATTTGCAAGGAATCAGTCAACCTTCATCAAGGTGAAAAGACATGCAGAAACGTACCTACCTTTCTTCAGTCGTGTGCGACGTATACAAGGCAAACGACTGATCGGAATAGTTCTCTGATTAAGACTCCACCCTCTCCAAAGCAGTCAGAGTTGGTAACGATTTTTTCAAAGGCGACCAGTGACAAAGGAATGGAAAGTGAGGAAACCTGCACCTGGCTTGTCACCTCTTGTCTGGGAACTGGACATTCATTTCAACTGGCAACGAGCGAAGAAGGCCGGAAACAGGGGCTGCTATCAGCTTCTGGAATAGCAGGAAAGATTTCCATTAAAAGTGACAAATTAGAGCCTGTTTGTGGGGAGGTCTTCTGTTTCCTACCACTCTCTATTCCAAGTGGCCTACCAGTGCATGTAAACGGTTACTTTGCCGTAACGTCAAACCGGCGGGGGATTTGGGAAAGCACCACAGCCGAGGCTGAGAGTTCCCAACCTTTAGAAGTGAGATGGAACAGACGCCTTATGGAGGATGCAGTATCGGAAGCCTATATAAATTTTCTAGAGGATATCATTCTCATGCAAAGGAAAGGAACGATTGCTTTATGCGAAAGCTTTGCGCTTTGGCCCAATCCGGAAGCACTTCAATCATCCGTTTGGACGACGCTTGTCAAGAGCGTTTATCAACTAATTAGCAGCTCAGACCTTCCTTTATTACACCTAGAAGGAAAATGGCTTCCAGTTAAGCAATGTATTTATCAAGATGCAAAATTACAAAAGCTTCGTAACAGTGAAACTATCCTTGCAATGTTTGGCTATAAAGTAGTGCAACTTCCTTACTTCGCAAAGAAAGGTTTTAAGCTGGCTGGATGCGAGCAAATAATCGAAGAGCGAACGATGTCACAGGAAAAGTTTCTGAAGGAGGTTTTTTTCCCTAACATATCTAGGATTCCTGATAATTTACGAAATCCTATTGTTTGCCACATGATAGACCAATGCCTACTAGGTCACTCGCGTATTCAATCTGATCCTCTAAGAGGCCTCTACAGTTCCCTTCTTTCAAACAACCGATGCATACCCTGCGGACCATGTGCCGCGGATTTAGCATTTCCAAAGGAACTCGTTAATCCCAGTGGTGCCGCCGCAATTCTGTTCACATCAGATGATAAAAGGTTTCCTGTTGGCACGTGCTATCGAAGCAAAGAGCGCCTTCTTATGCTTCAAAACCTGGGTATGGTCAATGACGTCCTAGACTGGAGCACCCTGCTTGAAAGAGCAAAGACGGTACCACTGCTCTGGAAAGGAAAAACTGAGCAAGATGCTCGAAGAAGGGTTTCATGTCTTGTGAACTACATAAATGTCAATTTTACAAAACTTGAACTCCCCTCGAAACCAGTCGAGACAGAACTTAGAAGAATCAGAATGTTTCCTGTCCTAAAAAAGCCTGCAAACTACCCAATGCAATGGAAAGGGTCCAGTGATGGAAAGGTTTTGCTTCCTGCAGATGACATGTATGGCGAGGAATTTAAGTTTGTCGTAGGATCATTAAGAGCGATCCTTGACGAAAGCGAGAGTCATGGTTGTGGACAGCTCAGTAAAGAAGCGCGAGATCTCTTTGGATTCAGCTGTCGTGAACCAACTGTCCAAGAAGCCCTTGCTCAGCTGAATCGTGCTATTGAAGTTTCGACAGAAGGTGCAACTGCAGCACACTGCTTGGAAGAAGTTTCCCATAGTATTTATGGCTACCTTCAAGAACTTCTTTCAAAACCTGAAGGTGAGATTATTGTTCAGGAGTTGGGCAACAAACCTTGGATTTTAATCCAAGGGAAATTTCTTTCACCTTCTCAGCTCGCTTTCACTTGGAGAGGAAACGGCGAACCTTACCTTTTCGAAGTGTCACAGACTCTAGTTGAGAATTACGGACGCCTTCTCCGTGAGACAGGAGTAAGAGACTGTTTCGGTACAAGTGACATCGTGAGTGCCCTTTACAAGCTCAGTGAAGCTAAACATGGTACACCTTTGTCACCTGCGGAATTCAGAGTCACGCGTTCGTTAATTGAAGAGCTACTAGAAGCTCCAGGCATCGTCCTTAAAGTGGAAAATGGCAACATCCCTCTACCGGACCACAACTTGGCTTTACATCCAGCAAAGGAGTTAGCCATTAACGATGCGCCGTGGGTGACTTCAATGGGGAATACTGCATATGTCCATGAGTACGTTCCCATTGAATTTGCATACAAGTTGGGTGCAATCGACATTCGATCAAAGAAACTAGCTAAAATATCACGTCCCATCGGAAAACCATTTGGCCAGAGGGAAGAGCTTACCGATCGTTTAAAAGGCATTTTAAAGTCATACCCTTGTGACGTTGGGATCTTGAAAGAACTCGTTCAAAACGCTGACGATGCTGGGGCCACTGAGATACACTTTATTTATGATCCCCGAAACCATCCCACAGACCAGCTGTTGAGCGACAATTGGAAAGAACTACAAGGACCTGCCTTGTGCGTTTACAACAACCGACCCTTCTCCGAAAAGGATTTGGATGGGATACAAAGACTAGGAATTGGAAGCAAATCTGAAGATCCAACGAAGACGGGACAGTATGGGATTGGTTTCAACGCAGTGTACCACCTCACTGATTGTCCAAGTTTTATTTCAAATGGAGACATCCTTTGTATCCTTGATCCGCACTGTCGCTATGCTCCTGGCGCGACTAAAGAGAATCCAGGACTACTCATTGGACCGATTCAGCAAGAAGAACGATCCGATTACAGAGACGTATTTCCCTGTTATCTTGAAGATCACTTCGATTTAACATCTGCTACAATGTTCCGTTTCCCCCTCAGAAACGAGGAAATGTCCGTGAATTCATCGATATCGAACAAGCGGGTTTCTCATGATAACATGGCGACATTTATTAATCTGTTTACCTCTGAAGCAAAAGAAATACTTCTCTTTTTGAACCATCTACAGAAAATAACACTTTCTAGAATTGAAGGGGGGCGGCTCAGAACCATATACTCGGTTTCTGTTCAGTTAACAGATGAGGACACCTCAAAACGTACAATGCTTGCGGAACACATCAAGAACTCCAAATCGTCCGAAACAAAGAATATTGAATGGCTCGGAATTACATACTCCCTGAAGATAGAAGACACCATTCGAGAAGAGAAATGGATCATTCATCAGTCTGTCGGTTTGAAGACCAATGATTTGGATCAAACTATTCCGGACGGTCGACAATATGGTCTTCTACCTCGCGGTGGCATAGCAGCCAAGGTATCAGAGAAGTCAAAGGTTCCATCATCATCACCATTCACCAGGAGATTGGAGACCAAATATAAAGCTTTTTGTTTCCTGCCATTACCGTTAAATACCGGTCTTCCTGTCCATGTTAATGGTCATTTCTACCTCGATTCAGCCCGACGTAACTTGTGGCGCGATGAAAACGAAGAAGGCTTTGCAAGCCAGTGGAACCGTTTTCTTATGACAAAGGTTTTGTCTCAAGTATACGTTTCACTGATGTTGGTGGCACGTGATTTCTTGCCCAGGATGAAAACAGAGGGAGTAGCCTACTTTTCTACGGAATTTGATGTCCATGAAGGAATGCGTTGGTATCATCAACTCCTCCCTCGCCTAGACTCAGTCTCAAGCCAGTGGGTCGTTCTGGCAGAGGATGTGTATCGGAGGATTTGTAGGCAAGACGAGAGGTTACTTCCTATGGTAAAGAAGATCCCCTGTAAAACAATGTTAGATTGCGAAGCTGCTAGCCAGTTGTCAAGTAACAAAAGCTGTCAAGAAGTGATGCGGACAGTGTCGGATTGCCAAGCTGCTGGCCAGTTGTCAAGAACAAAATGCAGTAAAGAAGTGACACAAACAGTGTCGGATTACCAAGCTGTTAGCCAAATGTCAAATGAAAAATGTGGTAAAGAAGTGGCCCGACCAGTGTCGGATTGCCAAGCTGTTAGCCAGTTGTCAGGTGAAAAATGTGGTAAAGAAGAGGCGCGATCATTGTCGGATTGCGAAGCTGCTAGCCATTTGTCAAGGGAAAAATGTGGTAAAGAAGTGGCGCGATCAGTGTCGGATTGCCAAGCTGCTAGCCGATTGTCAAATGAAAAATGTGGTAAGGAAGTGGCGCCTTCAGTGTTGGATTGTCAAGCTGCTAGCCAGTCGTCAAGTGAAAAATGTGGTAAAGAAGTAGCGCAATCAGTGTCGGATTGCGAAGCTGCTAGCCAGTTGTCAGGTGAAAATTTCGGTAAAGAAGTGACGCAGTGTTTTTGGCTTACTCCCTCTGAAGGGTTTTTCAACACTATGATGGTTTCAACCGACACAGACGTTAAGCTCTGTAAGATCTTGGTACAAATTGGCTTCAAACTTCTTTATTCTTCCCACAGCGTGTTTAGGGACTTCAGAAGGGTAGATGAAAGAGTAAAGCAGATCACTCCCGAGAGTGTTCTCCAATTTCTGAAAGAAAATCCAGCTAGTTTCGGAAAGCTGCCTTGTCCTGTTAGCAAGACGAGACTTGAATCTGTAGTTGGTGTGCTTTGTCTTTTGAGCTACTGCATGAAGGCTCCCAAGTTTGCAACAGAAATGTTTAGATTGCCATTGTTGTTAACGGAGGACAACGTTCTCAGGTGTTTTGAAAAGGACAGAGCAGTGTTTTTGAGCCGTTTTGCCGATTTGGTGCCTAACGAAAAGAGTCGGTTTATTCACCACACTCTTACTAGGGGTTTACTTGATATCGAGAAAGAAATATTTTCTGCAGATCAGCTTCTACTAAGGGAATTTGACCTTTCCGCGCTAGCATCACTGCTCCCAAGCATTCAAAACGCCAGTTGGTGTGAAACAAACAATATCATTCCGTGGGATACCAGTAGTGGGCCTTCAGAAAAATGGCTACAGCGAGTGTGGGAATTCATAATCAAGGTTCACAGGAAGAGTCCAACGAAATTTTCCCTTGACCCTTTAAGTAAATGGCCAGTTATACCAACCAAGTCGAGAAAGCTAGCCCCTCTTTCAAAAGGCAAAGTAATCCTAGACTTGACAACTCCAGAGTCGTGGTCGTCTGGCCAAAAACACGTTATGGAATTGTTATGTACCTTGAAATGCCACGAGGTGGATGCCAAACTGATCAGCAGTGACGGCAGATGGGATATACCACCAGCCGTCAAACAATGTCTTTCTCAACCAAACTCCTCGGAAGACATACTCAGGGTGCTGGACCACCTGATGAAAGAAACGAACATATCAGGGAGGCTAACTGAAAATGATATGATCTCTATCCTGCAGTTCCTTCAAGAAGATGTAACTTTGTTGAAAAGAAGCCGACATTTATCAACTGTAAAGCGACTTCCATTTTTCAAGACGTTTCACGGAATCTTTGTAACCCTTGAAAATGTTTCGTCAATCTATGTCATCCCAACAGGGCTACCTAAGAAGGAATCCGACGTATGGATGACAGGGAATAACTGTTTGTTCTTGGCACCTGAACCTAGGCTTAACCGCCTGTATCAAGAGCTGTTGGGCGCAGGGGAAAAAACTCACACAGACTGTTACATCAACTTCATTTTTCCTAGGTTTCCAGTACTTGAGCAAGAAACCAGAATGCTTCACCTTAACTACGTCAGACGATACCTACTTCAATCATTCCACAATGAAAGCCAACGCCCCAGGATAATACATTCTTTGGAAAGCTTAGCTTTCATTCCAGACGCGTCTTGTATACCGCGCACTGCGTCTCATTTTTATGACCCAGGAGTGAAAGTTTTTGCAGTGATGTTGGGTCCAGAATCAAAACCACCAGAACCATTTGATGAGAGGTCTGGCTGGCTAGAACTCCTTCGTGAAATTGGGCTGAAGCAAGAAGTAAGCAAAGATCTGTTTTTAACCTTCGCCAACGAAGTGGCAACACAGGCATTACAAACAAACAAGTCAAAACGCCCTGAGTTAGAAAAGAAGTCCCAGGCACTAGTAAAACACCTTCTAAAGGAGAAGACTCTACATGATGAAAGATTTCTATTCAATATCTCTACAGTCAAGTTTGTTGCCTCTCAAAAGGCAACTGATGAACTGCTTTTCCTTCACAAGCAACATTTAGTTGAAAGCGGAAACAAGGAGCAGCTTCCACCCTTTTCTTCTTTCAAGAATTCGATACCACACACTTTTGAGAGGTTAGTGTGGACATCGGCGTGTCTTCTACCTTCCTGGGCCGTTCCAGACAACAAGTCTTCAAAGCTAGCTAAACTGCAGGTTTGCCAGAAGCCCACTTTGGATCAAGTCGTCGACAATGTGGTAAACTTGTCAAGGAGTCTCTCTAAGCGTGAAGATCGAGAACAACCAGAACCAAGACGTCGACTTCTAAGCCAAGTTATGATTGAAGTGTACACGTTTTTGACAGAATTGAGCAACTGCGGGACGAGCGATTCTGCCGAGTCACATACACCAGCCTGTGACACAATCGGCGAGCGGCTCTCTTCTAGTCCTTGCATTCTGGTTGAAAGTGGGCGCGTGTTCGTTCGTTGTGACCAGTTGGCCTATGACCTTGATCAAGAGCTTCCTCCATATCTGTACAGAGTCCCCCGAGAATATGGAGCTTTCGAGCACTTGTTCAAGCGACTCGGGGCAATGGAAAAAGCAACTCCAGTGCAGTTTGCAAAACTTCTTAGCCGACTTAAAGAGTCATGTGGTGAAGAGAAGATGCTTGTCAACGAGATGAATGCGGCAAAGCATGCTGTATTTGGACTGTTTACTACATTGTTGGCCTCACAAAAGCAACATGGCGGCGAAGAGAGATGCCCAGACAATCCTTTAGCCGCAATCAAAACGTTATATCTTCCAAGCAAACAACAGAAACTTCACAAGTCGGTAGATTTGGTACTGTTTGACTGTGTTCGGTACGTTGGTCGTGTACCGGATTCAAAGTACGAGTTTCTCGATGGACTGTGGAAATACGACTTAAAATTTGCAACTCCTGAGCAACTTGTTGATCTCTTGCCTAAGCAGTTACAAACAACGTCTTTAACATCGCTGGTGAAGGAGGACCTTCATCCAGAGTGCAAAGATAAGAAGTGCCGAGCTGATGTGGAGCGGAAATGCCAAGCGACGGATCTTCTTCGACAAGTAGTTTTCTCCTCACAGCTTGTGGACGGTATCTTGAGAATACTTAAGTCCCAGTTTCAGAAGGCTAAATTGGACGATAAAGTTCGCAACAAAGTTCGTAGTTTTCAAGAGGAACTAGGCATGAGTTGCATGGAAGTATTGTCCACTCAATTATTAGAGAGGGAGTCAAACACGCCGATCCCAAACAGCCAACGTTCGAAGCGTATTGATTGTTTCGTAGGTGAGGAAAATGGCAAAAAGCACATATTTATCAAACATGGTGCCGATACTAGTGACGTTCGCAGGGTTCTGTGTAAAGAGATAAACCAACTGACTGGTTGCTACATTAGTGAAGAAAGCTGGTTGCATCTGGCTGCAATTCTAGACTGCAAAGCTCCCGACGACATTCCATCCACTTTGGACAATGCTGGTGTGGCAGAAGACGTGGAAGGGGCTACTACACCACGATTAGAACCAGACCTTGGCTCGGAAATTCCAGAAGAGTTGCACTACCTTCTTGTACAATTTGACGATTTTTATTTTCGGACAGGGGAATTCGTTGCCTTTGAACGGGAAGACTCAACAGATGAAGAACCAAAGTACATCTACGCAAGGATTATCCACCCTCTCAAAACTTCACATCCCGTCAAAGCAAGAAAGGATAGGACGAAGAGGAAGCAAAAAGGAGAAAGTAACCTGTTAAGCAGGTATCTGATAGATATTGGACATGACAGAAAAGAAGTGGATGTGTTAGATCTGTACAAGATAAAGCGGCCACCAAAACAGAATCTTGAAGAGGAGGATGAAATGCAAAATGAACCTGTTTCAGAGTCAATGGAGCTTGTGCCTTACAGTGGGAATAGTGAACAAAGCAAGAAATCTAAATCGCAACCGTCGACATCATCCCAAGGTGCAGCAGAAAGCCCCAAACCGACAACGTTGGAAGATGCGCTTAAAGAAGTTCGGAAAGCCTTGAAAGAAATCTGGAAGCTTCCAGAGGATAAGAAGAAGAAAGCTCTAAGGCGACTCTACCTCCGCTGGCATCCGGATAAGAACATGGACATGCAATACATTGCAAATGAAGTCATGAAGTTTATTCAGAACGAAGTTGACCGATTGACTAAAGGTGGGTCAGCAAGTCATGAAGATGACTCTGCCGGTGAACGTGCGGATTTCTCCGACTTTTTTAGGAGCTGGCATCAGAGGGCTCGACGACAACGTTCAAGCTACGAGAATTTCCGTCGCCACAATCCTGGGTTTTCAGGTTTTGCGTCATCATCCAGGAGACGTTACGCAGGACCCGATCTTACTTTGTCTAGGATTTGGATGAGTCAGAGCAGAGAGGACCTTCGTTCGGTGAAGCACCTCTTGACCGCTCGAGATCCACTGTATTACCTAGTGTGCTTCCAGTGCCATCAAGTTGCCGAGAAAGCTCTCAAAGCAGCACTTTATTCACTATCGGGAGTCGCGGAGAGCCAGCTTTGCAGCAACGACTTGGTGAAATTGGCCCATGACCTGTCCGTGTTGCCAGTAGCCCCGGATGTAACTCCACAGGTTGCCAGGCTGTCCTCTTATTATGACACCACTCGGTACCCCAACAAACACAGGCCAGCGAGGGCTCCGGCCGAAGTGTTCACAGATTCTCAGCAAGCTCAAGAGGCCTTCAGAGTGGCCACGGATGTCTTGGATACGCTTGCACGGTTCTTAGGACTTTAACTGCCCTCCCAACACTCTGGACTTGTGAGTTCTAAAATTAAAAGGGCACTAACTGAAACTTTAGGCCTTAGGGGGCCTAAATTTTTCGAAGAAGTTAAAAAACAATGGCCGTTAAAAATGTCTCTGTTTATTGTAGAATCAGTTTGACAGGACTAGACACAAACTAGCGCTATAATCGCATTAAAGAATTCTGCTAAATTTCTACTGTGAAAATTAAATTAATGAAAACAGATAAAAAAGTTAAATGTCTTTACTAATAACCTACAATGGGCTGATTAGAGCAGTTTAGTTCGTAGATATGTTCCTACTGGAGGATAAAAATATTCAACCTTTGACTAGTATGCTTAATATTATCACCTATCGTAATAAGACTTTTTAACATCGACAAAGACATTATGGAATTATTTACTTTCTACGGCATAGATGTAACCTTAAATTGACTATAGTAGCTTCAGACAGAAGCTCAAAGAAAGCTTATCACTTAGTAGGCAGCTGCTTGTTTGTTTTTTGTAGGAAATGATTCTGATATTCCTTTCAGTTACTCTTATTTTTCTCATAGTTTCTTACAAACTTTGTAAAAAAGGCCAAACTTCATGCTTTGAGCGCTATGTTAAGACAGTTTTCGTGTAACCCTAGAAATGTTCATGTCGTTGGTGCTAGTTCAGTTGAATCGCTTTTTTCCCAATCATTTTCGTAGTTGAAGGAGAACAATACCAAATACCAATCAAGGGTGTTTCCGGTTCTGATTAGCCGTTTTATTCTTCTACCATAAAACTAGCGTGGCGATTTGCCCACACAGCTGAAGTTGAGGGGATAAGGTAAAGCGTATGCTTTGTTATCACTTAATCATGACAACGTATAGCTTGTGTACAGCCGCCCCCTCTCCCTCGATTTTGGGGAGCTTAAGCAAAGACGTTTTTGAACGATGCACGTCAACCGGAAATGAGGCCTTACCCCTTTTATATGCCTTGACTCTAACAAATTTGTATTTTCTCTTATAAAGACGATTTACTCGAGAGTTTGAGCTAAACCACTGCCCAATGATGCAAAAAGTCCACTTCCGGTTGACTCTGTTGCTTATGCTCCCTTTTTTTTGAGTGGAGCGGCCGGCTGTACACAGGCTAGACAACGAAATACTATTGGGAGGAATCGAACTTATCGTTCCTAAAGGCAAAATTAGAATACCATTAAGGCTAGTTTTAGTCACACAGCTTTGGTGTTGATACAAAGTATGAAGGCCAAATAATCGTTTATAACTTGTGCTCACGTTACTCACGAAATATATTTAACAATAAAACCAACCCTTAAATAATAGAACATTTCTTTAATTTTCCTGAAATATCAAGCACTCACAACTGAAAATGTAAACAAAACGAACTGCACTGTACTGTAGGCAATGCGTTATCGCACGATCTATTTTCATTTGCAAACAAGGGTAAGTCTCCCGGGGGGAGGATTCAACAAAGTTCTGTAACGAGTGGCTCCGCTCCGAAGTCTAACCCCTTACTCTTTTATATAACATTTTTCACAGAAAAGGCACCCCTTTTGTATACCTTATATTAACAAATGGTTCCCCTTTCACACACCTACCGGTAGTTAAGAATTTTAGATCCCTTTTAGCGGCTGCAAATTCTCAATCTCTACAATATGCACAATCGTAAAAGCAGAACGTTTTCACAGCCATAAAAATGCATCTCTTGGCCCTTTTTACAGACCAGGGCCCAGTTGCTCGAAGCATGGTTAGCGCTAACCAGCGTTTAATACCTTGACAACGTATTGGTTTTGATACTGCTTAACCAATGGTTAAAGCTAACCATGCTTTGAGCAACTCAGCCCAGAATGACAGATTTCCCTTCCCTTTCATATAGTTCAACTAGTAAAATCCCTACCCTTTCATATACCTGTAGCCTGGTATAGACCATTATAAGGAGTATCTCCCCAGGATATATCTACACTGTACCAAATAACTTTTCGTGTCGACACATAATGCTGTCAGTTATAGTGTGAACAGCAACGGCCCGGGACTGCAACACGTCGTTCAAACACATTAGGCTGATTTAACAACAGAACGGGAACGTCAGTCGACGACTGCGCGTGCAGTCTAGCTTGACCAATGGCAGAGCATCAAATTGCGCACCGGAAGTCGAATTTAGTCCTTTCCGCGCGCTTTCCCGTCGTCAAATGACGTTCCCCTTCTGTTGCACATTTAGCGTTACGATCCGTGTGTTCCAGGCCTCGCTCCTACTTATTCACTAGGGTCTGAAAACCTGTTCGAAGTCTGTCACAGAGCCTATCCAACATGTGACGCTCCACTTTCAAGAGTCAAGAAATCGCGCCGAAATCACCGATCTTACGTGTAAACAGAATCCCTATCCAGTAATGTGGGCACATAGCCTCATTGAAAAAGTAAAATGTCTACGAGAGTTAAACATTTTACAGTGAAGTCGCTGCTGAGAGTGGAAGGTTGTGGTTAGTTGATGAGACATAAATTTACATATTTCAGAATAATTATACATAATATGATGTTTACACCAGTTTCAGACATCTTTCAGTTATTGTCACCGTTTAATGTACATTTAGCCTGTGTACAGATGCCCCCCCCCCCTTCAAAAAAAAATGTGAGAGGAGGGGACGTCTGTACACAGGTTAATGAAGATTTTGACTAGTTAAATTCAGACCTCTTGCAAAGGTTGTTTCACCGTTTTATGAAGAATTCAAGTACATGTAATTAGAATCAGAATGTGTATTAGGATAAATACCTTTGTGCTAATAAATTATACTCATTATAGGCATAATTGTGCTGCATTTAAAATGCCTGTTAAAATTTGGTACAAATTTGGTAAATTCTTTGGTACTGTGTTTTACAGCTCTCACAGCAATCTTGTAGATGAAATTGTCTGTATGTTCTTTCTTCTCATTTTATTTATAAACTATTTGTCTTATGCTGCTAGTAGAAGTTTCTTTCCAGAAAAAGGAATAAGCCAATACAAAGATTGAAAATATTCAGTATTGAACCTCCTGGAAGGATGCCTTTACTGTGGAAACCTTAATCCTTGGTCATTAGACCATAGAATAAGGACACCTCTATTTTGAAAAACAAAAACAAAGAAGAAATTTGTATAAAATCCCAGGGGGTTCTGCCATAAATGGGCTGTATAGGTATCCGCTACTGTGAAGGGTATGGTTTTGAAGCAGTTTAGTCTGGAATAGGATATAAAAATCAGAATAGAATAGGGTATCATTTTTCAAGAAACTGATCAACTAGTTGAAAATGTTAGTCAACACTAGGGAAACCAGGAGTTAACGCTCTAAAATATAATCTAACTGCAACTTAACTTTAGCAATTTAATAGCTAAAAAAGCATTGACCTCAGTAGCGTCTGGAAAGCAGCGATTCTAGGATATGTAGGGGATTGGGGAGTTTATTCTAGTATAGGGTAAATAAATTAAACTAGGTCTTGTATAGGCTAAGGGTTCCAGGGTCACAGTGGCACATCCCACCAAAATAACTTCCAAAAAGTACTCTCTGGGCATAAAATATAACTAGGACACACACACACAAATTAATAATAACTAAAACACCTGCTGTCTGTAATAGACAGTCCACTATGATCTAAAGATGCAGTGAAACCTCTGCTCTGCAGACACCTACCAAGACCCACTCTGGTGTTTGTGTGTCTGCTAAATACAGGTTTAATATACAGAGAATATGGCAACGAAGTATAGGAATTATACACTTTTATGTCTGCTAGTACAGGGTAACCCCTGCCTCATACCCGGACACCTCTCTCCCGTTGAAAATTTGTGTGCAAAGGAAGGTGGGAAGGAGACAATGGGCAAGATGTCCCTTCTCCTTTCTTATTTGTCTTTCCCATGGTCTATTACACTTCATCATCAGTCACTTGCATTTTGCACTTGCCTCAATGCAACATAGAAAGTGCCTGAGGAGGAGGCAGGGGTGTCCCCTTTATATAAGGTCTGTTTAATACAAGTACTGTACTTTATGTTACCCCTGCTACACCCTACCTTCTCTCTATAGATCTTCCCTACACTCTGCTCCAGTGAGCACACAGTGAAACAAGATAAAGGTTAATAGACTCTTCAGAGTCCCCTCTTTTTCTGTAAGATTGTTGAGATCAAACACCCACCCTTACAAGCAGCCATTTTATCTACTTAGAGAGCAGGGAATGGTTTAGGAGGAGACCAGAAAAAAATTGGGTGGACAATGTCATATAAATCACTGTATTTTATCCATCCAAGCCTAGCCTACAAGTAAGCTCTCCATTGGGGCACGTAGTGAGAAGTCACGCCTGGGCACAAGGTATATATCACAGGTAAGTGTACACCTCCAAGGCTGTGGTCTATGAAAAATTCTAGGGAGCCCTAGGCTCTGAACCTGTGAAATCCAGGGTGCCCAGCATATGATTTCTGATTTCTATGCAAAAACTGAGATTTCACCTAGGAGCAAAAGTAAGGAAACAGGGGATACTGGGCACCGCTAGAGCACATCCCTGACTGCTATTAAGGAGACACTAAAAAGAGTCTTGAGGTATCCATTGTACCACCATCTGAGCCAACTTGACAAAGATAATCCTTTCCAGTGGCAAACCAATTTCCAAGCTGTTGCTGCATCCTGTAATATCTGTTAAGTTCACCAGCTTCTGAAATACTCTTAAGTCCTTCTAATGACTTATCCCACTCAGATGGCCAGTTTAAGTTCTCTGACCTGTGCATGGGATCTACCTCTTCCAAACTGGAGCTAATTATTTTCTTTGTCGCCTTTTCTCTTGCTGACTAAGATTTTGTCTCCTTCAAAAATGCCTCTGCAAACACTGGTAGGTTTCTATAGTTTCTAAGAAGCTCACTGAAGAGAGAAAAACAAACAAGCATTGCTTTTGGTTGGTTGGGAAAAAAAATCATAACAAGCTGTGGGATCATTAATTGTAATTTATGTTAAATAGCACAATCCCATGGCTAGTTAGTAGTTTTTATGCCTGCAGACCAGTCAACCATGGCACTTTTACAAAAAAGAAGGCATGAGAAACAATATACTTTAAGGAGCATGTTTAAATAATGAGAAGATTAAGTTCAGGACTCACCATTTTTCTTTGTATTGGGCTTGATATTTGTTCAACATTTCTTTCTGTTCCTCGCCACTCATTTCCAGCCCAGGGATCTTGTCCAGTAAAGTTCTGCAGTGTTGGAGCTTTGAGCGGAAAGTATTCACCTACAATATTCATATTGAACAACATATTTATTATTATAATTCTCTGTTGTTGAAGAAAAAAATTAAGCGTAACCAACCAAACCTTCCTCCAGCTTCAAAATTCTACAGGGCTGTAACCAAGATTTCAAGTTGCTGGGTACATACAACAAGTAGGCGGGGAATCAAACAGCTAGGAATTTCTTTTAGTTCTATTTTTCTTCTATTTTCCTATCAAAGTAGCCAGAGAAAATCCCCTGCCCACGCCTCTTAATGACAGCCCTGAATATGGACAGTGAAAGTGTGATATTTCCCACATGATTTGCATTGCAGCTGTAACTTGACTAACTTGCCACGTCAGAACATGGCAGTCGTGTGAATGCTCTGAGCCTGTGAAATCCAGGGTTCCCAGCATAATGAAAAAGCAAAAACGGAGATTTCTTAGTCACTTAAGTGGAAAAGTAAGACTCGTGAGGGTGGGTATTTCAAAGAAACAATCGCATTGCCATTCTGATCATGCTTGACAACTACAGTCATACAATGACAGCCAAGAGAACTGGTACAAAGTGTGCTGAATGTTCAGAGTTTTTGTTTTGCTTAATAGACCTCTTTCTTTTTATATTTTTCTTTCCATTATTGTTGTCGATGTTGCTCAAGCTCACTAGTTGTGCTACCTCACAAAACAATTCTAAACATGCAACAATTTCATTGAACAATCGACAATTTGATGAAAAATGCATGACAAAAAAATTCCAGAAGTACCCAGTTTTGACTACTGGTAAGCGCTCTCACCGGACATTACCTGAAACCCGCAATTGCTCCATAAACCTTACAAATGTAAAAAGTCTCTTTGTTAATTTTATATAATTTTTATGAGTACATGTAGTTATAACCCATTAGTGGGAGTGCTATTCTTCATTGAAATCCTGAGGGTCTCTTTGCCTCTCATTTACCAGTACAACCCCTACTCACAACAAAGCTTGTATTCAGGTTAACGCAGAAATCTAGGCCTTTCTAAATATACGCTTAGTTTTGATATGTTCGCATGAGGTCTGGGTCAAAGTTAGCCTGAATTTTACGCGATTGCTTCGAGACGTTTTCTCCTCTCAGCAACCTCTGAATCAACAAGCTGTTAATGCCAACCAGTGAAGTCACTATTACCCGAAAACCGGGTAGTGATTTTGATTGGTTGATTGTCTAAACATTCACATAATTATGTCTAATCATGAGAAACTCTAGCGGCATTGTCGCTTGATATGCAGCGGATCACATCAGTGGCCTGCTTGCGTAGAGTTCTAGCCTGCGTGGAGCAAGCGTTTCCAATCGAGTTATTGCGCGAAAGTTAGAGTGGAAGCAAAAAAAAGGTTGAAGGGGGAGGGGGAGGGGAGAAGAGGAAACGCTTGCCTGCAAACCCCACGATTCTGGAAAACGCCCCTTGATATTTCACGGTTCGGTTTATTTGTAAATTGACAGCTCGTCAAAATAGAAACTTAACGAACAGATTACCCCTGGATTACCAGATTTGTAAAATTACTTTGTTCTCTAATAGAGCACGTTGCAGGCGATTGCAAGAACTGTAATAAAAAAGATTTACAATAAAAGAAAGTTAAAGCTATGAGCGATTGCTGCAGAATTTCTTGTTTTTTCTTGTGTGGCTTTATCTCGTCTGAAACCTTGTTGACACGTCAAAAATGATTTGTCCGGAACAATTCACTCCGCCGGGTATAAGTTTTGCAGAGCGGCTGCTCTTCAGCCTGTGTCGAAACGTTCTCTACAATAGATGCCGCTAAATTTCCAATAAACAAAAAGAATCTTTTCATTTCAAAAAGCTGCTGACAAATCGCTTGTCCATGGCGGCTTTAGGTAGTGTCGAGTACCGATGTTCTGATTTATGTTGATGTTATCTCCAACAAACAGTCCATTTTTGCCAGTCAGATCTGCACGCCGTCATTCTCAATAAATTGGCCTTCCCTAGTCTCCACTGCTCGATCTCCAATTATACTTTGAAGACTCTGATCTCATAAACCTTCGCACAAACACGATTCCAATAAATATCAGTAATCTGCGACCACAAATCAGATGAGACCAGATCTGTGACGCACGAAAACAAAGCATACCTGGTTTGATTGATGTTTCCAATGCTAAGTAATCAACACTACCTGCACCGCGCCAATCAGAAGCTGCGTTCGTGGGCGAACGCAGTTTTTCAAAATCGTGGGGTTTGCGGGCAAGCGGTTCCTTCGTTCCCCTCCCCCTCCCCCGTCATTCATGTTTTTTTTGCTCTTGTCCCAGATTTCTAGACGAACCTCGTGAGGAAACACTTGCTACGCAGGCTAGTGGAGTTCAAACATTTTGATAATATTTATCGTAAACAGCAAAATTGCCCTTGTCTTCAAAACTAAATTGCTAAATTGAACTGCGAACAAAGAATCATTGTGGAGAGTCGGTAGGCTTTTCATTTAGAACCCCTTTGTGGTTTCCAAAGTGATTTTGTTTATGCGAAGTTTCTGACACCAACGTCATGTTGTCATTCGACCTTCTTGCTATTTTCACCATCAAGTGTAATGATTTTATTAGCTTTTCTTTCTTGTTTCCTTGCTTTCTTTGTTAAGGACCAAATAGCTTCTTTTCAATTAAAGGAAATTTTTGTGTTTTTTAACTAAGTTTTTCGTGTGTGCATTTATTTCATTGTGTGATTACGACCGATTTTGAATTACAACTGGTTCAGAGTACTGCATGCAGTGGATAGTTTGAACGTTTAACATGAATTATGATCGACAAGAGTAAAGCAATTCAGTCAGCTGTTCTGTATCATGTAGACATTTCCAAACGGTATGAATTAAACAAAGGAGTAGTGACGTCACTGAACAGCATTAATGGCCAGTTGATTCAGACGTTACTGAGGGAGTAATAACGACTCGAAGTAATCAGATGAAATTCAGGATGGGTCAAAGTGACCTAAGATTGGTCCACGGCCTTGCGCTTATGCTTGAGCTTATGTCGACCCTGTTTTCACTAGTCAAAGCTACGACATAAGCAGAGGTACAAGAAGAATGACCATGTCCGTTTTTCTTGTGTTTATACTTGTGCTTATAACGCGGCAGTTTTCACTTGCTTACACATGTACTTGTGCTTATGCTTATGCACTAGTGAAAACCAGGCTTAAGTGAGGAATAAATCTTTGTTACACGCCGTAGCTACGAAGTACGAAGTGAGAAAGAAAGAAATTGAAATATAAACTTTGCGTAGCCTTTGTTTTTCAGTACCGCAGTCCAAGTGGCAGGGTATTCCGCAGTTACTCCCTCAAAAATTTAAAAGACAAGAAAAGCTGGCAATGGGTAGCAAAATCTCTTTACATCCCCCCATCACTGCCACCGAAAAGTTCCATTCATAAATTTGAACTACTATTAATGGCCGCTGTGTTTAACTCTTGGCAGTTATTCCTCTGAAAAGACACAAATATTTAACTAGCTACCTTCTTAGTTAACTCTTGGGGATCACTAGTCCTCTGTAACGCTTGAATCGTTTCAAATATTACAGGAAGAAGGTTAAATTCTTTGGCAACATCGATTTCTTCGGTTTCATAGGAAGCCATGTTTCCTTCTTACATGTATAAAGTCCCAGGCCTCTCGGAGGAGTTTTGAAGAGAGGTCACGCAGCTGGAAGATAAAGTACAGATAAAAGGATACTGGGTATACAGGGTATACATGGGTATATAGGGTATTACAGGGTATACGTGAGTACGGACATTCGATTAATGTTATATGAAACATAAGGTCTATTTGGCGTAAGCGTAACATGAACAAGATAGCAGACCATTTTATAGCATTTTTCTATAAGAAGGCCGAGGCCCGGAGGGGGGGGGGGGGGGGGTACTCGCAGAAAAATTGGGTAGGGGTGTGCGGCCCGCTTCCCAAAACCCTTACCCTATTTATGACCAAAATCTGCAATTTTCCCTACCCTATTTATGACCTAACCAAAAATTTGATACCCTATTTATGACCTGACCCTTAAATCAATACCCTGTTTCAGACCTGCCTTATAATTATTTCCCTAGTTCAGACCAATGTTAAAGGCAACGTTTACTTGCTTTTATTAGGTTACGGGGACATGATAAGGAAATAGCTTCTTCTAAAAAAGTGCATTCAAGACTACAGTGCAAAAATCGAAACCCAATTTATGACAAAAACGGCTGAAAAACCCTACCCTTTGGGGCCGCACATACCTATATAGCCCATTTTAGGGAGTACCCCCCCGGGGGCCGAGGTTGACCTTCATTTGATACAAACCTCCTTTGTTTTCTTATGAAAGCTACGCTTCAAGAAAAGTAATAGTCAGCATAAGAACAACATGATTATTACATAAAAAAGCAGGAAGGTTTGTATCAAAACAAGGTCAACTCCAGCCTCCTTTCCATCTTTAGTCAGCTGTACATGCAAAATGGGCTTTTAGCATGTTCCAGGACTGAGGAGTTTGAAATGAAATAGTGGGGACAATGAAAAAGACAAGCGAGCAGGAAAAGATTGGGGTAGGGAGAGAGCTAGGGCGAAACAAGGGAAAAAATTCCCTGATCCTGACTCTTCCTCCTTGCTCTTTTCTGCCTTTTTTCCTCTGCTCTCCATTTCAAACCATCTGAATGATACCTGGAGCAGCATAGTGCGAAATTAACACAGCGTAAATGTGTCAATGAGCCATGAGTCACCTAACTCTAATTCAAGGCCTAATAAAAACTTGCTACCATGACTCATAACCCAATGACTCAAATTGAAGATTCATAAAACCAGCTTTCAGGAATTTCTGTTTCTAGCCCTATTTGGCAATATTTGTGGATAGCAATGCTTTTTGGGCTATTTCATCCTCACTCCTCTTTTTTCAGCCATCACAGCCTGTAATCACAGGCAAAACCACCAGAACCTTATTCTCAAGCAGATCTGCTGCCCAGGGGTATCTGCTGCTTTCTGAAGACAATAAACATTAAATCATTGAGACCCTCTTAGGTTGGGTGGGTGTGTGTAGTTACAAATGGTTGCATTTCAACTATCTTACGTCACTGGAAATAGTGATGTAAGACAGTAAGTTGAAATGTACCCTGGGTGCCAGAGGCTTTTCATGTGGGGTATACAGAGCAAATAGGACCCTGGGACCCCAAAAAAAATATGAGAAAAAGCGATTTTTTGGCTTATTTTTCACATTTTTGGGGTATTTGACCAATCAAAACACTCTATTTTAATTGGGTTAATAATTCAACATTTAGCGCCCTACGGCGCTGCGTGCATTTGCTCTGCCTTGTTCTTGCGTGGAACATTACTTAAAAAGTGACCAACGTGAAAAGCTTTTCCGGGCTTTTTCTCATGGCTTCACTGCTCGTTTTGGCCAAAGACATGTCAGACTAAGGCCGACAAAGCTCCTTGGTACCTACTGTAGTTGAAATGCAACCATTTGAATAACCATGACATGGCCTTTACAAGACAACAAAATGTGCAAAGAAATAATTGAAACAACAGTTTTACCATTTGCACCCTAATAATATTATTGTTACGTTAAATAAGGTGATTTTTTTCCCTCACCAGAGGAAATAAAAAATATATAAGAAGCGAGAAAGTGCCAAGGGCAAGGTGCCAGAGAAAATGATGGCTGTGGATTGGATTCTGAAATGAGACCCTTAGTTATTCTGTTAGTATATTTTGTTGAATGTCCTTCTTATAGTTTTCATAATTATTGTTTTCTAGGAATCTTGTCTTGAGATCCTTCAGAACCAGTCAAACCATGAGGGAAGAAAAAAAGAAATGATATTTATCCCCACTAGATGGTTTTCGTTTTACATTTAAATCAAAGTTAGTATGGATCATTTTTTTCGCTCCCAGTTATTACTGTCTCTTGTTCTGCAAGCATAGGGTGCAAGAAATATAAATGAGATATCAACATGTAAGCAAAGCTGTTGTCTGACCCTTCCTAGCGACTTTCCACTTTTACATTCACTGTGTCCCCAATCATGGCATTATGACTGACAAAGATTTTCCAGCAAACTCAATTTATCACAAATGTCTGCTGTGACAGTAATATTGAATTACCAAGATCTTTAAATCTAACTTATGGTTTTTAAGCAAATGGTCTTCGGAACAATATGTTCTTTTCCCTGACGGTTTTAAAAGTGTGTAAGTTCAAGAGATGCAGTCCTGCAAGCCAACAAAAACATTGTGAAGCCACAAAAGAGTGGATAAGAAACCATAAGACCTCACATCTACACATGAGCACTTGAAAACTCCTCAACCACACTTCATTTCAATAACTGAAAATTGGAAAAAAAAATTAAGTTACATATTTTGGTTTGTAGACACCCCTTTCTCACTGACAACAAAAAATCAACTATGTATCACGGATTTTGCGTAAGAAACAACCAAATAAGTCCTTTAATACACTATACAATCATTCCAGTAAAATACAGAGGTGTTATTCGCGTTAAAACTCCATTTCACTATAGACATAAGGAGTCATTTACAATGATATTACCTCCCCCTACCCATTTTGACAAGATACATTTCGCTCAGTGACTCGCCCAAAACTACTGATGAACACCGCTTATATCTTTATAAAAATTAAAATTATCATAGTTCATTTGAGGCAGGCAGAAGGAAGAATCATCCATTCACCTTACTCGAGAATACAACACATGTTCAAAATTAAGTGAGTCGCTGATATAAACAGAGGTCTGCATAAGCCACTCTTCGCGTTCGATATGTTTCTTGTGGAACAAAGTCTCCAATTAATGGGGTGGACATCCTTCAAGAACAGAAACAAATCGCGTGTGATAAAGTCCAGCACGAGAGTTGGACAATCCAAAGAATTAGTCAACAAAGCATACATACATAAGGAGAATACAAACGAGACTAGCGAAAATTATCCATTGATCTTGCATTCCGATTCGAGCGCATGATCGCAGCGTGATCTTTATGCACAGAAGTTCTAGATCAGAGTACAAGAGCTCTTTTCTTTGAAAGGGTTTTGATTGCCCGGAACACCAGTCACCAGAGGATCTTCTCGCTGGATTTTTTCCACGTAGCTTTTCAGTTCGTTTGCGGCTTCAGACACTTTGATGCGGCGCACATTCTTTTCTGTTCTAAGCTGATCCACTACGATTTTCTGAAGTCTGTAGGTCTCACTTGTAGTCACATACGACATTATGAAATCCAAAAGGCAAGGAACGGCCTGCTGAACGCTTTAGGACTGTGTCTGTCACCTGGAATATTTCTCTTTCCAACAGTAGGGTGATGCTACAGAGTCTGATCTTCACACACAACACATAAAATGAAAGACGAGCAGTGGGTGAGGTTTCCTACCGAGTATGAGCAGTAAGGAAAACGGAAGTAGCACGAAGATTACCGAGAGTTTACGGAAACTGTCGAAGATCACCGTACTTCAAAATTGTAATTTATAATTCTCTTCTTCAAGCAAAGTACCAAGCTTTTTTAAAAAAATCCACTTTTCAGCATAAGGCAACCAAATCTGTCTCTTTCATGTAAAATCAGGTGAAAAAGTTGGTAAAAGGCCATTTTTAGGTTTTTTGATTAAATAACATTTTTGATAGATTTTGAGGAAACACTTGCAAGAATTAAAAATCTAACGATCATGTTAGAGGATCTAGGAGGGGTGTGTGTGGGTGTGTGTTGGGGGTAAGGGTCCTTTTGTTCTATGTTACCTTAAAAAATTTTAGTTTTTAAATGATAATAAATATGCCGCTACTGTATCTTAATTACAGGTCACCTTGGTTTAAATGCTATTTTCCATTGTTTCTAATTATAGTAATGTAAAAGGAGTTTGAACCACTTGATAAAATTTAAAATTATTAAAATTTAAAATCAATACATTTATACTAATTTATTTGTATAATGAACAAGAGTAAACAAGTGTCACATATTTGAGTATTAATTTGTTGAATGAATATAATGAACAAGAGTACACCAGTGCCACATATTATAATCATTTATATTAATAATTTCCATAATTTCATTACATAGACATGTCCTTGATAAGCAAAATTAGATGACAATAAATAAACAATTAATTAATGATATATTTCACAGTAGGTTTCACTCTATATCCAGTAGAGCATTTTACAGTTGTGCACTTAGTACCTTAACATTAGAGTGAAAGTGATGCTATGATTGACTTTTTTAGATACAAACTTGGTGCTTTCTTACGGAAACTAAGCCAAGAAAATAAAAAGGAAGAGTAAAGTCCTTTTCTTACTTCCACCATTGAGAACAACTGTTGGTTAAACAGAAAAAGTTCTTTCTGCCAACAAAATTGCATGAGAAATATGCAGAACCGCAACAATAGTTACTTTGCTTGTGGTCTTACAACTCACACTAACTGAATAATGCTCTATGAAATATTATTGTAATGGACTAAAATATAAATGCAAGTGGGATGATTTCAAGTCATAACATCCTTGGAGAAAGAAATGTTCAGCTCTGTCATGCCCTTTAACTTCAATGGTAGGACAAAGAAAATAAAAATTATAAGGGCCTATCAATTTTGGTGAGACTGGAAGAAAATAGTCAAGAATCCACCAAAGTAACGCAAATTAAAGTAGATGAATATTGAAAAGTTGCATAATTTACTTCAATGATCAAAATTTACAAATGTCACTCTCAATTCTAAAAGAACTTAAATGCCCTTGCAGAGTGAAGCCATGTACTTTTGCGCCTGATTGTAATAATGAGGGGGCGGTATATTAAATGGGGTGGTACGCTGAAGGGGTGAGGGAGGGGGGGCTGCACTGTAACTGATTTATTACCCTTCAAAACCCTAATATCAAAAGGAAAATTTTCATTTGCTGCCCCTGTACATTCCTGTATATTTTCTATAGAAGTAGAAGGGAAAAGTTGTCAAAAGTACTGACTAAATTCATCTTATGTGATCATGTTTTTTTATATATTTTTTTTTTCTCAGACCACTGTGTTTCTATATGCACTGAGACAAAGAAGAATTTGACACTGGGCACTCTTACAGACTGAACGGTTAAAACTTTGCAGAAATTGTACCTTAACACAAATGAACCAATGAAAGTAAATATGATGAAAGTAAATATGCCCCCCCCCCCCCACAAAAAAAAAAACAAACAAACGACAACAACAAAACTTTTTGTAAAACCACTCAAGAAAGAAGGGGCTAAAAGTAACAAAAAAAACTGCAAACTTCTGGGCAAAAAACCAAAACAATGGCCTCAAAAAAAAAAAAAAGACACCAGTGCACCCTTACCCCTTGTTCTTTGAAGAATTCCAGCACAAGGAACTGATGTAACTCAAGTTGCCTGAAGTGGTTCTTATTTGGTAGCTACTCCCAAAGAGCGAAAAATCATTTAATCCATTAAATTATGGTATACGTGAACTTACAGGTGTCCAGTAAGCCAACACAAGAATCAATTTCATGGAAAAACTGTATGTATAAATACAATAATCTCATTTAAATTTAATTGACAATCTGTTGGTTTGTTTGCCATAAGATTAAACGTATGCAGGTTTCTTGAGCACATCTCTAAGAGGCAAATAAATAAGTCTTCCGAGAGCTAAGTTCCAACGTAGGTCAAAATTCGAGGGCGGTTGCTACTCAGATAGTTCTTTGTTTACAAAGTAGACAGATCACAAAACCACATCTGGATGACTTGCAAAAACAGCAAAAGCAAAACTCGGGTGCAGATGAAAAAAAAAAAAGTTTAAACAGTAGATCAGACGATAAATTTTCAGTCAAACTGCAAGAAAAAGGAATTACGGCGCGGGACAAGAACCAACGAAAACGAAAGATATCCTCAAATGCTGCACACCAAGGCTCTAGGCGCCAACAGTCAACAAAACACAAGCACACGCACGCTGCATATATATAACTGTTATTCGACGCTAGAATAAAGTACACGAAGACTTCTCTTTGTAGGGATTCAGCGAACTTGAGACTCCAGTAACCAGCGGATCTGAATTCATATTTTCCTCGACATACTGGGCGAGAGCTTGCGCTGTCTTGGATACGGGGGTGCGAACAAAGTTAGCCTCCAATCGCAGCTGTTCGACGTAGCTTCTGTTAACACTTGCTGGTGAAGCCATGATGACTTTACTCCAAAAAACACAAAGATCGCCTCGATAAACTTGCAGAAAGCTTGAGAAAAATGAAACTGACGACAGCAGTTCGAAACCACAGCTCCGACAAAAGACGCCTGTAAAATCTCATTAATAAATAACGACTTGGGAACCAAGCTTGTTGGTATCAGGGGAGTAGGGACAGTCTGTCCGACTCACTAAGGAACCGCCCCTGAGAAGCCAGGTTTTGTTTGTGTTTTTTTCTGAATGTTAAAAAAACTCTTTAGTTTATTGAAAAACCGGTTGTTTTTCATTTAATAAAAAATGGTAGTTGTTAAGAAGCGGAACCTCCCTATTCACGTTATCCCGAGCCCCTCCCCCAGCTTGCGCAAGCCCTCAGCCCCCCCGCCAAGTCCCCGCAGGGTGTTCTCCCGCTCCTGCATTCCCGCTTATTCCCCCACTTCCAGTGGCGCGCGCTGCGGCTCAAGGGTTCTGTTCCTCGCGGGTTCATTTTGAACAGTCTTCTCTCTCTTTCCTTCATTCTTTGCTAAAAACATGTCCAAGAGGGCCGGAGAAGTTGAAGATCAAAATGATACCAAGAAGCTGAATCCTCAGCTGGCAGATCCGATCAACATAACGAAGTGGATCGAAGACAACAACAGCTCATTTCTCCCGCCAGTGTGCAACAAGATGATGTGAGTAGTCCTTGAGTCAGCGTAACTACAGCATCATGTTATTTTTAGGCGCAAACTTGAATGTTAAGAAATTTATCTTTGATTTCAGGGTATCCTTAAGAATTTCTTTGATTCGCTGGATACATGTTATGTTATCCCAAATATTGTTTAAGTTAATCCTTAATACTTAGGCAAGTTTTAATTTAGTTTACGGTCAATTTTTCGAATGTACCGAGCAGAATGTATGCTTTAATTTATGTACCTAAGCTTTGATATGTACATGCTCCCTCTATCATTTCTCCAAAATTCAAGGAAATAATTTGACAAATATGTCTGAAAAAAGTGGTATGATACGGCAGGACTGCTTTGCAAACATGCTTTTCACATGTCCAATATACATATCTTTTATGCTTGCGGCAATATCTGAGAGAGCTTATGTGATCAACACAGAAAAATAATGTAAAGATATATTGCATTTTTAGCGGTCGGAAAAGACATCTGCTAATTAACAGAAATTATATCCTAAACTGCCCCACCGGGATTTTTTGATAATTGAAAGGATTAACACTTTGGTATTTCTTTTAGCTAATTATAAATATTGACACAGCACTATGTAGGCATTATTAGTTTGTGTTATGCACCTATCAATGGTTTGCCCCAGGATGGGGGGGCCGGGCAACCCACGGGAAATTTGACATTTTCAGGTTTTCAAATGTCAATTTCCCCACCCATGAGTCTCCATTGTAAGTCAAATTCCCACCCCTGGGGACCACAGACCTTCATAGTAAGTTAAACAAAATGATAGGCACTCACAACAAGTTTATTGCAGCACTCCTCCAGACAGTAACAGTACTTGTTGGCAAATGGTCCCCACCAAGTTTGTGCATTTCCCTAAATGAAGAAGGCATATTCTAGGTATTTAGCATGCTTCAGTTTCGGTTAGCAATTTCATACACATTCTGTACTGCTGAAAATACCAGTGAATTGTTTCACATAGTATTTACAGCAACACAAAATGTGCAATGCCAGAACATGTCGTCATCAAGAGGGGTTAATGCACAAACTTGTGGTACCAATAATCACAGGTATCACCTGGAATAAGTCGTATTCCGCTTTCATCCAACTGATGTTTGTAACTGAGGTCGACAATTGACCAGAATTTCATTTAATTTAATATTTGGAGATACTAGCAAATCTATAAACACAGAGAGTATCGAAAACTTGAGGCAGGGCGGCATCCTCTGAAGACAGGTAAGTAGGAAGTAAATTTTGATCTAAATGAGCTCTTGTGCGAATATTTCTTCTCAAAGCTGAAGGAAAAATATCTTATGTTATTAGAACTTTAAGGACAGAGCACTGGGGGCATAAAAGACAACATTTTTGCTTTAAAAAAAGCAACACGATACTCCTTACCTTTCATTCAGCCATCCTTGGATGCGGGAAACTCGCTCAAATGACCTCTGGGTATTTTCCAAGACGGCGGACCACTCACTCATTCCCAGGTCCTCTCCACTTTTCAAGATGGCGGTCGAGTCAAATTTCCCACCCTGGGGACCATTGTGGATGTCAAAATCCCCACCCACGTGCGCTTTACGAAGTCTAATTCCCGTGGGTTGCCCGGCCCCCCCATCCTGGGGCAAACCATTGATAGGTGCATTACTTTATTGTATTGACTAGTGAGCCGTGCACACCTAGGCAAGCGGACTCTGTCTGTAACCAGACCCCTTTGCTCTGTCGACGTTGTTCCCGCCCTTTTGTTCAGATTTTTTTCTGTTGTTTCTATTTACCTTGTTGACCGGCACAGCAATTTATCATGATCAGATTTAATTGTGTGTGTCCAACGGGTGTGTCTGGGAGATGGGGATCTAAAATGGGTATAGGAACATGGGTGGATTAAAATAACCATAGGATACCTCAGAGCATTAAGGACTAATAATAATAATGTTCTTCCAGCTTCAGTCCCTGAAACATCATTGCAACATAGCTGTACAAAAATCTCTCCTACCATTATGTATTTCAGACTTCTTACAAATGGACAGACTTAGAACTGTGGGACTTTGCATTTTGTAGTCTTCTCCCTCACAGCCATTTTATGTAGTCACGCAATGCTTCTATGGGAAGGTGCGTTGCATTAAAATAATGATACTACAATGGCTGCAAGGGAGATTTTGCAGACGTGGGTTCAATAGAAAGACAAGCAGTCTGGCCCTAGTTGTTTGAATGGTGGATAACACTATCCACTGAACAAGTCTCTACCCAGTGGATAATGTAATTAGTTTCCCTAACACTTAATATCTGCTGGAAAGTGATTTTTCCGGTGGATAGTGAGTGCTATTCAACATTTGAACAACTAGGCCCTGTAGGGCTAAGTGCGAACCCTAATAAGCCAGGGGCACCTAATGACCAAATGTTTCCAAATACGCCAGAAGTCTCTCAGATGATTTTTCTCTATGTTTTAGAAGCCTGTTTGGTTAATTTGGAGTAGCCCAAAAAACTATTTATCTGTTTGGATGTCTTAGGCGAACTTTGGTCGTCATGAAAGTTTTAGGCGACTTTTTTGTCTTATCCGAAAGTGTTAGCTACTCTTATGGGTCCGATCGAAAGTTCAAGGACATGAAGTAGCCTTTCTTTCATGTTTAGAAAATTAAAGGGGACATTTGGTCTTTATAGTGAAAGTTGTAGGAGACCTTTTTGAACAATAATCGCAATATCTTGGTATTAAAATGTGAGTAAACACAACCTCCGAAACTCGTAGTAAAGCTGTTAGAAAACCTCCTAATATTTTAGACGAATGGAACGGTTATCGAGAAATTTTTAGCTTTTCTCAAGCTGTAGAAATTTCTGGGCAATATTTGCTCTTTCGAACAGCTATTTTACAGAAAAAAGTTGCTGGGTGCCCCTGTTAAGTACTGCAGGAAAGGTTTAGGGACAGATTTACATATTGTTGTAGTGGTGGATTGGGACCATGTCACCACCTTTAGAACAGCTCACGCACAAAAAGAATTGATTTTAAGGGACAGAAAAAACCGCAGTTCATTAATACTGAAAGATGTTTTACTTTAGTAGAATATTGTTTTCTAGCTAGTTTGGTAGCCACAAGAAAGATAGGAGGCACTTTAAAACATTGAGCATTGCTTGGAGTCCTCGGTGCACAATCTTGCACTGAAATGAATAAGTAAATAAATAAAGTCAGTCAGTGGAACAAACTTGCTAGGTTAGCATGTTGTTGTACTAAGTCTTAATGTGTCTTAAAAAAGTACATTATTGAGGACAAAGGAACAAAGATAATATATTGAATGAGCTACTTGGTGAAATAATATTATTCATTTCCACGGTGTTTAACCCGAACCATTAACTTTATAATGCGTTTTCTGTCTCTTAGGTATGACGCAGGACAACTTAAGATAATGTGTGTAGGCGGGCCAAATGTAAGAAAAGATTATCACATTGATGAGGGAGAGGAGGTAATGAACTACCACTTTATTAACCCTTTAAGCCCTAATATCAAAATTCAAATTCCCATTTGCTGTCCCTATACATTTTCTATAAAAGTAGTAATGAGAAGTTGTTGAAGTATCAACTCATTATGTCTTGTGTGATCATCTCCTTAACTCTCATCACCAATCTGTTTCATAAAGCATTAATATCACAAGGAGAATTTTGATACTGATCGCACTTAGAGCTTAAAGGGTTAAGTCATGTATTTTAATACCGGTAATTGAAGTAAAATGTAAACATTTGAGGCAAGTTAAAAATCATTTTATTTTAAACCTGCGGCTTTAAAGTTTAAATGGTTTGGTGTCTCTTATTATTTGTAGCCTAATAGTAGTTGTAGGTCAAAATAAAATTCAGGTCAAAGGGGTTTCAGCTTAGTCCTTTGTGTCCAAACTCTAATATTGTATTGTTCATTTATATTATAATCAAAGCTATCAATGTTCTTATTCATGTAGTAATTAGGGCTAGGAGACAATGGAAATTTATAATCAAACTAGACTGAAACCATTTTAACCCGAATTTTCTTTGACCTACAGCATACATTAATTGTAACATACTATTAAAATAATTAGCACTTTTTGTACACCAATATACTTGAAGCTCATTAAAGTTTAAGAACAGCTCCGGATATATGTATGTCCGCTGTAGTCATATTACAATCAGCAGCCTCTTGGCTGTCTGTCTTCAACAAAATTTCCTGAATTTAAAGACACTTTACTCTTTATTGACAATGTACTTCTAGATCATCTTCAACAACTATTATGTGCTGATCAATAAATTTAAAAAAGATAATCAGGAATTTTTTTGCAGGGACATGTAAAATCAATATTTATTGCTTTGTTGATATTTATCTCATTAAATTTTAATAATATTATAATTGAATCTCTTGTTAGTTTTTTTCAATGATCAAAGGAGATATGTGCTTGAAGATTATTGAGAAAGGGAAGCCAAAAGATGTGATAATAAAAGAAGGAGAGGTAATGTGAATTCCATCTATGGTATGTGGGGTTTTATCTGGAACACAGTTGGAACACACTAGTGCAGGGTGACGAGTCACAAAGACAAATCACTTCTTGCATACTGAAGAATTTGTCACCATGAAATGGTGTACAAAATGAAATCAGTTTGAATTTGTGCAGCTTGCTGCATACCAGGGTTGTCATTAGGAGCCGGGGATTTTCCTTGGCTACTGAGAGAGTGGCCCCCGGCTACTTTTATTGGAAAATAGAAGAAAAATAGAACCAAAAGAAATCCCTAGCCGTTTGATTCCCCGCCTACTTGTTGTATTTACACGGCAACTTGAAATCTTAGTGACAACCCTGGCATACATATTTTGTAAAATAAGTGGCAGTAAAAGAGTACTGTGGGTTAGACACTAGACACTGTGCTCATTACCAGCAACAATTTATTGTTGCTGTTAAAAGAAAGGAGTATATAGCGAGAGAGAGAGTTCCTCAGGCAGGATAATATGCTGAAGATTTGTTGAGCAGATTCTTTGAATGTTCTTTTGCCTAGGTATTTGTACTTCCAAGCAGAATACCACATTCTCCTCAGCGTAAAGAAGATACTGTTGGTCTGGTAATGAACCTCCTTAAATTTAATAAATCAACAATGTTTATTATTACACCCATCAACAATGGATGGGTGTTAGGGAAGGTGCCTGGACAAACTGAGGGAGCCGCAAATGAGGGCAGGAATCTCAGTGGAGAATTGAGGATACTTACCAAAGGACATCCAGAGGGAAGGGAGGACTGGGAACAAAAACAGCTAAAGCTTCTGCACACTAAGGCAACTTGAGTGAAAAGATTGATCACAGAAAAAGTTATGTAAAATTAACAGAGCCCTGAGAATGCTCAAGACTACCCTATACGATAAGACAGTGATGTGGACCACTGGCCAGCAATGTCTCGTCTTTAACTTCCCCTAAATGACATTTAGCAATATTTCATGGGACATTTTTTGTTTGTATTTTGCTTGTTTTTGGTGTTATTGTGCAGCATGCAGTATTACCATACTCTGCCTATCATCCTCTCCAGAGTAGTTTTGATTGTAATCAATGATTTGCACTTTGATCACAACATGTTGTGTGTGTCATAAACGATTTACTGTTACAGTGACTTACTTTTAAAGCACCTAAATTTCTCAGACGAGCACTTTTTCCTTAGGTTATTGAACGTGAGCGACTACCTGAGGAATCGGATGGATTAAGGTGAGAAATAGAGCGATTACAAATAGGTTGTTTGAGGGTTGGGAGTGATAAACTTGAAGTCACTATTAATTTTTGTATGCACCTTTAATTCAGTTGGTATCATCTTGAAAGCATAGTTGGTTATGCCAATACCACAAAATATTAATTTGCTTCTGAATCCTATCCGAGAACAAGGAAAGAAAAGATTAAAAAGTATTATTTGAGCCAAGTGGCCTATCAGGTGGGGGCTAATCTTGGTTTACACAGCATGTAGAGAGGAAAATTAGTAAGCTGCAGTGTTTACTAGAGGCTTTGACTGGCAAGTACCTTGTTCTTACTTTGCCCTAGCCAGCTGAATCAGGCCTCTATTGACAAAAATTTTCATGATAATTATTGCAGAGCTCAGTGGGAGGTGCAGACAGTTACCCAGTGTCCTGAGTGGGGAGGGTGAAAGTCTTGGTACTAAGGACATACTTAGCATATGACCTGTAGACACTCACTGAAGCCAAGTTTACATAAATTCAGTCACTGTGTTGCTTTTTGTTATCAAGTCTTGAATTAAACCAGGAGTCAGGTCATGTGTCAGATAATTTTCAGCTACTGTAGAACCCCGGTCACTCAAACTTTGAAGGGAAACCAACAAATGTTTGAGTTAGCAGGAAATTCCAGTTATCAGGGTAAATTTCAGTGAAATTTTGATCGGGGAAAGGAAATTTAGTTTGAGTTAACAGGGAATTCTAGTTGTCCAAGTTCGAGTTATCAAGGTTCTACTGTATTAATATTACTGTACTGAGTTAAATATTGTATAAAATTACTTTTATTTGTCAGGTACTTCTGTGAGGATGGAATGACACCTCTTTGGGAAAAATGGTTCCACTGTGAAGATCTTGGCACTCAGCTACCTCCAATTATCAAAGAGTAAGTTTGAATACATTGTGTTAAGCCAATGGCCTTGTTTCTAGTCTGTGGCAGAAAAGAGGGGTTTTGGGACCCTCGGCTTGTTCACTCCCCACCCCCAACCACATTTTGGAAAAGAAAAGGTTTGGATGGCTGCGTTTTTAAATTCTAACTGAAATGTTTGTAAGTCTTTGAGTCCTGTTGCCTTAGCTGGGAGGTTAAGGGCTTGTCACTTCTATAACTAACTGTTATGCAAAAGTCCATAGTTGTCCAATACTCCAGCAAATTTATTCATGGCTTTGGTAAATTTCTCATTGTTTTGCTTTGTTCTTTATTGTTGTCATTGCTTTTGTACAGTATTGTAATGTGAAGACAATACAATACAATGCCAAGCATAAATTTGTCAGAGCTAGTATTGGACAGGTTCCCTTCAAAAGTCCAGTGGAAGCTAAGGCACTGAGAAAAATATCATAACAGTCTTGTTAAATTTTTTTTTTAAATGATAATTTATATAATTTTTATTAAGATTTCTGTTAAGGGTTGTATCACTCTGTGTTTTATCATGATTTTTTTCCAGATACTTTTCATCCAAGGCATACAAAACTGGAATCCCAGACCCTGGTATGCTTATTTTATAATATATGATGTTTTCATCTGTTAAACCATAAGAAAAAATTTTACCCTGGTTTTAGCCAGGCACCCAGTACATTATACATCTATTTTGTTGTGCCTGGTCCCTTGAGAAATAATTGATGCTAGGAGGGACATAATAGGTGGCCTTGGTGTAAGGATGCTCCTGGTAAACTTGACTTTGTGTGCTTAATTTAACCCACAGAAAATATTGCAAAGGACCCTCCTGTCAAAGTCGACCTTACAACAGCAGTTGATAACCCCTTTTCCTTGAAAGAGGTTTGTGATCAACCAACCAAAGGAAATTTGTTCTTAACTATTTGATGTACTTCTGTGAATTTGTAATTATGTGATCTGAATTTCATTTTATTCCAGTGGATTGCTGAAAACAAAGGTGAAATTGAATGTGGAACTAAAGAATTGTTTGGGAAAGGAGAATTCAAGGTACAATAAACCAAGTGAATTTGTATGTGTAATCAATGGTGAAGAGTAAGGGCTCAGGAAATTATTACGATTTGGACAAAACACTAGTGAAATTATTCCTAAATTTCACAAGTATACCATTTGATTACCTATTAATATCGTGGGTGACGAATTACATTAGCAAGCGAGGATTTTTGACATGTTTATCCTGGATCATATCGATTGACACTCTCACTGTCAGCATGGCTTAAGTTGAAAATTTGCAGAATTTTCTGACAAAATACCTGCAAGAATCCTTCTTGATGTGCTCTTTTGTGTGCTTAGGTTTTCCTATTATTAAAGCATCTTGTACCCTGACATCTTCGAGTGTTGTTCAACATGAGAAGAGAAATTTGTTATTTCCAAGCAGCCATGAACATAATGTTCTTTATATTTATCAAGTAAACACCAATGCAATACCAAAATATTTCACGAAAACAGTTTTTGGTTGCAAAAGGCTTGAGTTATGATGTAACCAATTGTTAAAGGTGATCTTTTCACGTGTGAAAATAACAATCTAATTTTCATGTGGGAAGATATCATGTTTTTGCACAGAAGTTCAGCTAATATTTCACTGATGTTTATACAATAAATTATGTTTATTTTACTAAATAGCAAATTCTTTAATGAGAACCTTGGAACCTATTTTCTCATTTTCTTAGATTTTCATACATGGTGAAGGCGAACAGTCTAGTGAATGGGAAGGGGAAACATGGCTTTATCAAATAGTAAGTTTTAAGAATGAATGTCATTGGACTCATGGGACTTTCATAACAGTAATCATCAAAATAAATCATACTTTTATACACTTAACTCAGGGGTGGATCCAGGATTTTTCTTAGGAAGGGGTGCACCACTAAGACATGGCATAACTAACTGGTGACGTAAACAAATTTTAAAAGTGGATACGATGGAGAAGGCTTTTGACTAGGCAATAGCATAAGGTGAACTGCTGAGAATACATGCCAACTGATACAGCAGATTTTGTATAACTGTGAAGCAACTACACAGTGTTGATATATTAGAAAGTGGCAGATCCTGTCAGGGGAGGGTGTGCACCCCTCTGCACCCTCCCCATAGATCTGCCCTCGTAACTGTCTCTTATATTAATTAGCAGATACCTATCTCCAAGACACTTCTCTAAGATAAACACCTTGTGTAGGTCCCTTCTCTGCCATTTTTCTGTCATTTAACTGTAACTAAACTCTGCAAAAGACAAAAGTACATTCTTTTGGGATGGACAGTTCGAAGTGGTTTGAACAGGATCTGTCTTGGAGATTTCACGTGACCTAATCACTTTTTAATACAGTGGTGTTTCCACAGTTTCTTTCTTCTCAAAGCCTTATCCCAAATGGTTCTCCAAAGATTTACATCATGTTTTTTTCCTCAATTTAACAGACTACAATATTGTTGTTCCTTCTTGATAACAAAATGATCAAGTTTAGCTCTTGCTGTGTGAATTAACTTCCTGTGGCGTGTGAATTTTTTTTTCCTTCTTAACTCGGAATTATCTGATATAGTGGTAAAACAACTACCCCTAGTAATCAAAAATGAAGTGTTTAGTACCCCTTTCTGGCATTTGTCACAATCCCTGCAATCTAACATGGAAACAAGACTTGGGTGAAAAAAAAAAACAAAAAAAAAAAACTGGCAAAAATGGCACACAACAAGGGTAACAAATGTCAGAAGACATTTTACAGGACTCCTTCCTGCAAAACCCGTCATCAGGAGGGAGGTCCAGGTGCGCATTGAAACAAACGTGGTGAACAAAAGACTGTAAGAGAAATCCTTAAACTAAGGCCCAAACTTATTGAAGAGATGTATGCACAGGTTTGTAGTTGTACTCAAAATCTGTTAATTAAGGAGAAATTTACTTACCTGCATGTAGAGCTTGCTAGAAATAGACTTTTTGGATTATACCCCCCTAAACTTTGCTTTCATTCTAGAGCAAGTAATGCTGTTGCTTTGTGACAAATGCAGTAAGGTCTGTTAATAAGTCTTTCATTAAAACCTTGTAGTCACATACATGGCCCAATAACAAATGGATTAAAGACATATTAATAATTTTCTCTTCAGGAAGGAGATGCAACTGTCACATTAAATGGTGAAAGCAAGGATCTCTGCAAGGATGATGTTATTATCATTCCATCAGCTGCCAAGTTAGTCCTGGCTCATTTTATTTACAACTGCTCCTTAGTTAGTTTTCAATAGCCTGTCACACTAGGTGATCTTTTCTCGACCAAACCTTTAAATGCATAGTCAGCCTACAGTTTATACATCAATGGCTAGAATTGCTGGCAGGGATGAAAGTGTGACATGAAGAAAATTATTTAGAAAACAATCAAACTGCCAACCTTTTTGGTTTCAGCTAAAACTACACCTTTCTTGTGCTTACTCTGTGCTGTTTTTAGCTTCTGCTTTCTCAGTTTGGTTTCATACTCATGCATAATATTTCCAGGGACAGATCAGGATGACTTAAAGTACATAGAAACTCAATAGCTGGCAAACTTTTTTTGTGGGAGAGGGGCATTAAATGCTCCCCACCAAACTATCCCCAAGTTTGTCTTTGTGTATTCTGCTCTATCTAAAGAAGTTTCTCTCTTGTAAATTTTACTGTTTTTTAAATATATATATAAATTATATTTTTTTTATTTTTAGTTTTTAACCATTCACATATTGAAGAGGCAAATTAAAAAGGATGCAGAAATACCCTGAATAAATTTTGTTTTGTTATACAATAGGTACACAGTAAAGAGATCCAAGGATTCCATTGGTATGAGTGTGGTTATGGACCCAATGGCAAACAAGTGAACACTGCAATGAACACTTCAGTTTTATTTTTAAAAAAATGGACACA